>JAEAOA010002079.1:65000-177500 GCA_016746295.1 Potamilus streckersoni
TGAGAACGTTTAATAATCATGTTTAACGCCATCTTTTGACCATGCATGACATGATGTTAAGATCACTGTAAGAATATATGGAATTCTGAAAGAAGTATGAAGTGTTAGGGAAGAAAATGCACTGAATGGTCAGAGTAGAACGTGCTTTGATTGGACGTGCTCTCTTTGAATTATTGTCGGACAATTTTTTTTTTAATTTCCGAATAATGGCCAAAGCATTCTCTCCGTAAATTAGTTCAACATACCCGACTCATAAACCACACCGGAAAGATATAATATGTACATGGACATTGTGAACACGTAAAAGTGATTTAATTGTATAAAAGTCAACAATTCAATTAATATTTAAAATTTTTATCGAATTTCATTAATAAATATCAAACGTAATACAACTAAAGCTATTTATTAGGAAACCTAAATTACAAAGATTTCTAATTTATTGCTAAGATGGAATTATTTCTCACGCATATTTTGTTTAAAATGAACAGCTATTTCCAGTCTCCGTTGCTTTGTTGCAAAATATAGTTTATAGTTGTGCAAGTGATTCATAATTACATGAAGTTGCAGATTTCAAATATACAATTTTTTTTCGAATTTATCTATGAATTATATTTAAGGAAAAATTATTTCTAAGCAAAGGATCCGTAGTTGTTACTATATTGAGAAGTATTTATTATTCACTCCAAGTTTTTGTTATTGCACTAAGACCAAAGTCATTCTCGAAAAATGCAATTCTGTCTACACCGCATTCAGCAAGGATGAGCCCGAAGCTCCGCGCCTTAACGCCCTCACATCCGTGTTCTCTTTTCACTCCAGGAGAACTGTTAATTCATCCTTTAAAACACGTTGATATACGAGGCGTCGTTATAACTGTCACCGGAATCCGGGATTAAAATTTAGTTTTGTCTCTCTTGTAATAAGTTTGATATTTTATATTTAAAGTCTGAGGTCTGCCGCAAATATTCCGGTTTCTTACACCTCAGTCAATACTAGGCGTCATACTGATAAGAAAACATTTAATAATGAACTACAAGATAGTTTCTACAGTGAAGCAAATTAACCCATTAAAAAGCAAGATGGACCCTTCCTTAATTCCATTGTCCGTTGAAGCTAATATGTTTTTTTTATCTTTCGTGCATGCATTAAATTCAAAGGGCTAGAATGAAACGAATGAAAGAAGAAATTTGTATAATTGTATGTACGCTTTATTTTTAAAAAATAAATATAAATATCGATACAATAGGTTAAACATAATTTGTCAACGCAACTATACTAAATCAGACGCTCGATATATTTATGTAAAATATAAATATACACATGTAAATCGTACACTGTGTTCATTTAACTAGTGACTGATATGAAAATAATTTAAATTATTTCGAAGAATAACTATCATTTAGCGCATATTATATCATATTAAACACATTGACAGCTTGTATTAAATCGACCATGTGAGGAAATGATTGATTATAAATGTATTCTAACATACTTCATAACAATATAAAATGTATATTTTGTTAAACTACCATCGTAATTAGACTAGCTATAATATTGACAGCAATGTGACAACTATTATTGCACTTTAAAGTATCCTTACACTAGTGATCAATGGACTGTTGCTGTAGTCCGTTAGACAAAGATACATTCACGAGGCCTGTTGACCTGTGAAGAATTATACCTGTATAAATTGAAAATCAGCTTCAAAGCCTTTAAAGAAATTATGGTATTTATTTGGTTATGTTTTGTTTTGTTCGTGGCTTTTGCGTAGGATTATACGTTTTAAAAATGTAATTCAGAAGGCTATACCCGCTGGTTCGGAACTATTTCCAGGAGATGCCGAATATTTATTTTGATTTTATTGTCAAAGATATTACTTAAGAAGAGCACGATAGTCTTGGAGTACGCCTGCGTACAACTAATGAACTTGATCTCAATAAATATGAAGGAAATATATAAGTAACAGTGTAGTAACATTTATATCAAATCAAGATGAACTTAACATTCTTTCCAATGTAACATGCCCCCTCTCTCAAAAAACAAAAAAGAAAAATCTCATTGATTCAATGTTGAATTGATTTGATTTGATTCAACTTCACAAAGATTTGACAAGAGGACTTTTACATCCAATTGTACACACACATTCTCTAACCTACTACAGACAGACAAACTGTAGGTATTCGATATCCACTCTATAACACGGGGATAACAATGACAATTTCCCAAACTTTGACGCGAGGGTAACAAAATACAAAAGGCTTAAATTGTGTAATGATTTTTCAAAACATACTCTGAATCTATGAATCTTGCATTAATTTAAAAACAAAAATATCTTTTAAAAATGGCAAATATCTCACGGATCTACGCGAGATGACTAGTTAAATGAGACTACAAAATAATATGCATTACTTGCACAGTTTTTCAGAATTCTGCTATTAAAAATCATTCCATTTTACTGGTCTCTATCTGACTGAGGAAGTTGATAAAATAATTTGCAATAAAAGGATGCTAAAATGCCCATGAAAAAGACAATTGTATAAAACTTATTCTAAATTCAGATCAATACAATTGCACATATCATTGGCAAGTTACACATAATAAAACAGAATGTGTTTAAGTGAAAATTTGCTGAATTATAGTAACTAAACACATGCAAGATGAATACGTGGGAAATGCAATGTGTCACCCAATCCCGACCTCTTTTAAAAAATGAACAAAGAATATAATAAATACAGAATTTGACAGATAAAAAAAAACCATTATACACACACCTATTGTTAACAGGTGAAATAATGACTATATTTTGATGGAACAAATGAACGATAGTAAAGTCCCCTAAAACTATGATAATAATAATAATAATAATAATAATAATAATAATAATAATAATAATAATAATAATAATAATAATAATAATAATAATAATAATAATAATAATAAATATAGTATTTAAACATTATAAATATTATATCAACTTTTGATTAACGCTGGAGCCATTATCATTGCACACTTGTTCTCTAATTGTATTTGTTTTACACATTCTGAAAAAGAAAAAATAATTGTTTCAAAATTGTATTTCAAGACAGAAATAATCATCTATGACGAGAAAAAGTCCTATTCAACTGACTCTGTTAACTCCAAGATGTATATGAACAACCTTAGTCCGGTAATGTTCTGTTTAATTGATTGTTCGAAGTAATTTCCTTTTTTTCTTCTTTCTTTTGTTTTTTTTTTCGGTCCGAAGAAATTTCCTAGCATAAGTGGTACATATAAACATATTTAAATATGTAGTTTGCATTTGGTAGAATACACTGGTCACAAGAGGTCAATGAGTGCCCTTTTCACTCGGTGAGTAGTTGGTAATTTGCAAGGTTTTCAAGAAGGAGCGAAAACGGGAATGAATGAATTACCTATACCTATCCAAACCTAGAAAACTATGCAATTTTTGTATGGATGTGATCTTTATTAAGAACAAATTATTTATTAAGAACAAATGAGCGACTTCGCAAGAGTTTTAGTAAACCTCGATTTGACTGCTATCATTTATCGAGACAAGTTTAACAGATCCTCACATATGCAACGAACAAGTAACTTTTTAAAAATATTCTTAAGAATTATAAAAACAGATATTACAATTACTGCATATAAAAGGGATTATTCAATTGAATTTCGAATGAAAAATCTTGGCTGTAAGAAAAATGACTACGACCGACATAAAGAAAGATAGGTGAAATTTTAGTTTCTACAGAATTGATGACAGTGTATTGTCTCATCTCAATCAATCAAATCACAGGCCATCACATGTATAATATACGTAAGCCCAGATGTTACAGGAATAAAGTTCACAATTCGTTGTTTTGATAAATGTAACCTACCCTCTATTTACAATCTAAATAATTGATTTTACTTTTTTATTTAAAGCTTTTGCTATAATACTCAAATATCTCATTATACATTACAAAATAGTCTCACAGCTTCTACTATCATACTCATTGCCTAATTATACAGTATAAAAAAATCTCAGAGTTTGTCCTCTGTTATAATGTATGCAAGCAATTCTTTTTAAACAAATGTAACGATGAATCCTCACCGAAAAAAGCGGATGTCCTTGTGCATATACTTTTGGTCTTGCAATATGCAGCTGTAAAAAAACGAAGGAAACAATAAAATTAAAGTGCCTCTGTTTATAATTTGCATAGGTATATGACAACTTTACTACAAAATTGCAGACTAAATATTGTCTAGTATGGATTTGTATTTTTGTATTCTGAGAAGACAAAGGTATTACTAATGTTTTAGTTATCCACACTAGTCTATGCCTCAAACGTTATGCATGCCTTTTGTTGCAGCAAGATTATTTCCCGATGTTTCGTTTCTTTCCTTTTTAATCCCAGTAACATGTTGTTTTTTTTGGAAAAGCAATAAATATGTTGTATTTTCTTCTATTTTTATTCCCGATAAACTGTTCGTTTTTGCTTCTTTTAATGACAGTAGCAAATTCCACTCAGTTGAGTTGACACAACATTCATTACTTACCGGTGGAGTCTGTGGTCTAACGTCCCAAGATAAGTTTGATTTGGATCCTGAAATTTATGAAATCTTGCTGTTACGAAATTATTGAGTTTGTGTTTTCGATATCAAAAGAAGATACTTGTAACATTTGCAAAAGACATTTAATTCAATAAAAACAGACTGGTCTTTTGCATCTTTCTACATACTAATGTTGAAACAAATTAGGATACTACTGGCATGACAAACCATCCTCGACGGTTCAATCGTATCATTTTTACCGGCATGACAAATCATCCACAATATTTCAATCGTATCATTTTACTGACATTATAGACAATCTATAATATTTCAATTGTATCATTTTACTGACATTATAGACAATCCACAATATTTCAATCGTATCATCTTAATGGCATTATGGACAATCCACAATATTTCAATCGTATCATTTGTACTGACATTATAGACAATCCACTATATTTTAATCGTATCATTCTTACTAACATTATAAACAATCAGCCATCTATTCAATCGTATCATTTTACTGACATTATAGACAATCCACAATATTTCAATCGTATCATTCTTAATGACATTATGGACAATCCACAATATTTCAATCGTATCATTTTACTGACATTATAGACAATCCATAATATTTCAATCGTATCATTCTTAATGACATTATGGACAATCCAAGATAGTCTGCGTTGTACAGATAATATACTTTTTCATATGTCAATTGCTGTAACATTACTTAATTTTACATTTAGATAAATAATACAGAAACAATTCATAAGCACACAATTACCATTTCATCACAATTTCTTTTTATTCCAATTTATTCTATCCCGAAATAAACAGAGCAACTATCGAACATACATATGTATCTACGTACACACATAAACACGTACATAAGACAGACAAACAAACACTGACAGTAGTAATACTGATATTTTACCTTCTGCATCACTGTATATGTACTGTTCATAGTACGGAAGAGGATCTTTGTGGTATTTAATGGGGATTGTTCTGGCGAAGATTCCTCCATCTTCATAGGACCTGAACAATTAAAAAACATAATTAGAATATTAGAATATTCAGGCTTGGTCGATTTTATTATTCTATATTTGTGTGATTTTATTATGAAATGGCGTTTTTGTTTTCGTCATTGTTGTAGTGTTTGCCATTCTTATTGTCATCGTCGCAGTTGTTCTTTTGGTTGGTGATTACTAGACATTAGCTACAATTCTAAAGCGTAAGTTCCACAACAATAATGGATAACAAAACAGGCATTTCTTTTAACACTTTCACTACCATTTCCAAATGTGACCAAAATAATAATAGGGCTTTTAGATGTTAGTAACCCTAAGCAACATTCCGTAAAAGAGTTGAAAAAAATAGAAATCCTGAAGCCAAAAAATATTAATATTATTCAATATGTTATGTTTGTATTCTGAAAACGCATAAAGACAATGCAATGCATTCGTTAAATGAAGGGTTTTTCTTGCTTTTTATTTGTTTTCTTCAAACTGGAACATTGTTTCTTTACAATAATAGCGAATTTGCAGGTGCATACATCATTTAAAGTCAGCCTATCAAAGTTAGCTGATTGTGTTCCTCCAGTGATTTTAGAATTTCAATTCCAAACATAATTTGAAACAGATAACAAGAAATGGAAAGAGGAATCTAACCTGTCCGAGCTTGATTCATAGTCCGTTTTTAAGTGATGGCGTCTCCTTTTTGCTGCCACAGAACATAAGATTATTCCTAAGACTGCCAGGAATATTATAAAAACAGGTATACCAACTCCAAGACCAATTAAAAGCCCAAGGTTGTCTGTAATAAGGAAGTAAAGAAATTAAGAAATTAAGAAAGATTTTAAGAAAGATTTTAAGAAAGAAAGAAAGAAAGAAAGAAAGAAAGAAAGAAAGAAATAAAGAAAGAAAGAAAGAAAGAAAGAAAGAAAGAAAGAAAGAAAGAAAGAAAGAAAAATAGAAAAATAAAAGAGAAAGTAATAGAGCAAATATTTTCAGGAATATATGTTACGTAATCAAACTGATAATACACGGTTCAAATTTGAGTGTAATTTGAGAAAATTCATGACATTCATAACCATAATTACAACATGATGCTTAAAGATCGAATATCACACACACAGATATTATATATATATATATATATATATATATATATATATATATATATATATATATATATATATATATACATATATATATATATATATATATATATATATATATATATATATATATATATATATATATATATATATATATATATATATATATATATTACGATCAACCAAAGTTAATCATTCAGGAGATGATTTTGTAAGAAGCTGCCACTTCCATGTCCAAAATATTGCCTGAAACATTTCGGAAATTTTTATTTGTTCAAAAATATTCTCTCACCTGATGTTTGTCTTGACAGTGGCCTGAAATAAATAGAAATAAATAAATAAAGTAATAAGGTAATTAATTAATAATTATTAATATATTGTCACCATAGATAGACATTCTCTCTCTCTCTCTCATCTAGCTGGGAGACTCTTTTTTCAAAATATCTATAAAATCATTTTCTTTATCCATAGTAAATATAAATTTGCTTATTGTGCGGGATCAGTGCAAGACGTGGAAAAAAATCATTGTAATATTTTGAATATCTCCTTTCTGGATAATCTAGATCTATCGGCATGCTTTATTGTTACAAGGTTTGTATTTACTTTGATTTGTACACGATTTTTCTTTTCGGGATGAAGATTAAAATACTTGGTTTTTAGGTAAATTATGACTTTCTGGTATAAAAGCAACAAAAATAAATATTATCCACTATACTAAAGGGCCAAATGTACTTTTGTACGGTATTTAAAATAATAAATTTTATAAGTCAAAATTCAAACGACGTTGCTCTTATTCGATCGAGTCTGAGAGTCCAAATGATAGAGAAAGCAAATCGTCAGAGTAGAATTTTGTTTAAAATCTTGGACTTAATAAATCTTCCGAATCTACTTATAGTCCATATTCCTATTTCATCTAGGGTGGGGCCTTAAACAATTGCGGTATTACACAATGGATTTGTATACCCTCTTGCAGACAATAAATGGTTGTTATAGCCTTTAATAATTTACATATAAATTTAAAAGAAAATAAGAATGTAATTCAGTTTTACTTACTGGCACACTGGCGTCTGACCATTAACAATACATTTCTGGTCACTGCTGCAGGGCGATATTGCAGTAAATATGACACATACTTGTTGATCATATGTGGCGTTGAGGGGAACTAAATAATAATAATAATAATAATAATAATAATAATAATAATAATAATAATAATAATAATAATAATAATAATAATAATAATAATAATAATAATAATAAATGCCTTATTTTAGTATATGTTAATTGTATATATAGTATAAATTATGGAGTTCATATATTTACATCATGAAAGTGAATAACATTTGCAATGAAACATAAATGAAATATGAAAGATTACAAGACTGCACAGACAGATGTATTTATCTAAAGTTACCAGTGAAGTGGACGCCATGTGAATCACGCAAATAATTTTATATTCTTAAAATGATATGTTGGGTTTTGCTTTTGTTTTCACGCGTGTAATTTGTTTATATCATCCATATTGAACCATTGGAGTTATCATATGCTGTTTGAATACACCATTTTTCGTGTTCGAACGAATTCCATTATGTAAGGTGATTTCCAATTATATGAGACTAACGATCTTTAGCAATTTGCTATTTGCAAATGTTTGATAGAATATTCAGGAAAGACGGTGAATCCTAAGACCTACACTCCTCCATCGTGCTTCTGCAGATGCAACCCAGTATTATCCGATGTTTGTACATTGCTAATTTATGAAACTCTCTCTTTCTCTCTCTCTCTCTCTCTCTCTCTCTCTCTCTCTCTCTCTCTCTCTCTCTCTCTCTCTCTCTCTCTCTCTCTCTCTCTCTCTCTCTCTCTCTCTCTCTCTCTTTTCACACACAGACACAAAAATAGAAACTATGACCATTCTTAATTACCTTCTACGCCACCTACAGTAATATTTGTGGTTGTTACATAGGTTCCTTTCATTAATATTGCTGCTCCATCCGCCAAATTTCCTAAAGCTTTAGCAATGCCAGGCCTCGCACCCGAATCGTCTTTCAAGAAAAGCGAATAATTTATTACACCGTTTGCTCTGAAAAAAAAAATTACCCTTGCCAAATTAACCGAGCCAAAGAAACATACTTTAGAAAGAGTTTGGAAGCTAAAAAACAATGCGTGAAGCCAACAAGAATAGATTAGAATACTAATTTGTGCATGATTTGTGTTCAATAAGTTAATTTTTGCAGGTAGTAATTAAATATGCAGTAATAAAATAAAAAACAAAATGGGATAAAATCAAAATATATAATTTTATAATTTTCCAAAATATTACAATGCTTATAATTAAATAAGTGTTCTCCTAATTTAGAAAATATAGTTTAAGCACCTCATGAATAACTAAGTGTCAATAAATTCCAACTCTATGAACTTTGGTCGACTCAAACCATTGCTAACACTAAAGATGGTACGTATGCTATTATCTCCACCACTGTTGCTAATAAGGGACCTGGGTGGCTGAGTGGTCAAATGTGCTTGCCTTTAAGATAACTGACATCTTACCTCGGTTCGAGTCTTTGGCTCGGCCAACATGTGAATGTGAAAAAAAAAACTTGCCATCAGCTTCTGAGTATGGGGTATGAAGTGCGATTAAACAACCACAAAAAAACCCGAGTCTACATCAAACCCACATATATGATGAAGTTTTTATTTCAATAAACAAAACTGATTTTAAAAAAACGACCAAATTAAATAAATATTTATTTACCACGCTTATGGCTGAACGTCACAATTAAGTTCTGGAATGCACCTTGAGAACTTTATTAACCCGAGGTAAGGATACCGGTTTTATAATCACCTCAGCCTAATAAAATCATGATATTTGGGAAACGCACCCATACCAGACTGCTTGTAGCTTTAATATTATTTGATTAAAATCAGATCTCCACTGTCCTACGTTAAGATCTGAGAGCGACCGCTTGGGTGGGGGATGTTCTGGTGACCTTATGTTATTACCATAATCGCTAATTTTATCAATAAATCAGATAAAGTCTTTTATTTTCGCGTTTGGGAGATTGAACAGTGTAGCTGAAGAGAATCGGTGTGTGCCTATCGATTTGATTCACTTTTAAATTTCCTGAAAGCTGAATTTCCATTGGCTATCTCAAAAGTCACCAGAACATGACCCCTAAGCATTCGCAGTCAAATCTTCTCCTAGGATAGTGGAGATCTGACTTTAATCCGATTGGCTTTAATATACACTAGAATGTCAGTATACGTGTTCGTTTTCAGGATATGTGATTGATTACATCTCGTTTATTAGTTGATATCATGGCCTAGGTCATCTAGTTCAGGGTTAGAAATTCCTTGTGTCCTCGACCTTAAATAAACTATTGCCTGAGCTGAGATAAGCACCCTATTTTCATCATCGTAGTACATCGTGTAAAATCAGGGGAAAAGGGGAGTTTTTATGTTAATTATCCAAATATGAAAAAGTATTATTTTTGAGCGTGCAATGAGCATTGAATGACAAATGATTGTTAAAAATTAAGGACATTATGATTTTTTAAATATAAAACATGTAAGCTACGCGGCCGATTTGAGACCTAAATGTCTGACAAAATGTAAGATTTACCATGATTATGTTATCTCTGTCATCTTAGCTAGTTATAGCTTTGATCAACAATCACTAGGAATCAGCATAATATGTATATCATTAACTGATGTTATAATTTTGCCTCCGTTTTCCTTCTTGAAATAAAAAGATGTTCGAAAATATATATGGAATCATTAGTGAGCTTGCCTACGATATATTCTAAAAGGAGAGAAAATCGCGCGCGCGCGTGTTTGTGTGTGTGTGTGTGTGTGTGTGTGTGTGTGTGTGTGTGTGTACTTACGAAATTCCGTGTACCACCACTCTTGAAAAAGACGACCCAAGCTGATTTCGAAAATATGTTGACAACTACAAAGAATATATAAAAACATAATGCAAATCATTGAAAATAAGAGTTCCATCTAAAATAAATGCAGTTGTTTCTCTCTCTCTCTCTCATATATATATATATATATATATATATATATATATATCTATATTTATATATATATCTATATATATATATATATATATATATATATATATATATATATATATATATATATATATTTATATATATATATATATATATATATATATATATATATATATATATATATATATATATATATATATATGAAACATTTTCAGACATATTTGAGCGATGTTTAGATGTATCTAAAACCAGCAGTAGTAATATTTTACGTTTGAAATTATGTTGCTAATATTACTTACTCGAGTACTAGTGACACGTTTGCTGATATGTCTATTGCTGCTGCTACAACGTCTACTACTACTACTACTACTACTACTAATACTACTACTAATACTACTAATACAACTACGACTAGATCCACGACTTCTACTACTACCACATATACTAATAACTTTCCTAATACGTACCGCCACGGATGCCTCAGCAACATATACGTCATGAACCGAAGATACCCGAATGTCCTCCCCAGGTGCAAAGGTCAAGTTCATCTTACTGCTCACCTCAACCAGAAATTCTTTCTCTAGAGAAGAAAATCTACATTCATTACTGCTACAACTTTTAATACTATATTGTGAGCTTTATTCTTTTGGCAGATTTTTGCATATGCGAGTCAATATTGAACATTTATCACAGATATAAGTAGGTTGCAAAATGGATGTAGTAACAATGCGGAAATTATTAAGACACATTAGATAAGCCGTAGAGTCAAAGAAAGAATGAGGGACGGAATTCGAAGAGGAATTTTTCTATAATTTGTAAACATTTGTTGATCTACATTTGAAATCACAAACATCACAGTTTAATAATGGTTGATTGAGTTGATTTCGTTTTTAACTTACCAACTGGCGTCACAGGTGAAACAGTGCCGTTTCCTGAAACATAAAAAGGAGAAATACTATTTTTGTAAGCATCTTGTCTATAAATAACACGAATAGAGGCATCTTATCTATAAATAACACGAATGTAGGCATCTTGTCTATAAATAACACGAATACAGGCATCTTATCTATAAATAACACGAATGTAGGCATCTTGTCTATAGATAACACAAATACATGCGTCTTGTCTATAAATAAGACGAATGTATGCATCTTGCCACTAAATAACACGAATGTATGCATTTTATCCATAAATAACACGAATATAGGCATCTTGCCTATGAATAACACGACTATATGTGTCTTGTCCATAAATAACACGAATGTAGGCATTTTATCTTTAAATAACACTAATATAGGCATTTTGTCTATAAATAACACGAATAAAGACATCTTTGTTTATAAACAATAAGAATGCATACATTTTGTCTCTAAATAATATTAATGCTGGCATCTTGTCTATAAAAAACACGACTACAGGCAACTTGTCTAAATAACAAGAATGCAGGCATTTTGTCTATAAATAAAACGAATGCAGGCATCTCGTCTATAAAGAACACGAATGTAGGCATTTTATCTATAAATATTACCAATGCAGACATCTTGTTTATAATTAATATAAATGTAAATATATTGTATATAATTAATATAAATGCAGACATGTGATATATTATTAATATAAATGTACACGTCTTGTCAATAATTAATATAAATGTAGACACCTTGTCTATTGTCTACATAATTATGAGACATTATCATGTTTCTTATCATTACAATGATGAAAATAAATCACAGTTATTTTTACCTCTTTTGTAGTTTTATCGCAAAAATATTACCTTGTATATTTACCTGCAATAGCGATATTTGAGATGAATCTTCTTGAGGAAAAGCATTTTTAGATCAATCGTATTGGAGAAGAGTATTTTGAAATAAATCATATTCAAGAAGAACAGAATTCTGAGATAGATCATGTTCGAGAAGAACATAATTCTGAGATAAATCAAATTCGAGAAGAAAATAATTCTAAGATAAATCATATTCGAGAACAGAATTCCAATCGTGCTTACAGTACTCCAGATAGCAAGAATAAACTATTTCATCTTGCACATTTGAGTGCGGGAAAAATTCTAAATATATTTTAAATTAATCACTGCAAAGTGCATCTTTAACTTTTTTCTATTCCTGTTTCGTTTCTTTATGGACGTATTGCTGTTAGTTGTGTACAGTCTCGGATACAGCACCCAGGATATATACAGGGATAGGTAAAAGATCACATTGTTATACCTTATTGAGACCTCCGCTATAACCTAAACTATATTTACAACGCGTGCCATGATAAGGTGTTCACCATGAAGAGTTGACGAGAACTAGTTTCAAATCCAAACGGGAGCCGCAGAAGCAAAAAAGAGTAGCGATACAATTGGTTGCTTCCATCTTAATTTTTTTCTAATTGGATACGGCATGCTACTACTGCACTATGTAGTTTTGTATCAGTTTTGTCAAGACATACTAACAATTAATATCGCTGATATTTTTTTGCCGATGAGTTGCATAACACGGACATTTGACGAATTGAAAAATGCTTTTAAAATCAATGCTTTTAAACAGTTTTATTCAAACTAACCTGTGGGTTCGCATCTGCTACCATTTCTCACATATCCAACAAAGCAAACACATGTATATCCACCAACTTCGTTCAAACAACCCGAGTTTGATACAGAGGAACAGTCAAACGTGTTCGCTGCACATTCGTTAACATCCACTGCGCATGTTGATCCGGTCCACTCTGGTTTACAGATGCACATAAAACCGGGATCACAACGGTCCGTGTTGTTAGCTATGCAGGGACACGCCACACATGAACCATTTACTAAATTTGTCAGGCTGGGACATCCTAGAAAAGAAAATAACTGCGTGTCTATTAAAAATAGAATTTCTTACTACTTTTAGAAAGTCAAGAGCTACTATTGTACTACTTCCGCAAAATTGTGTCTGTCCCTCTAATTCTGTACGCGTTCATCCATCTGTATGTATACATATGTTTTGTCATATCTACCATTATTTGTCATCTCTCTCCCTCCCTCCCTCTCTCTCTCTCTCTCTCTCTCTCTCTCTCTCTCTCTCTCTCTCTCTCTCTCTCTCTCTCTCTCTCTCTCTCTCTCTCTCTCTCTCTCTCTCGTTCATTCAAATTCTGCTTTTAATGTGAAATAGTTACCTCTTATAGTGGATTCGTATGTAGTTATCGTTTCAGATGTCTGTGTTAATCCTCGGTCAGTTGTACTATGTGGAATAGTATTAGCCGTTATGGTTCCTATACTGCTAGTTGATGTAACTGTAACACTTGATGTTGTGTTAGTTGTTTGTTGACTGCTAGTTGAAGATGTGGTCACGCCTCCCGTTGTTCCGATCATACTAGTCAAAAAAGTACTGCCTGTCGTACTAATATCACTTGCATTTGTTCCTGGACCACTCGTTGTAAACGAGGAGGTTGCCATAGTTGACGAATTAATAGTAGTAGTAGCAGTGGCACTACTCGCCGTAGGCGTTATTGTACTGGTTCCAGTTGTTACCCCTGAGATGGTCGATGTTTCTCCAAAGAAACTAGTTGTTCTATAAGTTGTCGTAGATCCCGTAGAAACCATTACAGTTGTTCCGTTTTCTGTTACAATTATAGGTGCTGTGGTATTAGTTAGTCCTGCGACAACTGTTACGGTATTACTATCCGAGCTAGTGCCACTAGATGTTCCTGTGACGGCACTTACTTTGCTCACATCCCCAATCGTTGTGCTTGCACTACTTGCAGTTCCGGTAACAATCGTGCTAGATACACTATTTGTAGTTCCAACAGGAAATGTTGTTGCCACCGAGCTGGATAATATTGTTTCG
The DNA here is from genome assembly GCA_016746295.1 of Potamilus streckersoni. Taxonomy (NCBI): domain Eukaryota; kingdom Metazoa; phylum Mollusca; class Bivalvia; order Unionida; family Unionidae; genus Potamilus; species Potamilus streckersoni. The sequence continues at coordinate 79,490 of JAEAOA010002079.1, forward strand.
GAGGAACTGATTGGTGTGTACATTGTCGTTGGTTCCGTGAAAGCAATTACTGTGATGTTATTTGTTGTTAGAGTCACAGGCGCTGTAGTACTACTCGTAAATGCTGATGTTAACACCGTGCCAGCCGATGTTGTTTCAGACGGACTGGTTATTGTGTAACTAGTTGTTTGTCCTGAGACAACTGTTACACTGGTGTCTTTTGTTAAAACAGTTGCAGGCACTGTGGTATTGGCTGGTCCATTTTCAATTGTTATGGTATGGTCTGGGCCAGTCGATAAAATTTCAGAAGCATTGGACGTTGTGTAAGCTGTTGTTGACTCAGTGCGAACTGTTATGGTGGTGTCGGTTGTTGTAACAGTTGCAGGCACTGTGGTATTTGGTAGCCCAGTGCTAATTGTTGTGGTATTACTATCCGTGATAGGCACTGTGGAATTCGCTTGTCCCGTGAGAGTTGTTACTGTGAAACTATCCGTGGTAGTTCCTGTCACAGTACTTGTTATGCTCACATCACCAGTGGTTGTTCCTGCACTATTTGGAGTTGTTGCGGTTTCGCTAATTATAGTGCTAAAGACGTCATTTGTTGTTCCATCGGGAACTGTTGGTGTACCCGCTCCGGTCGATATTGTTCCATTGGCACTTGCTGTTGTGTAGTTTGTAGAGGATCCACTGACAACTGTTACGGTGGTGTCGCTTGCTATAACAGTAGTAGGCACTGTAGTGTACAGTTGTCCTGTTGTAGTTGTTATGGTACTATTAGTGGGAGTTCCTGTCACATTAGTTGCTAGTCTCACATCACCAGTGGTCGTTATAGCTGTACTTGCTGCAGTTGCAGTTTCACTAACCATCGTGCTGGATACACTACTTGGCGTTCCTCCTGTTACAAATGTGCCGGAAGTACCATTTGTTATTTCGGTTATAGGCGCTGAGGAACTGCTTGTAAATGCTTCTGTTGTTCCTGCAACAGTTGTTTCTGTTTCAGAGACATTGGAATTTGTGTACGTTGTTGCTGTTCCTGTCACAAATGGTATGATGGTTTCGGTTGTTGCAACAGTTGTACGTACTGTGGTATTTGGTTGTCCCGTGTTAATTATTATGGTATTACTATCCGTGACAGGCACTGTGGAATTCGTTTGTCCTGTAACAGTTGTTACGATGAAACTATCCGTGGTAGTTCCTGTCACAGTAGTTGTTATGCTCACATCACCAGTGGTTGTTCCTGCACTATTTGGAGTTGTTGCGGTTTCGCTAATCATAGTGCTAAAGACGTCATTTGTTGTTCCATCGGGAACTGTTGGTGTACCCGCTCCGGTCGATATTGTTCCATTGGCACTTGCTGTTGTGTAGTTTGTAGAGGATCCACTGACAACTGTTACGGTGGTGTCGCTTGCTATAACAGTTGTAGGCACTGTGGTGTTGATTTGTTCTGTAGTAGTTGTTATGGTACTATCAGTTGTAGTTCCTGTCACATTAGTTTGTATGCTGACATCACCAGTGGTCGTTCCTGCTGTACTTGATGTTGTTGTATTTTCCCTAGCCATCGTGCTGGATATGATAGTTGTCGTTCCTCTAGTGACTGTTGTACCGGAAGTACCATTTGTTATTTCATTTATAGGTACTGAAGAACTGGTTGTAAATGCTTCTGTTGTTCCTGCAACAGTTGTTTCTGTTTCAGAGACATTAGAATTTGTGTACGTTGTTGCTGTTCCTGTCACAGCTGTTATGATGGTATCGGTTGTTGCAACAGTTGTACGTACTGTGGTATTTGGTTGCCCCGAGTTAATTATTATGGTATTACTATCCGTGACAGGCACTGTAGAATTCGTTTGTCCTGTAACAGTTGTTACGGTGAAACTATCTGTCGTAATTCCTGTAAAAGTAGTTGTTATGCTCACAGCACCAGTGGTTGTTCCTGTACTATTTGGAGTTGTTGCGATTTCGCTAATTATAGTGCTAAAGACGTCATTTGTTGTTCCATCGGGAACTGTTGGTGTACCCGCTCCGGTCGATATTGTTCCATTGGCACTTGCTGTTGTGTAGTTTGTAGAGGATCCACTGACAACTGTTACGGTGTTGTCGCTTGCTATAACAGTTGTAGGCACTGTGGTGTTAATTTGTTCTGTTGTAGTTGTTATGGTAATGCCATCAGTGGGAGTTCCTGTCGTATTAATTTTTGTGCTGACATCATCAGTGGTCGTTCTTGCTATACTTGCTGTTGTTGCAGTTTCACTAACCATCGTGCTGGATACACTGCTTGTCGTTCCTTCTGTTACAAATGTGCCGGAAGTACCATTAGTTATTTCGGTTATAGGCGCTGAGAAACTGGTTGTAAATGCTCCTGTTATTCCTGGGACAGTTGGTTCTGTTTCAGAAGCATTAGAATTTGTATACGTTGTTGCTGTTTCCGTGACAACTGTTATGGTTATGTCGGTTGTTGCTACAGTTGTAGGCACTGTGGTACTTGGTAGCCCAGTGCTGATTATTTTGGTATTACTATCCGTGACAGGCATTGTGGAATTCGTTTGTCCTGTTACAGTTGTTACGATGAAACTATCCGTGGTAGTTCCTGTCACAGTAGTTGTTATGCTCACAGCACCAGTGGTTGTTTCTGTACTATTTGGAGTTGTTGCGGTTTGGCTAATCATAGTGCTAAAGACGTCATTTGTTGTTCCATCGGGAACTGTTGGTGTACCCGCTCCGGTCGATATTGTTCCATTGGCACTTGCTGTTGTGTAGTTTTTAGAGTATCCACTGACAACTGTTACGGTGGTGTCGCTTGCTATAACAGTTGTAGGCACTGTGTTGTTGATTTGTTCTGTAGTAGTTGTTATGGTACTATCAGTTGTAGTTCCTGTCGCATTAGTTTTTATGCTGACATCACCAGTGGTCGTTCCTGCTGTACTTGATGTTGTTGTATTTTCCCTAGCCATCGTGCTGGATATGTTAGTTGTCGTTCCTCTAGTGACTGTTGTACCGGAAGTACCATTAGTTATTTCGGTTATAGGCACTGAAGAACTGGTTGTAAATGCTTCTGTTGTTCCTGGAACAGTTGTTTCTGTTTCAGAGACATTGGGATTTGTGTACGTTGTTGCTGTTCCTGTCACAAATGGTATGGTGGTTTCGGTTGTTGCAACAGTTGTACGTACTGTGGTATTTGGTTGCCCCGTGTTAATTATTATGGTATTACTATCCGTGACAGGCATTGTGGAATTCGTTTGTCCTGTAACAGTTGTTACGATGAAACTATCCGTGGTAGTTCCTGTCACAGTAGTTGTTATGCTCACAGCACCAGTGGTTGTTCCTGCACTATTTGGAGTTGTTGTGGTTTCGCTAATTATAGTGCTAAAGACGTCATTTGTTGTTCCATCGGGAACTGTTGGTGTACCCACTCCGGTCGATCTTGTTCCATTGGCACTTGCTGTTGTGTAGTTTGTAGAGGATCCACTGACAACTGTTACGGTGGTGTCGCTTGCTATAACAGTTGTAGGCACTGTGGTGTTGATTTGTTCTGTAGTAGTTGTTATGGTACTATCAGTTGTAGTTCCTGTCACATTAGTTTTTATGCTGACATCACCAGTGGTCGTTCCTGCTGTACTTGATGTTGTTGCATTATCCCTAACCATCGTGCTGAATATGTTAGTTGTCGTTCCTCTAGTGACTGTTGTACCGGAAGTACCATTTGTTATTTCGGTTATAGGCACTGAAGAACTGATTGTAAATGCTTCTGTTGTTCCTGGAACTGTTGTTTCTGTTTCAGAGACATTAGAATTTGTGTACGTTGTTGCTGTTCCTGTCACAGCTGTTATGATGGTATCGGTTGTTGCAACAGTTGTAGGCACTGTGGTATTTGGTTGCCCTGTGGTAATTATTATGGTATTACTATCCGTGACAGGCACTGTGGAATTCGTTTGTCCTGTAACAGTTGTTACGATGAAACTATCCGTGGTTGTTCCTGTCACAGTAGTTGTTATGCTCACAGCACCAGTAGTTGTTCCTGCACTATTTACAGGTGTTGCAGTTTCGCTAATTATCGTGCTTGATACGCCATTTGTTGTTCCATCGGGAACTGTTAGTGTACCCGATCCGGTCGATATTGTTCCATTGGCACTTGCTGTTGTGTAGTCTGTAGAGGATCCACTGACAACTGTTACGGTGGTGTTGTTTGTTGTAATAGTTGTAGGCACCGTGGTGTTGATTTGTCCTGTGTTAGTTGATACGGTATTACTATCAGTTGGAGTTTCTGTCACAGCAGTTGTTATGATTATGTCACCAGTGGTCGTGCTTGCTGCACTTGTTGCAGTTTCGCTAACTATCATGCTGGAAGTATCATTTGTTGTTTCGGTTACAAGCGCTGAGGGACTGGTTGTAAATGTTGTTGTTGTTGTTTCTGGGATACTTGGTATTGTTTCAGAGGCATTAAATGTTGCATAGGTTGTTGCTGTTACTGTGACAACTGTTATGTTGGCATCGGTTGTTGTAAAATGTGTAGGCACTGTTGTGTTGATTTGTTCTGTGGTAGTTGTTACGGTAATACTATCAGTGGGAGTTCCTGTCATAGCAGTTGTTATGCTCACATCACCAGTGGTAGCTCTTGCAGTACTTGTTGCTGTTGTGGTTTCGCTAATCATTGTGCTGGATACGCTACGTGTTGTGTCACCAAGAAGTGTTTTTTGAAAGGAGCCATTTGATGTTGTTTCACTGGCACTCATTGTTGAGTACGATATCGCTGCACCTGTGACTGTTATACCTGAAGTACCATTTGTTGTTTCGATTATAGGCGCTGAGGAACTGGTTGTAAATGCTGTTGTTGTTCCTGTGATAGTTGGTCCTGTTTCAGAGACATTGGTTGTTGCGTACGTTGTTACTGGTCCCGCCACAACTGTTACGTTGGTGTCGGTTGTTGTAACAGTTGTAGGCACTGTAGTATTTGTTTGCCCCATATATACTGTTTCAGAGGTATTCATTGGTATGTAAGTTGAAGTTGATACCTCGACAATTGTTTTTGTGGTTTCGCTTGCTGTAACAGTTGTAGTCACTGTAGAATTGGCTTGTCCCGTAGTTCCTGTCACAGCATTTGTTATGCTTACATCACCTGTAGTTGTTACTGCAGTATATGGAGTTGTCGAAATTTCGTTAATTATCGTGCTAGATATGTCATGTGTTTGTCCCTCGGGAACTCTTTTTGTATCAGCGTGGGTGGATATTGTTCCATTGGCACTTATTGTGTAGGCTGTCGTGGACCCGCTGGCAATTGTTACGGTTGCCTCGCTTGTTGTAACAGTTGTAGGCACTGTGTTGTTGATTTGTCCTGTGGTAGGTGTTATGGTATTGCTATAAGTGGGAGTTTCTGTCACAGCAGTTGTTATGCTTACATCACCAGTGGTCGTGCTTGCTCTACTTGCAGTTGTTTCAGTTGCACTCATTGTGGTGTACGATGTCTTTGCACCCATGTCTGTTGTATCGGAAGTGTCATTTGTTGTGTAGGTTGTACCGGAAGTGCCATTTATTATGTTGGTTGTAGGCGCGGAGGAACTTGATGTAAATGCAGTTATTATTTCTGTTGCTGCAGTTTCATTAATTGTCAAGCTGGATATCCTACTTGTTGTCCCAATTAATGTTGTTTCAGTGAAACTTTTTGTTTCTATTGTAGGCACCATGGAACTGGTTGTAGGTCCTGTTGTTGTTTGTGTACCGGTCGATATTAACATGGCGACAATAGCAAATATATGACACCGTTTGCTTGCAATTTTCATCATTTTCAGTTAACCTGCAAAATAGAGGTGAAATAAAAAAAAGGTGATAAAATTGTTTTAATTACTTTTGATAATAAAGGGACTCAGTCATTTCACATCAAAAAAGGGGACCCAATCATTTGCAAACCCTCACATTCTTAAGTAAACTGTGATGTGATGTGATTATGATTTTAACGTAGCTTTAACAATTTTTCAGTCATATCGCTACCATGTCTGCACTGAGGCCTTTAATAGTGATGCCTATCACTGGGGCATCATGTTGCAAACATGTATCATGATGTCCCACTCAGTTACATTATCCTGACACCAGGCCAACCAGACCTAACTCTAACCTCATAATGATGAGCGTCAAGCGATGTAGCTGTTAGTACCATTTTTGGATCGAACCAACGACCTCCCGCATCTGAGGCGGACGCTCTAGCCACTAGGCCACCGGAGCGGTACTTAAGGAAACTCATACGGAAGACAAATAATTCCCTTGAATAGGTGAAAGAATTACATATAAGTGGCAGTGAAGCGTTTCCTCCTTTATTTGGTGAGAAGAAAAACAATTAAGAAGTCTTGAGTTGCTACAAAATAAATCAAAGATGGGAATGTGTGCAGACATACAATAGTTGTATAGGTTTTAAAAATATGTAGTTTGAAATAAAATAAGGTTTTCAAACTATGTAAATAATTATTCATATTGATCTTAAATCAAAAATGTCATTAAGATATCTTTTCATGTCAATTTCTAAAATGGCTTTCATGAAAGGAATTAAGTAATGGTCAAAGAACATTTTAGTCACTGAGTCAACTAAGGGGAAAGAGATGTAAATCAAAAACACAAATCTGACCCTTACTATATTCCCAACCCCAGCCAACAGCAGCAGTCATGAGACAAAAACACACTGGATCCTTGGTAAAAGAGAGTTCGGGATTTTAACGTAGTTTTAACAATTTGAAAATTATTACTAATATCATTACGATAACTACAGTGTGTCAATTAATAGCGATATCTAGCCCCAAACATGCAGCATTATATCATACCAAGTCACGTTATCCTGATTAGTCTTGACACTAACCACTTAATGCTGAACGCCAAGCGAAGCAGCTGCAATTAACATTTTTAAAGTATTTTGTGTGATTCGGTCGGGGTTCGAACCCGCTACCTCCCGCATCCCAGTTGGATACTCTATATTCTAACTAGGTGTATGTATGTATGTATGTATGTATGTATGTATGTATGTATGTATGTATGTATGTATGTATGTATGTATGTATGTATGTATGTATGTATGTATGTATGTATGTATGTATGTATGTATGTATGTATGTATGTATGTATGTCTGTCTTTCTGTCTGTATGTATGTCTGTATGTATGTATGTATGTATGTATGTATGTATGTATGTATGTATGTATGTATGTATGTATGTATGTATGTATGTATGTATGTATGTATGTATGTATGTATGTATGTATGTATGCATGCATGCGTGTATGTATGCATGCCTGCATGTATTTATTTATTAGAATATAAACTTTATACTTTAGACTATGAAAAAACTATGAGTTAGCAGAATTCGAGGGCTCTAGATATAATGAAAATTATTTATTTTGAACTACGTTATATCATTCTTATTAAAAGTTCCTTTGTTTCTCAAACTTAGTGTTACTGACAAAAATATTGGTTCTTTTTTATGTACATATAAAAAGTAATATCATTGTCACAAAACAAATTCATGCATGATGTATACCCTAAGGAAGTAAGCACGTTGATTATTGCAATCAGTAGTAGTAATATTAGTAGTAGCAGTTCTAGTAGTAGAAGTAATAGTACATGTATTATTGTTAAAATTATTATTATTATTATTATTATTATTATTATTATTATTATTATTATTATTATTATTATTATTATTATTATTATTATTATTATTATTATTATTATTATTTTTGTTTTTGTAATTGTAGTAATAGTAATAATAGTAGTAGTAGTAGTAGTAGTAATAGTAGTAGTAGTAGTAGTAGTAGAAGTAGTATTAGTAGTAGAAGTAGTAGTAGTAGTACTATTACTGTATCCCCTTTTTGAAGCAACTAATTACCTTTATGAAGTATAGCTATCAATCCAGCTAATGTATAACACGTTCCTCTATAATCCTGTTATGTAGTCCAAATTAAAAAATGTCCTTAAGAACTTTCCTTCTACATAGTTCTTAAAATCGGGCGGTGAAATCTCGTTTAATCTGCATGCAATTCCAGATACGATTGCTTTCAACGGAATTAAGTACCCAATTTATAAACGATGTTTCGTCTGTACAGTTATCTTTTGCAAATAATTGTATACAGTGTGTGTATCCTATTTAACTCAAACCATGTTGAGAACGTGACGGTGGAATATCAATGCATTGACGTATAAAATAATTTTCATGAAAACAGGAGTGTATACTAAATGAAATGTTTACCAAAAGCAAATTTAGCTATGCAATTTTGACTGCTATTCATACCGACTGAGTACACGCCCTGTCGTATAAAAACTTGAATAAGGACGTGAATCATCTAAGCGTGAAAAGAAAGAAACCAATTGCATTCCTTTATCTGACGTGAGCTTAAACTGGCAATTGTGTATCAACTAGTCCTTATTAAATATAGCGTCAGATAGGGCCACACCTCTTTCAAAGTCGGTAGATATATTTTTTATGGAGTAGCGATTTTTATTTCTTAATAATCAATTTAAAGTTCATTGTATTGTAATGTAATATTGTCCTTGTCTTTATTTTTCTTATGTTAAATTACATTGTCTACTTTCAGTTTGTTGATTGGTTCCTTAATTGTGGGTGTGTTTTATTAACAAGGAATATTCTTATGTTGTATGTGCTTACAAAATTATTCTTTGATATAATCCTTTTCATGTATATAGAATTCAAAAGTAGATTTTTTTTAAATTTTATAATACCTGGATAGCCTCTTTTATTATTATTATTATTATTATTATTATTATTATTATTATTATTATTATTATTATTATTATTATTATTATTATTATTATTATTATTATTATTATTACAAACATTTTGTTTCAATTTTCTCTCATTTAAACTCATGGCGAAGCAATACTATTCTGTGATAAAAATAAGAAATAAAAAAGAAAAAGATTTTATTTTTAAAAAAAAACATGTGAAGAAAAGTGTTATCGTCTATTAATGGGCGACTACTTGCTCGCTCAGAATGAAATATGAGGGTAAACAAGATATCATATTGTTAGATTACCTTTCTGAACCCGACAATGTTATTTGTATGCCTTGCATTGACCTCAAAATTTCTGAGCGCGTTTTGTAATTTATTTCACACCCACTGATAACATTCATCAGCGGCATTCTGGTTTACTTCACATTTACGCCCCTTCGAAATTAAAATGGATTCAGTTTATCTTTATAAGCAGGCATGGTTTTGAGTTAAGTGTTACGGATGCAAGCTCAAATTATTCGTGTCGTCATAGCACTTTTCAAATAAAGCGAGACGATATGTTAAAAATACTTGCAACTTTGTCATACAAAGTTCATAAGATAATTCTATAAAAGAGTGTAAAAGCTTTATAAAATTACAACTGCATATAAAATAACTTGCAAAGTTTGTGAGATATTTTACTAACATATGTATCGATATTTATGGATTGTAATACTGGGAAGTTCATGCATGTCTAGACTGATTGCAATACTCTGAAATCTGTGTATATATTTGCTTTCTGTAATACATGTAATGTGAAATTAATGCATGCCAGTATGAACTGTACTACTGAGGGGTTCGTGTATGTACATGATTTGGAATTTTAGCTTAGCTTTAATAATTTTTCAATCGCATATCACTACGATGTCTTCAGTATGACCGTTTATAGTGATGTCTAGCACTGGGGAATCATGCCGCAAACACGTATCATGATGTCCCACCCAGTCACATTATCTTGACACCAGGGCGAATAGTCCTAACACTAATCTCTTAATGCTGAGCGTCTAGCGAGACAGCAGTTAGTACTATGCTTATGTCTTTGATATGACTCGGTCGAGGTTCAGACCTTCGGTCTCCGCATTTGAGGCGGACGCGCTAAAAACTCAGAAGTTCATGCAAGCCTATACTGAATGTAAAATTGCTAAGTTCATGTATGCCTGTAATGCCTAAAGACACATTTTAAATGATGTCCCTCATGGGTCTATATTATGACATCTACTTTTTGTACAGTTTATAAGTGATTTAGCCTTGTAGTCTAACCCATCTTTTCGCTGGTGACTATGCACTGCATTCACCTGGAAAAATCTCTTGCCTCGACTGAATAATATCAGTTTGGCATCAGTGACGCAAAATCAAATAAAAAGAAACTTACTGGTATCTATACCATCAACGTTTCAGCTAGAATACACATATTGATCACATATGTGAAATGTTCTCCAACAAAATAACTCTTAAAAATACTGTCGAAAGTTTAACCTCGCTCAGTAGCTTGAACTTTATTTTTGGGAATAAATACTATTTTTGGAAACTACGGCATTACCATATGGGAAAATACATTCAATTATAATCTATCTAGAAATGACACACTCCAGAAAAGATTCGCCGTAAATGATTCAAAAACTTCCTATTGCCACTTAATCAAACATTTTGTTTTCACATCTACGTGGACAACTTATATCTCTAACGTAATTGAAACAAGATCAAAATATATTGTGTCAAAAAACAACTAACAAGGATTTTCAAACTGTGTGGAAGAAAACCCGCCTATGGAAAATCGTTTCTATTACTTCATTATATAAAATTCATAAAAATATACATTCGGAATTCTTATCATTGAGGATACGGAAAATCAATTCCTTTGATTCGTTTAAAACCGCATCGAAGAAAATTCTGTCTTGTCTTGACAAGCTGGAATGATATTTTAAGGCCTCCCAACAGAGAATTTATTCATTTGGCCTTAATTAATATATAGTGTAGTCAATTAACCTCTACCGTTGTGTTTAATGCCTCCCAACAGAGAATTTATTCACTTGGCCTTAATTAATATATAGTGTAGTCAATTAACCTCTACCGTTGTGTTTAATGCCTCCCAAAAGAGAATTTATTCACTTGGCCTTAATTAATATATAGTGTAGTCAATTAACCTCTACCGTTGTGTTTAATGCCTCACAACAGAGAATTTGATTACTTGGCCTTAATTAATATATAGTGTAGTCAATTAACCTCTACCGTTGTGTTTAATGCCTCCCAACAGAGAATTTGATGACTTGGCCTTAATTAATATATAGTGTAGTCAATTAACCTCTACCGTTGTGTTTAATGCCTCCCAACAGAGAATTTGATGACTTGGCCTTAATTAATATATAGTGTAGTTAATTAACTTCTACCGTTGTGTTTAATGCCTCCCGACAGAGAATTTGATGACTTGGCCTTAATTAATATATAGTGTAGTTAATTAACTTCTACCGTTGTGTTTAATGCCTACCAACAGAGAATTTGATGACTTGGCCTTAATTAATATATAGTGTAGTCAATTAACCTCTACCGTTGTGTTTAATGCCTCCCAACAGAGAATTTGATGACTTGGCCTTAATTAATATATAGTGTAGTCAATTAACCTCTACCGTTGTGTTTAATGCCTCCCAACAGAGAATTTGATGACTTGGCCTTAATTAATATATAGTGTAGTCAATTAACCTCTACCGTTGTGTTTAATGCCTCCCAACAGAGAATTTGATGACTTGGCCTTAATTAATATATAGTGTAGTTAATTAACTTCTACCGTTGTGTTTAATGCCTCCCAACAGAGAATTTGATTACTTGATCTTAATTAATATATAGTGTAGTCAATTAACCTCTACCGTTGTGTTTAATGCCTCCCAACAGAGAATTTATTCACTTGGCCTTAATTAATATATAGTGTAGTCAATTAACCTCTACCGTTGTGTTTAATGCCTCCCAACAGAGAATTTGATGACTTGGCCTTAATTAATATATAGTGTAGTCAATTAACCTCTACCGTTGTGTTTAATGCCTCCCAACAGAGAATTTGTTTACTTGATCTTAATTAATATATAGTGTAGTCAATTAACCTCTACCGTTGTGGTTGACCGGTTCTTACTAGAATGATGACGTCAAAATATATCAACAAACGAAACCAATTCTGCACAATCTAGGCGATTATTAATATTAGCAGAAGATGTGGTGTATTTGGTTAATCTGTACATAATTTTATACAAAACACATGAAAATATACATTCGGAAGATTTTCTCTAAAATAGAATATAAGATAGACGGACAAACGTTAGAGGAAACGGAATGTATTGATGAGGTCAACATTTTGTCAGTGTAAAGTTCCTTGTCATTATAAGTGTCCGTAAACTAACCACTGTTTTGATGTTTGCTGGCAAAGATTACAGGTTAACTTTTACGCGGCAGTTATATTTAGAACAGTATCTATACATATTGAGATCTTAACGGCAGTTATATTTAGAACAGTATCTATACATATTGAGATCTTAACGGCAGTTATATTTAGAACAGTATCTATACATATTGAGATCTTAACGGCAGTTATATTTAGAACAGTATCTATACATATTGAGATCTTAACGGCAGTTATATTTAGAACAGTATTTATACATATTGAGATCTTAACGGCAGTTATATTTAGAACAGTATCTATACATATTGAGATCTTAACGGCAGTTATATTTAGAACAGTATCTATACATATTGAGATCTTAACGGCAGTTATATTTAGAACAGTATCTATACATATTGAGATCTTAACGGTAATATACTTACATATATCCACAGCTACACGTATTTGGATCATATTTTAAAATCCAATCAGTCAGATGATGAAGATATGATGAGACATTACATATTATATATATTATTCATTGAATAGCAATATTACAATATGAATAGCCTATCGTGTGCTGAAAAATGGCGTTAAGCCCAACAACAGCAACAACATATATATATATATATATATATATATATATATATATATATATATATATATATATATATATATATATATATATATATATATATATATATATATATATATATATATATATATATATATATATATATACACACACAAAGGATTTTCTCGCAGCTTCTGTTGCAAACGAGAGCTTTTGACAAATAAAAAATGCTTAATTCTTTGTGCAACTAAAATAAAAATTAATGTCATAAAGGCTGAACACTTATGCCAAATTTGCTCGTTTAAGCCAAGCGAGAACTTCATCTACCCACCTGTCTAACATCTCCCAAACACTAGTCGTGACCTGAGGTTATCTCATAACGAGGTAATTTTAAGCAAAGTCACTTTCTAAAGAACACACCATCATTACGTTATAACCAACTTAAAGCAGAGGTATTTTGTTGCAACATCTATGTGATTGTTATGTGATTGTCATCTGTCTTTGTCTTTCTCTCTGTCTGTCTCTGTCTGATTCTGCCTGTCTGTCTCTCTCTCTCTCACACAAACATATACAAACACACACGCACGCACAATGACACACACACAAAATATCTGAGTGGCCTTCGTATTTGGAACAATGAAATACTCGATCTTTACTCTGAAGTCTACTACTAAAAGTTAAATTAGGTACATTTCTCACTTATATTACTCAATAAATTTGTCAGAGGATTGTTAGTTATAGAAAACTTTAAGCAAAGTTTCTGATAATATCTAGCCATGCCCAAAACTTGTATCAGTTGTCCTTTTCTTGGAAATCAGAGATAGCCTAGCTCTTATCTTCTACCGGTTCAATTTCACCTTGTTTTACAATATCTCCTATAAATGTGCATCACAAAACTCACCTTTACCAGTACATTAACCGTTAGAATTTGTTAATGATAATCGAGCAATCGATCTCATCGATGTACTCGTTAGTTATCTGGGCCAAATGTCAGCATGTTTCATTAGAAGTTGGAATGTTCCCGCGAAATTTTGCATTACAAAGGGAAGATAAAAGCCCGTCTATAGCAGCAAATATGGAAATTTCATTTGCTCTTCCGGAGATTGTAAATTGCCAAAATCTGTTTAAAAGTTCACATTTGCTGGCATATTTGACATTTCCATTTTTGTCCATGTAATCGTCTATTCCTGGCTTTAAATCCATTTTGGTGACACTTTTGACCTTGTTTTAGTCAGCACACATACGGTATATAATATCTGGATTAGGCATAAGAATATAAAGTAAACACATGTTACTTTCACTTTGTTCAATTATATCATTCTCCAGTAAATGCTTAATTTCTCCTTATCAAATATTCCTATTTAGGAGGATTAGTCCCGTCAGGATGCCGTTTCACGAGCGTATAATCTACAATATTAACGTCATTATAGATTTTATTGTTTGTGTTGGAAAATCAGTAAAACAAGTTCTCATATTGATATAGTTTTAGTTCACGCATTTCCTATTGTTCTAGATGTGAATAATTCTGGTTCTGAGAGTGTATGATTTCTGACTTCCGAAGATGGGTTCAATCAGTCACTACAGACAGATTTTATTCCATCCTTTACGTCCTTGATGTGTGGGACAGGTACAACTAAGTTTATTGAATAATTAACTATGCTATGTCTTTCGAAATTTTCTTTTGATATATATATATATATATATATATATATATATATATATATATATATATATATATATATATATATATATATATATATATATATATATATATATATATATATATATATATATATGTAAACAATTGTTTCTGTTTCCGCATCCCAGGAACAACATATTTAACCCGAAGAGGATTTTAAGGTATGGGTAAGATTGCTTGTGCTATATCACTAGGCTGAAAACTACTTTCTTTTGGTTTATCTGTCATACTCTAATTTCAGTTTTATCTGAGAAGACTGAATATTATATTTGATTACTTCACAGGCCTCTGGTAACTTAGATATGAAATCAAATACATGTCAAGAAAATTAATCTTCGAAACCTCACTTGAAAGTTTATTCATTTTTAATAACTTCAATGGTACAGGAACAGAATGTCCAACAAGAAAATTATAAATGACAAAAGCCTCTATAATTCTTTATTCTATTCCGTGATAGCAAGCAAAAGCAAATGAGCACCCTCATCTTAATCCTTATCAAAGCACTTCAAAGTTCGATGTAATTCTTCTAAAACCACTTGATTTTCAGGGTGACAGTCATAAAATTTGAACTGTTCGAAATTCATGCAAAACTTCTTAAAACAATCTACACTTAAAATTTACCTTCTATCAGACTTAATAGATTTGGGAAGGCTAATAAGTATAAAAGAGTTTTTAACAAAACTTTTACAATATTTTTAGTTTTGATATTTCTCCAAGAAATTACCATGTTTTGATTAACAATTATTGGCTGCATGACGAGACCCAAATTTTTGTTACGACTTCAGTTCATAGGTAAGGGACCGAGTAAATCTATAATTATGTTGCTAAATGGGTTATCACATGCTGGAAGTAGGTTGTAGATAAGCCATAGGTATAATTCTGACTGGATATTCCACCCATTTGACATGTGTGACAAGATCTACAGTATTTAGAAACATCACTTCTAAGTTTCAACGGAGCTTCATGAACAACAAGAATTTATTGTTTTTTTTATCCTCGGAAATAAAAGTTGGGTTGTCCCAAGTTTCTCATAAAGCTAATTACTCGTCACAAGGTTGTCCCTAGTTTCTCATAATGCTCTATTTCTCATAAAGTAACAAAATGGACTTGTTTCTCGATAATAACGCTCTGAAAAAATTCACTGGATATTTTTCCTGTTCGAAAACGAGTGATCGTTGTTTGTGGCCCTGTTTGAAATAGAATAAACGAATAGTATAAAGAGGGTCACTATAACCTATACCATTTAATTATCAATACCATAGCAAAGGTTATCTCATGAATGTAATGACCCATAAATGTGTCACCTAAAGAAATGATTTTCTGATCAACATGATTCACCGAAGATCAAAATGTTAATCGTCTTATGAAAAAAGTCCCTGCTTTGCATTCTGCTTGTACAGTTATCAAAACTATGACAGAAAGAGTCATAAACCTGAACTTGTGTAAAAAAAAAAAAAATGGGGGAATGGGTGCGCCTCTTGCAGGTTCTATTTCTATACATCAATGCTGCTTTTCCCGTTCTTCTCTCTGCATCTGCACATGCATTTCTCTCTCTCTCTCTCTCTCTCTCTCTCTCTCTCTCTCTCTCTCTCTCTCTCTCTCTCTCTCTCTCTCTCTCTCTCTCTCTCTCTCTCTCTCTCTCTCTCTCTCTCTCTCTCTCTGAATCTACGTCTCTCTCTCCTTTCTAGTAACATGCATTTCCGTCACTTTCTTCAAAAGCTGAAGCTTTCTTAATTTTAATTCCATCTGCTTTTTAGCTGTAATTATATTAATTTCGTATAAATAAAACAGATGTAGAACGTACGAATCAAAGCCAGATCACTTGCATCCAAACTATCGTTTCCAACAAAATTTGAATCAAAATTTTCGTTGTGTCTCTCTTTCGTAAAGATACTTTCGCTAAGAAAGATCATATCTGGCAAGCTCCAATATCTCATGTTTTTCTTGGACTCTATCTTACTCGGGGTAAGGGTTAACTCCAACACATTCGGGTTAAACTTTAACTCTAAGCCCATTCGGGATTAGATTTGAAACACAGTTATCGACATTAGATTACATTTGAATACTTGTAGCTTACTCTAATGATTTCTCAAATGTGAGAAATTTTAACCCGTAACAGGAACAACAAATATGTCAAAAGAATGTCAATTTAAATTTGGAATGTATGTATTTTATATCGATGGTCTCAAAAACATGTTTAGAAAAGTGCACAATACGGAATAGACCAATAAGAATATACTGGTGACGTCTAAACCTCGTGCATTATTTCGAAAGGAATTAGGCCTTAAACAGCAAAGAACCAGTCCTATGTAGTCACCACCGGTTTTGACTCATGCGATTTACTTTACAAAATATTCAATATATTTATTAGGAATTTATCGGAGGAAACTTTCTTCTTTAAAATAGGATTACCATATCCGGTATCTAGTAATTAGACAATTATGGATATTTCATTTTTTATTGTAATATTCTATTGTGAAATATATTGTATTTCATCCGCGCGTTTGAGCCGGGTATTACTGTACCATACATATATGTCTAGATTGATTATACGTATGTTCACCTACTCCATATCCAGTTTTGAATGGGCTCTTATTTGTCAATGTAAAAATCATTTTTTCCCTAAATGAATTTATATAGGTGATTTTAAAAATTGTTTCCAAATCATACTGAGAGATTTTGCACTCTGTTTATCCATTGCAAAACATAAACGTATCGTATGAGAACACAATCTTCATGAATTGGGACAAACTTTTGATATTGTTTGCATTCATAGATCAGGTGAGGAGTTATAGGGAGATATGATCGTGACGAGAGATTTTGTCTACGGACGTATAGGCAGGGTGACTGAGGGAATTGGTGGGCATTTGAGAGATAACACGAAGGAGAGAAGCTATCCTATTTCACTTTGACTTTTATGTAAATAAGTTATGATTCAATCAGATGCAGATTTTTTTAATTTTTAAGTTACATTTAGTAAATCTAATCATTCAAAAGTGGAATTTTATCAGAATATTTTTTTTCAATTACCAGTGGAATTTTAATATATTCCTTCTAACATGTTTTTGCTGATGACATCAAATGTTTGAAATAGCGTAATCGCACAACGGAAAATAAATATAAGATAGAGGGCAACACATTAACTTGTACTAAAGGAACGCATTTCTTGGGTAAACAATCTTTCCAGGTAAGTTTATCGTCATTTGGGTAAATATGACCTGAATACCGTTATGAAACGTCAATTGGTAATGCATTACCAAATTATAGGTAGCGTTCCTCTGGTAGCTATTTTTAGAACAGTATATATGTAATATATAAAGATTTTCTAGTCCGAGCTTCTACAGTCGAGAAGTTTCAGGACGTTCAAAACGTTTCACTCAGTGTGCAGCTAATCAGACAAACATTTGACAAATCAAATTTAAATAAGACAGTTTGGTATCTGGACTGATAGATCCAATCAATCCTACTAGATTAAGCACTCTGTAACCATAATCCCGTCTAACAACTAACCGCTCTCCATCACTATCGCAAATCTATCTATCTATCTATCTATCTATCGATCTATCGATCTATCGATCTATCTATCGATCTATCTATCTATCTATCTATCTATCTATCTATCTATCTATCTATCTATCTATCTATCTATCTATCTATCTATCTGTCTGTCTGTCTGTCTGTCTGTCTATCTATCTATCTATCTATGGTGTGATTGAGTACGAAGGTTTTAAAGATAACGAGGAATATACTCTACTACAATTTGAAAAAGGAAATTGAACTACTGAATGACGTCATTTCAACTGCTGAATCTTTCAAAAAAACCACAATGATGCCCTTTCAAAAGTATTTCGGTCATTTGTATATATTTATTTGTTAAGGTAGATCTTGCCGGAAACTATCAAGATCATTATATATATATATATATATATATATATATATATATATATATATATATATATATATAGATATATATATATATATATATATATATATATATATATATATATATATATATATATATATATATATTGTTACAAGCCAGAAGTCTTTTGCTTGACCGAGCGGTGTCAAAACCCTGATTGAGGTTTATGTTTTTTATTTATTTATACTCATTAGAGATCGTTTAGATTTATCTAGCTACTTGACAATTATCACATTATCACCAAAGACTGGTCTACAGCATTAAAGACGCATGCAAAAAAGACGCGTTTTGGCAAAAAGTATGCATGTATTGGTATCTTGTAATTATTACGTGTACATTAGAAGATAAACACTGTGTTTGGTTACAAGACTTTATGTACATTTGTTGTAAAAAAAAAATTGATGGCTACTTACATGAGTTGTCTTGTCTTTCCAAGTACAACTGTCAAATACATCTTCCCGATTACATTATAATTTGCTAAACGCACTGATCACCAAGCTAAATTAAACTATGTATTTGCTATACCAAAGGTATTTTATCGTTTGAATCTGCCTACTATTACTGCCAGTTTTCTTCATTTTCATCATTCCATCTGACTTTTTACTCTATGTGTGTAAGGATTGGGCGTTTGAAAATACCAAAGTCACTGAAAACTTGCACAACGATTTTATTTAAAAGTTATTTTTTAACATTGCCCCCAAATTAGTCCATTTATATGCTTTGCATCTTTTACCCTGAACTATGGAGGAAAACAACATATATGACTATGAAATCTCTTTCGACTTGGTTCAAAGTCTCAATAGACTATATTTTACAGATTCATGCATCAAACACTCTTGTACAAGAATTAACCTGATGTAAACACATATGAATGGATGAATTGTATCGGGAATACTTTGACAACTGCAGGATGACCAAGTCTTTTTACTTATGAAATTACAATGTTTAAAGACCAAAACATGATTATAGAAGGCACACACGAACTTTATATACATGAGATGCATGCTTTCGTTGACTTGTTGTTACAGTATGTATGTATGTATGTATGTATGTATGTATGTATGTATGTATGTATGTATGTATGTATGTATGTATGTATGTATGTCTGTATGTCTGTATGTATGTATGTATGTATGTATGTATGTATGTATGTATGTATGTCTGTATGTCTGTATGTATGTATGTATGTATGTATGTATGTATGTATGTATGTATGTATGTATGTATGTATGTATGTATGCATGCATGCATGCATGCATGCATGCATGCATGCATGCATGAATGTATGTATGTATGTATGTATGTATGTATGTATGTATGTATGTATGTATGTATGTATGTATGTATGTATGCATGCATGCATGCATGCATTCATGTCTGTCTGTCTGTCTGTCTGTCTGTCTGTATGTATGTATGTATGTATGTATGTATGTATGTATGTATGTATGTATGTATGTATGTATGTATGTATGTATGTATGTATGTATGTATGTATGTATGTATGTATGTATGTATGTATGTATGTATGTATGTATGTATATTTGTACAAAAGCATATGCTTAGAAATAAGGAATATTTCACCCAGTGTAGAATCCTGACATCCGAACCCTGCGCGTTATGACACAAAGGAGTGGGCCTTATTTGCCGGTGTTGGCTGGTGCAATGTACATACCCAAAATATTTAATTTATTTATTAACAATTTATTAGAGGGACTTTCCTCTTTTTGAAATTGATGCTGTATTTTTGTTGCTATTCATGTGTTTTTTCAATTAGGGAAATGCCATATTTGATTATATTATAATATTGTAAAATATATTTTATTTCATTTATTTTATGGGTACGTTCGGTTTGCAAAAAAAAGCGTTTGAGCTGCGTGATACAGTAAAGACCGACTGCACACCTATGTTTACCTACTCTATATCGATTTTTGAGTGCACTCTGATTTGTTAGTGTTCTTATTTGTCAACATAAAGTCCTTTATTTTTCTTGAATAAATTGATATATGATTTGTAAACTTTTGGCTAAATCCTACTACCACAGCTTCGTTTATCCATTGCAAAATATGAACTTATGATTGGATAGCACATCATTCAATAATCGAAACAAACTTAAAACTTTTCGATATAGCTGGGCATTTTAGAAGACGGGTGATGGGGGCAAGAAGGAGATATGACTTTAGAACGAAGTTATTCTATTTCAGTTTGACCATCATATATATATATATAAATACTGATTCAATAATATACAGATTTGTTTAACCTCTAAGTTACATTTTGTAATGCACATCATTAAAAAAATGGATTTAAATAGAAAATTTGTTTTCAGTAATGTGCTTTTATTAAAAGTAGGCCTAATAAATTCCGTCTAATCTGTTGTTGCTGATGACGTCAAATGTGTGAAGGAGCGTAATAACAAAACCGAAGTTAAATAAAAGATAGAAAACAACACATTATTTTGTAATAAAGGAATGAATTTCATGGGTAAACAATCTATCCAGGTAAGTTTATCGTCACGTGGGTGTCTATGGCTGTATCCTATTATGTGACGTTAACTGGTAACGAGCCATAAGTACAGGTAGCGTTCCACGGTTAGCTATTTTTAGAACAGTATAAATAATATATAGGGGTTTATTCTAGTCCTTCCTTCAAAGTGGAGAAGTTTCCGGACGATCAAAACATCTCATTCAGTGTGAAATTGAAGCAAATCGTTTAGAAATATAGTTCAAACAGGAGTCCGTTCTATAAAATTTGATAGGTCTGGTCAAGCTTACGATATTTAGCCCTCTATAACCAAAAAACAACCACTTGTAATAACCTGTGTCCTTCTGTACTTCTATACCTACCCATCAAATAATTTGTCTAATTATCCGCACACACACCATCCTACTTAAAAAATATCTATAAATAAACGTTTCCAAATGCAACGCACATATCTATCTATCTATCTATCTATCTATCTATCTATCTATCTATCTATCTGTCTGTCTGTCTGTCTGTCTGTCTGTCCGTCCGTCCGTCCGTCCGTCCATCCATCCATCCATCCATCCATCCATCCATCCATCCATCCATCCATCCATCCATCCATCTATCTATCTATCTATCTATCTATCTATCTATCTATCTATCTATCAGGATAAAGCGGTAGTGGTGGAGATGTTTGAAGTGATGTGGGAATGGTTTAGGTGACTGTGTGTGTGTGTGTGTGTGAGAGAGAGAAAGAGAGAGAGCGAGAGAGAGAGAGAGAGAGAGAGAGAGAGAGAGAGAGAGAGAGAGAGAGAAAGAGGAATTTTGAGTTGACTCGATGACTGAGTGTGTGTGTCTGTTTCTGTGTGTGTGTGGAACTGTGAGTGGCCTCGATGACTGAGTGTGTGTGTGTGTGTTTTAGGAACGGTGAGTGGGCTAGATGACTGCGTGTGTGTGTGTGTGTGCGTGTGCGTGTGTTAGGAATGATAAGTGGCCTCGATGACTGAGTGGGAAATCAAACGAACGCTTTTACTGCGGAATGATACTTGGAGGCCTTGTACAGCAAAGTAGTTATGATTGATCATCATCCCTATGTCACGCCCCACCCGATGCCCCCACCCCCACCCCCACCCCACCCCCACCCCCACCCCACCCCAAGAAATAAAATAAAGAAAATAAATAAATAATGGTGGAAAACACATTATCATTGGCACAACTGATAATGTTCCGGTCCTAAAATCATAAAACACAAACAGTACAAACTAATTTAAGGCCTTCTAAAATTCTTGTTCCCGTGAGAATTACAAGTAAATGAGCTGTATTGTTTTACTTTGTTGCATCTCTTATTTTACAATTCCATACAAAAGAACTATCTTTGAGTATTTATATCATAAACTACGATATATATGGATATATTTTCTTAACTGCTTACAAAAGTCGATATGTTTTAAATTTTAAATTTTGTTCATTTTTGCAGAGAGAGAGAGAGAGAGAGAGAGAGAGAGAGAGAGAGAGAGAGAGAGAGAGAGAGAGAGAGAGAGAGAGAGAGAGAGAGAGGAACAACATCTGTCGCAACGATAAAAATATCTTGGCAGCAAAGCGGGTACAGACACATATTTAATGACGTGAAGAAATGTCTGTACAATTTAAATGTTTAAAAATCGCAAATTCGATAGCTTCAATAAAAATATACGTTAAGTAAAATTAATGAGATTATCCAGAATTAGCCTTCTTTATCAAATCAGAGCAATCATCTCTAGGCTGAATAATAACAGAGCTTTCTCCTATTCCTGGTTGTTTTCATTATAGTGGCAAATACTAGTAGTCGATGGAAGGATAATTTATAAATTAATATATGGAAGGACAATCCATACGTACCTAATTTCTCGATGACACTTTAAACCAACAATTTATTTCCTATGTTTAAATCAACAACCCTTTGTATTTGCTTTAAATTTCTCTGCTACTTGAAACAATTGCAAGCGTAAGGATGGGTGATTTTGTCATAGTTTCCTTCTTGATGCGTTGAGAACATTCGAGGTACTAACGGTCTTTCTCTTTTCTGGCGACATTAAGTTTTCAAGATACAATGGTATATTACAATTCACAGCGGTCTACTACAAGTCACAGGGGTCTATTACAAGATACAATGGTCTAGTACGAAATACAGCGTCTATTAAAGATAAAATGGTCTATGGCAAATTACAAGGGTGTATTGCAAGATACAATGATATATTACAGGAAACAATGGTCTATTTAAAGATGTAAAAGTTTATTACAACATGCAATGGTCTATATGATCTATTACTACATACAATGGTCTATTAAAAAATTGGTATATTACAAGGCACAATAGGCTATTACAACATACAATGGTCTATTACAAGGTTAAATGGTCTATTACAACATACAATGGTCTATTACAAGGCACAATGGTCTATTTTAGCATACAATGGTTTATTATATATATATATATATATATATATATATATATATATATATATATATATATATATATATATATATATATATATATATATATATATATATATATATAGTATATGTTACTGCACTTGAAATGATCCAGCTTGTGTATTTTTACAATGCATCAAAGATTATTTTCACTTGTTAAGTCACCTTAGATTTCCTGAGATACGACTTTTTATGGACTTTTGTTTTCCTTTTTTTTGGAGTTCTTTAAGTTTAAACTAAATACAGAACAAACAACACGTTAGTTTTCCATTTAGGTAGAATATTCCAGTGTAATTTAAGCAAGAACGATTAACTCTTTCCATTCGTAATAAGTGACAAAGCAGCTAAGAGTATTTTTTTTATTTGTATTGTATGATAGAAGGATTTGGAAGTAGTTAAAGGCGTTACTGTTGGATGTTTTCTAAATTGTCCCACTTGACTACACTTTGTTTGACAAGAGCTGTAAAAAGCATGTGTTGTAAAGCAAAGTAGTTAAAGGCGTTACTGTTGGATGTTTTCTAAATTGTCCCACTTGACTACACTTTGTTTGACAAGAGCTGTAAAAGCACGTGTTGTAAAGCAAAGTTAGGAGAATATGCATTTAAACGCCACGAAATCCGTAATCACTGCCAAAAGATGTACTGCAAAAACTGAAGTCAATATTTAAACGCCACGAAATCCGTAATCACTGCCAAAAGATATACTGCAAAAACTGAAGTCAATATTTAAACGCCACGAAATCCGTAATCACTGCCAAAAGATATACTGCAAAAACTGAAGTCAATATTTAAACGCCACGAAATCCGTAATCACTGCCAAAAGATATACTGCAAAAACTGAAGTCAATATTTAAACGCCACGAAATCCGTAATCACTGCCAAAAGATATACTGCAAAAACTGAAGTCAATATTTAAACGCCACGAAATCCGTAATCACTGCCAAAAGATATACTGCAAAAACTGAAGTCAATATTTAAACGCCACGAAATCCGTAATCACTGCCAAAAGATATACTGCAAAAACTGAAGTCAATATGATGAATAATCATAGGATGGCCCATGCAAGCGTCGTGAACCACTGGAAATTAAACCTTTTGGATGTCGCAGTCAATGTTAAGCCTCATATAAAACTTTAACGTTTACACCCGATTACAAGTCTAGTCTACAACTTCAAATTGCACAGACATAGATCTTTTGCCGCATAATGCACCGGCAGAAATGGTTATGAATGTATGTATCCAACAGACCATGGCATTATAATCCAACAGGCCAAGGTATAATAATCAAACAGACCATGGTATTATAATCCAGCAGACCATAGTATTATATTCCAACATACATTGATATTATAGTACAACAGACCATGGTATTATAATCCAACAGACTTTAGTATTATAATCCAACACACCTTGGTATTAAAATCCAGCAGACCATGGTATTATATTCCAACATACATTGATATTATAGTACAACAGACCATGGTATTATAATCCAACAGACTTTAGTATTATAATCCAACATACCTTGGTATTAAAATCCAGCAGACCATGGTATTATAATCCAACAGACTTTAGTATTATAATCCAACACACCTTGGTATTATAATCCAGCAGACCTTGGCATTATAATCCAACAGACCTGGGTATAATAATCAAACAGACCATGGCATTATAATCCAACAGACTTTAGTATTATAATCCAACATACCTTGGTATTAAAATCCAGCAGACCATGGTATTATATTCCAACATACATTGATATTATATTACAACAGACCATGGTATTATAATCCAAGATACATTGATATTATAGTACAATAGACCTTGGTATTATATTCCAACATACCTTGACATTATAATCCAACATACCCTGGTATTATAATCCAACATACCTTGGTATTATAATCCAGCATACCTTGGTATTATAATCCAACATACTTTGGTATTATAATCCAACAGACCTTGGTATTATAATCCAACATATCTTGGTATATGTAATTTTAATCCAACAGACCTTGGTATTATATTCCAACATACCTTCGTATTATAATCCAACAGACCTTGGTATTATAATTCAACATACCTTGGTATTATAATCCAGCAGACCATGGTATTATATTCCCACATACCTTGGTATTATAATCCGACAGACTTTGGTATTATATTCCAACATACCTTGGTTATTATAATCCGACAGACTTTGGTATTATAATCCAACATATCTTGGTATTATAATCCAACATACCTTGGTATTATAATCCAACATACCATGGCATTATAATCCAACATACCTTGGTATTATAATCCAACATACCTTGGTGTAGGTATTATAATCCAGCAGACCTTGGTATTATAATCCAACATACCTTGGTATAGATATTATAATCCAACAGACCTTGGTATTATAATCCAACAGACCATGGTATAGGTATTATAATCCAATAGACCGTGATAAGGTAGGTTGTGAGAATACAAAAAATTGTATGTCGAATTACCAAGGTGAATAAAAGACGTAAATGATGATGTGCGACCCAGAAAATAAACATATTTAAGGTTTCAGCATCTCAAAGCCTGGATAAAAATCCAGCAAATCCTTGGTAACGTTATACTATGGAAACCAATGTAAAGAGGATGAGTAAAAAGGGGACATAACTTGTGTAAAGATGGTGGAAAACAATCTCAAATCCAACAGACTTTCATAAATTATAGGTGGAACTCTATAATTTCATATTTTGCACAGTGTCAGATGTCTAAAAGAAAAAGAATTTCCCCCGCTGTCATCATTGGTAATACTGGATATTTTTAAAAATATCTTGTATATCTTAGGTCTTGTTAAATTAACTTTTAATTCCCTTTATTTTGGCGTATGATTGATGGGTGTAATGTGGTATATAGAGTACATAGCTTGAACTCACATCAGATGTGCATCTTTTTTTTGAAAAAGAAATTAGTTTCGCTAGGTCATTTTCAAATCCTAGACGTCAGACTTGAATTGTTGCAACAAAAAAAAAAAAACGCTGATAACTTTTTTTTCATTTTATATTTTTGGTTTTTCATTCATTGCAATTTCAGACGCTGGTATTGTCTAGCATGGCAAAATTCATTTTCCTTATCTGAAAACTGCTAAAGATAGTGTACTTTGAATTAATTCAGGCTGAAATTTTAGCACATGAAGACAGTCATTTTGGTTAACTGTGTGCTTAGATCTAGTACAATTTCCCCAAATACATTTTCCCCAAAAAGTTAGGACACAGTACATGAAAGCAGCATAGAGTCATGCCAACATTCTCCCTATAATGAATGTTCCAGATGTAAGCAGCTTAATTTAACACCTGTCACTCTCTCATCAATTCATAATATCAGTAGAGCGCCCTTATATGCTGTGGAGATTCGTCAGTTCATCAGGCAAGGGGGCATAACTCTCGTAAATACTGTCGTAAACAGCTTAGAACTCAATTAATTTCAAGTCTTGCAACATACAAAAATACTAAATGTTTACTGAAAGTCTGTTGTATACATAACTTATTTGTTGCATGATATATTTGTGCATATTTGGTAATTCATATAAAAATATAAAAAGTACTCGAATTTTTACAACATAATGTACAATGTAGTATTAATCTACAACAACAATGTATTAAAAGTTAATGAGCATTTTCAATATAATAAATAAATAATATAATCAATAAATACATAAATATAATAAATAAATAATATAATCAATAAATACATACATATAATAAATAAATAATATAATCGATAAATACATACATATAATAAATAAATAATATAATCAATAAATACATACATAAAATAAATAAATAATATAATCAATAAATACATACATATAATAAATAAATAATATAATCAATAAATACATACATATAATAAATAAATAATATAATCAATAAATACATACATATAATAAATAAATAATATAATCAATAAATACATACATATAATAAATAAATAATATAATCAATAAATGCATACATATAATAAATAAATAATATAATCAATAAATGCATACATATAATAAATAAATAATATAATCAATAAATACATAAATATAATAAATAAATAATATAATCAATAAATACATACATATAATAAATAAATAATATAATCAATAAATACATACATATAATAAATAAATAATATAATCAATAAATACATAAATATAATAAATAAATAATATAATCAATAAATACATAAATATAATAAATAAATAATATAATCAATAAATACATAAATATAATAAATAAATAATATAATCAATAAATACATACATATAATAAATAAATAATATAATCAATAAATGCATACATATAATAAATAAATAATATAATCAATAAATACATAAATATAATAAATAAATAATATAATCAATAAATACATAAATATAATAAATAAATAATATAATCAATAAATACATAAATATAATAAATAATTAATATAATCAATAAATACATAAATATAATAAATAAATAATATAATCAATAAATACATACATATAGAAAATAAATAATATAATCAATAAATACATAAATATAATAAATAAATAATATAATCAATAAATACATAAATATAATAAATAAATAATATAATCAATAAATACATAAATATAATAAATAAATAATATAATCAATAAATACATACATATAATAAATAATTAATATAATCAATAAATGCATACATATAATAAATAAATAATATAATCAATAAATACATAAATATAATAAATAAATAATATAATCAATAAATACATAAATATAATAAATAAATAATATAATCAATAAATACATAATATAATAAATAAATAATATAATCAATAAATACATAAATATAATAAATAATAATGTATTAAACTTGGTGTTCAGAGGATATTGATATGAAAAAATTAAAAAGCTTTATACGAAAACGAAATCTCAGGTCGACAACATTAAACCAAAATTTCTAACACTGTCAGGCCATGAGATTTCTTTAATTCTGTTACTTTATTGATGATATTTGTATTTCATTTTTCTATACGTATCTGTTTACGTGCTTGTCACTCACACTTGGTCGTTCACCCTCCCTGCAGCTGTAATTAACCAAATATTTTATCAAGTCCGTTACGATATCTCGACCTAGGATCATGTATACTTAATGTTATAAATCCAAACGAATATCATGCGCGTGTGCAAAGATTTTTTCTTAATTTGGTCATAACAATATCCCCTGAACACCAGGTATAATACATATTTTGCAAAGTATGATTATCAACTCCGTTAAATACAACCAAAATATTTCAGTTGTCTCTGATTACTTTAGGTATTTGTGTATAATGCTGGGGCACAAAAATCACGTCAGTATTTTTATGTATCCGAGCTGGATTTAATTGTTTGTCCAGCATCACATGGTTGTATACTACGAGATTATTAATACGTCCATCCAGGTCATACACATATAGTGCTTCATCGATATCGGTGATAAAATCAATAATGCTAACACCGTCACAGTCATTGTCTTCTTCATTTAACGATTTAGCATTTTCATTAAATACATTAAGTACTTCATTGCATCGTTGATCATCCACAGATGGTGCCACTAAATATATTTTATCCAAGTTTGACTGGCTCCTATTTTCGTGTCGATGAGAAGTCAATTATATCCGTAATAATAAATAATATGAATCTATACTGTGTTCGATGCAAGGTACCCACTTTCAACGTTGGGGGCGACCAGTGGATTAAAAACAGTAACCAAAAAAGAAAAGAAAAGAAAAAAGGCGCACTGACAGGTAAGTGTGAAAAATGTGGTACAAACAAATAAAGATTTTTCTCCCTTGAAAAGTCTACGAAAACAGGTGGGAAAATTACCAGGGGCTGTAAGGGAGAAGTATTCCGGGGGAAAAACATTATCCAGGATATCGTTGTTGTGGCCCTGGAACTCGACTTTATAATTATCTTGATGAAAGAGATCAACCAAGACCATGGGATTATCCAATAAACTCAATTGATGTTGCGCAGAAAAGCAAGGATTTACAGCAACAACATATTGCAGATGTGAAATTGATTCATTCATTAAATTCTCTAAAACAAAATAAGTCTCTCAGAGAAAAACTCGCTAGTTTTCTGTTGAAATCTGAAATGAAAGGCAAACAAATGCTTGGCGCTGGTAATTAATTAATTGTAATGGAATGGATGTAGTATAGCTCAAAAAGATATTGGGGAGGTAAAGCAGCGATTAGTAAACTTGCTGAAGCAATAAATGCCTCACGTGTTTTTGCTAAAAATTGGTTACACGACAGGTAATATAGCACATTTATCAACGTCCACGTAATTGCTGTAATAGATTTCTCTAATTTCAACGTCGGCAGATTCGGAATAGTCAATATTTTCTTCTTTTATCTCCATGACCCCCATTCACCATTACCGAGTAGCGGTTTTATCGAATCTAAATATTTTTATTTATGTAAATGAATCCGTGGCATGTCTGACAACATAAGAGAAAATCTGTTTATCACCGGCATCAGATTTATCAAAAAGTAAGCGAGCATCGAAGATCATAAATGAGTAAATTGCTGTGACTCACCATCAATATAGCACACGATTGTAGATAATTTAGACCGGTCTGATAAACAAGCATTACTTCTATTCACAAATGTATTTTTCCTGTTATATCAGAAATAATAAAATCAAGTTCAGCATCATCCATAATAAATGTTAAACACATTCGATTTTGATCATATGATCCTCGTTGAATAAACTTACCAATTTTGTTTCTACCAAGATCTTTTGCAACTTTATTTTCATAATCAATCATATCAGGATTTTCATCTGAGGAATATTTTTTTGTGGCAACCAAATTTGTTTCTGCGGACAATATGATATAATGACTTCATTTCCTTTCAAGGATATCAAGATTGCTACATCAAGCATGTATCGCAATAAAACTATCAGAGACCAATTATTTCTGAGAAATGTCATCCAAACCAAACATACATAATCAGATGAAGATTTTCCGTAAACTAGAATGAATCTATACAAGCAAATCCAGTTAGGTATATTAATTCAGAAATATATCTTCACAAATATATCTTTAGAAATACATTATTTCAGAAATATATTTGAATTTATTTATATTAACTAACAAATATATCTTCAGAAATATATTAAATCATAAATATAGTTTGATTTATTTATATTTATATTAATTCAGAAATATATCTTCTTAAATATATCTTCAAAAATATATTAATTCAGAAAAATGGTAAATCAGAAATATATTTTTATTTATTTATATTAATTCAGAAATATATATCAGAAATATATCATAAAAAATATATCATTTCATAAATATATTAATTGGGATATATATTTTTATATTGATTCAGAAATATAGTTTTTATTATTATTTATATTATATTATATTTATTCAAAAATATATTTGTATATTATAAATATTCGTTATGAAATATATTTATTCAGAAATATATTTTTCAAAAACATATTTTTATGTTTATAAATATTCATCAAAAGTATAGTTTTATATTTATAAATATTTATTCAGAAATATACCAAAAATACATTTTATATGCATTCAATAGCGTATCATAAACATATTTTTATTTATTTATATTTATACTTATGCTAATTCAGAAATATGATATATTTATATTATTTTAGAAATATGATACATATTTATATTATTTCAGAAATATATTTATTTTTATTCAGAAATATATCTTTATATTAATTAGGAAATATATGTTTATGTTAATTCAGAAGTGTATATTTATATTTATAAATATTCATTCACAAATATTTTTTTTTTATTTATTTATAAATATATATTTATATTAATTCGAAAATATTTTGATTTTTTTATTTATATTAATCGGTAATATCTTTAAAAGCAAATACTTATTATAAAATGAGTCATGAAAATGCTAATACTATTATTGCTGCTATTAGGTGATTACAACATGACGGTATAAATATTTCTGAAGAGCTTGGTCCTTAAAAAAAATATGAGTGATTTTGAATCATTGCATTCTCGAAAATCAGAAAACAGATATACGCTGCCATCCTATATATAAACTCATAAAGTTGATCCAACAGTCAATGTTTCAATCACTGGCGGCAAATACAGATACGCAGGTAAATTTATTTTCCCACCTTTCAAATTCAATTGAAATTGTTAGGTCAGAATTATCTCACGAATACGAAACAAAAAGACTTGTACACGCTCGTATAAACTGTTGAGAGATATTATGTCAATGACAGACACGATGAAAGTCATTATGGATAGATAACGACGAGTGTGACTCTACTCAGGATACAAGTGAAAATGACTGTATTGGCAACATAACCAATGATGTCACCATGATTGTGGTACCAGTTAATTAAGAAGGATAATTCAATAACTTAGGGATAAAACTATATTTTATTCAGACATTTTTTGCTTTATGTTTTCTATGAGAGTGAGAGCTAAGATGACGCTCTATGAGTGTGAGATGTACGATCTTACACAGATTTATAATCAGTATTTCTGACCTAAGATCCAACAAGTAACCAGTCTGGTCAGTAAGTTTAAAATGTATCCGCGATAAGAGTGGACTATGACATTTTAGATAAACGACATTGGTTAGTTTTGTCACCTGTACGAAAAAAATCCGCCCTGACTTTAACCAGATTCCAGGTGGAATTTTAAAGCGGATTTCACCTAAAACCATAGATTCCACTTATTTTAGGTGGATTCTGGGCAGATTTCGGGTGGAATATGCCCCGAAATATGCAAATTACTCCGTCTATTATTAGGAAGAATATGTTTAGTCCGCCCACTAAACGGAATATGTTTATTCCGCTTTTTTAACCTAGAATCCCCTTAGTATTACTTTTAGGCAGATTCAATATGGATTCATGGTGGAATATGGAATCAGTACACAATTAATAAAATCCGGTTCAGTAGTCCCAGTCTATTTTTAGATCACTTTTTCCGGTCTAAATTTGGTGGTGATACTAGAGTTAGATTTTGGCATTCTTGGTAAGGATTTAAAGGCAATTGATCATTCTTTAAAATGTGATCTTATGGTGTGGTTGTCTGTGTGTATTTCGGCGACAGTGCACATTGAGTAATAAGGTCAAGGTGATGATCCGGAAGTGAAATCTGTGTTCCGTTGCCTGGTGTTTTGTTTACAATTCAGCCTCTCAAAAAAATGCAGGTCAACCCTTGACAAGAACTAAACCGTAAAGTCATCTTTGAAGGTATTTTAGATTAACATATGATTTGTATTGATTGTCACACAGTGGAAAGTTCAGTACTGAGGAACAAATGTAGAGACCATATAGTAAAATTAATTGTGTACTATGGTCATATGGCCAGAAAGATGCAAATTACTCCGTCTATTATTAGGAGGAATCTATTGA
Source organism: Potamilus streckersoni (assembly GCA_016746295.1). Lineage (NCBI taxonomy): Eukaryota > Metazoa > Mollusca > Bivalvia > Unionida > Unionidae > Potamilus > Potamilus streckersoni. The sequence goes on from JAEAOA010002079.1 coordinate 112,132, forward strand.
GTCCACCTACTACGCGGAATTTTTTTATTCCGGTTATTTAGCCTAAATTCTCCTTATTTTCACACTTGGTGAGATTTCACAAATATTTTGACCAAAACATTCAAATATTTTGGCGATACATCATTAAACTTTCACTGACCTCTGACCAAAATTTGGTGAGCTTTCAGAAACATTTTAGCCAAAATTTTCACTTAAGATTTTCTGAAATCTCTAATGCTCATTCCCATCAGTTTCCGTTACGCGACGATTCAAACTTTGACCAATCAAAAAGCTCTTATCAGCGATCATCTGTTAAATAATATAGGGAACAAATACTTAATAGAAAGCTCGCTGCAGAATGTGACCGGATAAGAACATTAAAAAAAAAGAAATAACAGTTTCGGAGATGTTTAGAAAAGGGTCCATATAGAGGAAAATCATATTCAGGTCAGGAGAAACGCGAAATTCTGCTTTTTAACAAAAGAAAACAAAAAAGAAAAACAATCTTTTTTGAAGGAATTTTAATCTAATTTAAGTTAAACAAAAGTACAAAAACAAATTTTAAAAAACAATACAAGGAAAGATTTGAAAAGAAATTTTTATTCCCAAAATATACAATAAAATTACAGCTATCAGAAATAAGAAATATATATGTTGCTGAAAATCATACAAATTGTACAACTAACAAAAAATTATTTAATATATCTTAAGATATTTGTATTGAAATATCAGTGATTTTAAGATAACACTATAATTTCAGAAGTTTTGGTAAAGTGTCTTTCAATCAAAAATTCTCACTGATATTTTCCGAAATGTCAGTCAGTGAAATTTAAATAACAAAATTTCACTGACATTTTCATAAATTTTGGTAAATCTCCTAAAATATAACAAATCTTTGAGTGAATGTCGAAACATTTCTGAAGACACAATTACCACCGCATTCACTTTCGTAAACTGGCACCTCTGTGTATATCATTGTTGTGTTTGAGAATATTTGGTGGTTGGCATATTTTTCTCCATAATTCAATAATCTTTGGAAAGTAATTGTTAAAATCAAGTTTAGGAATTTTTAACTCAACTCTGTTGTTTTCAGGCGAAAGATCAAGTATATGTACGTTTTTCGGTCATAAATTTTTTTAATATATCCCCAGTTATACTTCACAGATTATGATAATGTGTGTGTGGAGTTCTTCACTACAATGACTTCTTTCAGTATTCGGGTAATTTTATGAATTCATTTTGGTTGTCAAAAAACCCATCTGGTTTGGCTCTGGTGGACCAAATTAAACTGGTGAGACATCGGGCCATCTTAACACTGATCTGATTGAAGATTGATAAATATCCAGTTTAATCCAGCGATAATATATCAGTGGCCAATAACAGTGTTTACTCATGAATATTATTGACTACTTTTGATTCTTTTTTTTAATAGATTTAATTCTGCATTGGAATTCTTCATTGATTTGTTCTATCTGATAACTGCCTATAGAAATACTGACTGCTTGCCACTCTTTAGTTCCATCATCTCTGTTTTAATTTGCAAATACTGATGAATTATTTGGTTGTAGTCCACCGAATAAATTTGATCTAATAACTAACTTATATTCATAAATGAGAACAAATAACAAACAAATAAGCAATAACACAAATATAATTTTATTTTTAAAAATTCTAGAGAAAATATTTTTTTAAACAAGAATCCTTCAAAGGGACTGATATTCATATGGGTAAAAATGTTTCTAACAAATTCAAAACAAGACAATGTCTTCTTTTTAAGTCAAGTGTTGAAACCATCTCTGCTTCAGCAATAACAAGAATTTTAAATTAACTGATGTAGTATATATACTGGTTGTCAGAATGGCATCATTTTTAAGCACAAAATTATCAGAAGTCTTTTGGGAAAACCCCTAAAGTTAATGTGCAGAAGTGACAAGAATATTTTAAAGACAGACATTGTGGCATGATTGACACCATATTTATTTAGGACTTGGTGAAATCCATATCATAATGACATCTATTAAAGGGAAGTAATAACAATGTTTTTAAAGACAGTTATGGTAGATATTTTAGATGTATGACTGGCACAAGTTTCATACAATGCTAACTAGAAATTATAGGAAGTCTGTTGATGAAAACCCCATGTTGAAATAGCCATTGGAATTGCACACTTTTTTTCAATACCAAGTGGATATCATTAGACATCCTATGACTTTCTGTTTACAAAAGGTTTTCATAAGATTTTTTAGGATGGTGACCTTACTGGATGTCTGATTGGCATCATATTTAATTTAGGTCAAACAGATATCATAAAAAAGTTTTTCAGTGAGAATATCATGTCCTCATGATCGTCCATTCAGAAAGACGAACAGTAACAGAATTTTCAAGATGGCAGACATACTGGATGTCAGATCAGTATCATGTTTATTTGTGATCAACTAGACATCATAAGAAGTATTTTAGTCAAAAAACCATGATGATATGGTCAATCATTTAGGAAAAGAATCAATAACATGCTTTTCATTATGTCCACTGTGGTAGCCATTAAATGTGTCCAAGCACCATGATTTTATTTAGGACCAAATAGGTAATGGAATGAATGTGTGCATTTAAAGTTCAAGGCAATCCACTAAAAAAATTAGGAGGATTAGCTATAACAAACATTTTCTAATGGAGAGATAAGTGTTAGACCATCCCATAATGCAAATGGACAGATAGGTGACAAAACATCCCATAATGCAAATGAACAGATAGGTGACAAAACATCCCATAATGCAAATGAACAGATAGGTGACAAAACATCCCATAATGCAAATGGACAGATAGGTGACAAAGCATCCCATAATGCAAATGGACAGATAGGTGACAAAACATCCCATAATGCAAATGGACAGATAGGTGACAAAACATCCCACAAGATCTTCTGGTCTTTGATCAGTAGAACAAAAATGGACATTATAAAGTAAATTCTACCATAAAACTATTCTAAGTCAGAAATGCAAAACCTGAAGTTATTAATGAAAAGGAGATGAATGTCATTTCCATGCATCAGCCATTTTAGTGAATTATGAAAAATGGAGAATTCTGAAAGGAAGATCACAGTAACCCAATTCCAATATATGAAATACATACATTGAGCGATGCAATCACATTGTGACTTAGATGATACAGTATTTTAATTACATCACAGATACAGCTATAATTGAATGTTAAATAAAAACTAGAAAGCAGGTCACAGAAACCCAGATTTGGGTTTGTAATAAATTTTCCTCCTATGATGCAACCTTGGTGTCAATAAGTGTATTAAAACATTACTATGGGCTCATTCATATTTATTGGTATCAATGCTTGTGATTTATAAAAAAAATGCATTTTCTCACTACTTTATTTTGTAGATTGGAATGGAGTTCTGTTCTTGCAAAAAAAAGATAATTTGTAGGACCCCAAAATAAACTAAAATTGGTTTCCCACAATAATAATAATACCTTCAAAGTACCATACATACATGCATATGAGATGAGCCGAACTGCAAACAACATAAGGCCTGATCTGAGGTCACATAATTTGCTAGCAGATCAGGGTCATTCTTGTTTGTTTTAATGATTATTCATAGCAAACTGCACCGACCCAGATCTGACAGCACAGTAGGTAACAGCAGTTCTGGGTCTATGTAGTTGGACTTGAGTAAACATGGTTGAGTACACCCAGTTGCAGAGAATGAAAGAAGGGACCCAATATGTCACCATTTTCCAGCAGGAAGAGTATATAATAAAATTAGAAAAACAAACACTTGAAAAAACACACATCAAATATAAATCTTATCAAAGCAAAATTGATATCATTAACAATCTTTTTAACAAAGATATAAATATATTGTTAATTTTCCAGTTTAATACGTAATAAATCCTACCAAACAGTAGTATTAAATGAAAACCTGTATAAGGCTTAATGGCATAGATATATAGTGACAGTTAAAAGTTAACATCTAAAAATGTAAAGACACAAATTTGCAAATTATCCACATTATCATAAACATGTAGTCCTAGAAGATAGAAGGTCAAGATGTTCAATTTTTGTAATCAAATAGAAAAGATTTTACAGTTTTTGGAATGGTATCGAAAATAAAAGATGTTACAATGCTTTAAAAGGTATGGAAAATAAAAGACATTACAATATTTTAAATAGAAGTAAAATAAAAGATAAAAACAAGAAATTAAGAGCTCCTTATAATATTGGGCCAAAACATATGCAAACTACAAAATGACTTTGACAGTAGTATATTAGTTCATTCAATAGGAAAGGAAAAAAAAAAAACAATTTTATGTACTGCTATCATCTGAATACAGGTTGTAACAAGGTCAATGTTATAGCAAAATTATCCCTGATATCATGAAATCATCACATAACAAAGTTTTCTAAATATAATTATATACAGAAAAATAATAGCTGTACAGGAATAAACAAAAAATTCCAGTAACTTATGTTTTCAGCCCTTTGTTGTAGAAGAAAGATGTTTTGTGTTGCTGACAAGGAATAACAAGTACATGAACTAAAGTTTATTTGTAAATGAAGTCACATTGATGACATAGAACACTGACAATTAAACCCACTTGAAATTATATTGGTATCAAAATGCAAGCAAAATGTGGGTCCAATACTCTAGGCCATAACTTTGACTAACAAATGAATTCTAAGTAAGAAATATACAGAACTCCATATATACATTTTTTTAAAAATCAAATATAAAGAAAATTATTCTGTGGAATTTAAAGTGGATGGGTCTGACATTACGAGTGACAAGACTGCTAAATGATGACATTGATAAAACGATCAAAAGTCACAATTCTGCTAAATGTTAAGGCAGATTAAACAATCATGGGCCATAACTCTGTTCAGTAATGATGAAGACTTAACAAGCAAAGGACACAACTATGGCAAATGTTAAATTAAATGCAGATTAAACACTAAAAAATTTAACTAAGCCATTGTATTATCAACATAAAATTGCTTACCAAGGAATTAGTACAAAGATAAGTGAATAAGATAAGTGTCAAAAGATGCAGCAGTAAAGATGAACATATAACCATAGCAACACTAAAAATCCAACACTGAAGAAGTCTAATTAAGCTGTTAACTATATTAGTTTAATATCCAATACAGGAGTCATTCATGTACAGAAATAAAAGTGGATGTGTTTGGTAATTCAGACTCAAGTAAATATCACCGAATGCTGACAAATGAACTCAGCCCAGGTTTTATCAAGCTGCAAACCAAATCTGGTTGAAATTTGCTTAAAATTGAGTTAGTGTGCAGAAAGGAATATTTTAATTATGTTGAAGTGAGATTATTATTTTGCTTATATCTGTAAGCCTATAGTCACATTTAGACAGTAACATTCAAGGTCAAATGAAAGTCAATGGTGTATCCATTACTCCATTCTAGAACACAAATTTCTTTAACATTTTTTACCAAAACACGTAGAATTCATCATGTTTTCGTCATGACTTATTATCATATTTCTTTTCTCTTCATGTCAGCTGCCATTTTAAACAACTGATTTCTTGTCATCTCCATTCTGTAGAGGTGATGCTAGTCTTACACTACAAATGCATAAATTGCAATTGGTGTAAATAGAATGTAAGATAAATGCACACATCAAAGGTGAGCATGAGCCACAGCAAATCAAACCAGAAATGGATTGAATGTTATTACTGCAGTATAAATGGTATTAAAATGAAAGGGAGTAAATCTAATTGGCATAACTTGAACATCACCTGTAATTATATCCTATATACCAGTCTATCATTTCATTGCTTATGTACTTTCCTACCATCCTGTATCCAGGTTGAGAGCTCCTATTCTAAACTGCATTCCTCAAAAATACAATTTTATGGAAGTTTGCAAATACAATACAGAACAAGGAATAAACAACGAAATTTAATAATAATTCAATCGATTCCAGAATGGTTGGCATCTTTGCAGAATTCATCAAATTATATCCCTGTGTTTAAACTGAGTTCATTTTAATAAAATTCATATTCTAACTGCATTTTCTAGTATTTAAAATATTTTGATAAATCATTAGTGACAAAATTATTAAGCATATTTGTTTTTATTGTGAATCTAAATATATAAAATATTTACATATAAGTATGCAAGTCAATCCATACATAAAAGTGGTTAATAAAACTGCAATGCTTAAACAAATTACTGACACACTAAGACACAAATCTACTGTTACAAATCTTAAAATCTACCTACACTCAAATTAACACCAACAATTAAATGTGATTCTAGTCAACAAAATACATGTCTTTGACATGTCTCTAGTTACAAAATAAAATGTCTAATATGGTCTTTAAAATTAAGTCCATAGCGTCTAAATTTATGTCATTATAACTAGAGCAAAACCACAATTTAATGTTAAACGAAGGCTAGATAGTCTAAAAAGGTGTCATATGTTCACAGCACCATAACAATCAATCTATCTACTTCAACTAGAACATCAATACACAGATAGATGAATGGATACAGAGACAGACAGCTAGATGAACAAATGGATGCACAGATGAATGTAATTAGAAGCAAGAAAACATAATCCATGTATTTATTAACAAAATGCATGAGAATAATTAAAATGATTCATTGCTCCATCCAGTGAAAGTTTTCATCTGTGAACACCATCTTAATCATGCAGTTATTTGTTTCTGTTGATAAGACAGGAAGTCTAGTATATCATGACAAATATGTTGGCATATAGTAATACTAAACCAAAGTTTCAGGTCAATACAGCAACAAATGTAGAAGATATACATCATTTTCTAAAAATTAACATACAGAACTGTAACGTGGATGCTTTGACTCGTGGCAAAAAAGTGAACAAAAAAGTCTCAACATTCACAGGCAAGAAAAAAAGAAAATTCGAAAGTGAGACAAAACAAACTGAATCCATGTCTTACCATTCAGTGGCAAGCCAAATAGAAACCATGAAAATGACCATAACTAAATGACAGCCAGATAAAACCACACTGCTTAAGCCATACAAAAGTTAAATGAATATCAGGTTAACAGTGTTTAAGAAAGAGCCATATTAAAGGCAGTGAAATAAAAATATCTGACAAAATGGGGAAATAGATAGATACCATATATACCAATCTATAAATCAAGACCAACTGCAAATTGCACAGACCTATATCTACCATTGCATAATGCACCATTGGACCTGTTTCTAAGCATTAGTAGTAACCAGTAAAACAAACAACACAGATCTGCCAGTCCTTTATGTGACAGTGGAACAGGGCCTATGCTGTTTACAGTTGGATTATAAACAAGTATATACTGTATTCACACAAATTAACACTACAAGAAATCATTTTGTTTTTCTAAATGTCAGTACAATAAAATCAAACACTTTCTTTATTTTTCTCCTTTGCTCTAAGTCCATCTCCAATGGCATAACTATTGTATTGTCCCTGACAGATGGAAACCATATTATTCATCTATACTTCAGCCTGAAATAAAAATAAAAACAGGTACAAGTCAGTAACATACAATTATGTCATTAGACTAACACTGTCTGCCTAACACAGTCAAATTTAGTTGCTCTTTTGAGGAACATGTGGTAAGTAATATCATGGTCTTATATCCTTCCTTCATGAAAAGCATGATGGAGAATTTAACATTAACTTGTTTCTCTGAGTTGGTCCCACTGTGCAAATTTCATCTTTTGTTACTTTTATTAGCTTATAAGAATCTACCAGTGAGATTATTAACTGTCTGACAGCTGAATGTCTTCTGTGTACATATATATTATATAGAATATAGGCATCTCCAAATGAGATTAACTGTCTGACAGCTGAATGTCTTCTGTGCACATGTATATATACATGTATATTAGAATAACTTTTAGAGATCATTTAAATGTTGTTCTACTGAGTGCTTGAACAAATTGCAGTAATGTTGATGATAAAGTCAATGCAATTCTAGTGTCCATATTAAAGGGTATTTCACTGTGATTCTACTAAGTGTTTGAATAAAATACATGATAAGGTCAGTCTAATAATAGATTCAATGCTAGAGATCATTTCACTGTTATTCTACCAAGTGTTTGAAAAAATTGCAGTCATTTTAATGATGAGGTCAATGCAATTCTAGTGTCCATATTAGAGGGTATTTCACTGTGATTCTACTAAGTGTTTGAACAAAATACTTGATAAGGTAAATCTATTAATAGAGTCAATACTAGAAATCATTTCACTGTTATTCTACCAAGTGTTTGAACAAATGACAACCATTTTAATTTTAAGAAAACAATCTAATGCTTGGGTCAATTCTGTTGACTGAATCATAAGAATGACATTAAATACATCTCAGATATTAGTATGAGCACTAAAAAAATACAAATACTCTTTTTATGCTTTCCTGTTAAGAACCAGACCAATCAAAGAAAAGTAAGCAGTTGTGACCTAAATTTCAGACTCAATTGATTTGCATTATGATCTTATTTAGTTGAGTTGTTCTAATGCAGTTAAGTAACCTGATATGTTGATGTATCAGTGGAAGTACAATATTATTTCAAAACTAACTATACTCTACAATCAGTACATACTGGTACAGTAAAACCTATTATTAGCAACCTCTGCAAACCACAACTGTAATGCATGGATTGATTTTATTATATAAATGGTCTGTCATGAGCAACCACCTGCTGAATGTGACCAGCAACCATGATGTCTTGGCAAAAAATACATTTTTACTACTGCTTTGAGCATCGGCATTGCAAAAAATGGGGATAAACTCCACAACCTTTTTTAATCACTGTAACAATGACCACTTACACTGTCCTGAAAAACAAACACAAAACACCTTATGAGAAACCAAACTGAAAAACAAGACTGGCTATCAATATGTCAACTTATGCTTATAGAGTTTATATTTTCTATTATATACCAGACTGAAGTCCATGTAGATTATTCCAGCACTTAACAAAACAAACATAAAAACAAAGAAAACAAAAACAAAATTTTATAAAATGTTTGTTTGGCTACTAGTTTGAATATAGTGAGAAATGGCACAATCTGTAAACCAGGCTAATGTACATACTGCAAATTGCAATTGTAGTGCCAAAATTAAGGTAGTGATCACATATATTGTTTTGTCTAAAGTTAATCTGTATTGCCTGGGGGAGACGTCTTTGTCTATTAAACCAGCAAGTGAGAATTCTTTTTGGGATTCAATTGATAGTGCTGAAGGCTAATATATGTACATGTGATCTTCAAATGTAAGCATATATCTTTGTTGTTATATAATTTTGGTTTTAGATGAATGCATACAATATTTTAGCAACAGCTATTAATAAAGAATAGAATTTATGTGCAGTGATTGTGGTTATTTTTTCTTGAAATTGTGCTGAAACTGGACCTTGGAAACTGGTCTTTTTGTACAAACCAGCAATGGGAGACCATCTGTCTTGAGAGACCATTTTGTTGGCAGAAAGAGCAGTCTCTCATAGCAGGTCTTACTGTATTATATTAGCAGGTTTCTTGTTATGTTTGGAATGAATAAGATTAGACAAACAATAATGTATAAGATTAGACAAATAATAATGAATAAGATTAGACAAACAATAATGTATAAGATTAGACAAACAATAATGAATAAGATTAGACAAACAATAATGTATAAGATTAGACAAATAATAATGAATAAGATTAGACAAACAATAATGTATAAGATTAGACAAACAATAATGAATAAGATTAGACAAACAATAATGTATAAGATTAGACAAACAATAATGAATAAGATTAGACAAACAATAATGAATAAGATTAGACAAACAATAATGAATAAGATTAGACAAACAATAATGTATAATATTAGACAAACAATAATGAATAAGATTAGACAAACAATAATGAATAAGATTTGACAAACAATAATGAATAAGATTAGACAAACAATAATGAATAAGATTAGACAAACAATAATGAATAAGATTAGACAAACAATAATGTATAAGATTAGACAAACAATAATGAATAAGATTAGACAAATAATGATGAATAAGATTAGACAAACACTGTGAATAAGATTTGACAAACAATAATGTATAATATTAGATAAACAATAATGAATAAGATTAGACAAATAATAATGAATAAGATTAGACAAACACTGTGAATAAGATTTGACAAACAATAATGAATAAGATTAGACAAACAATAATGAATAAGATTAGACAAACACTGTGAATAAGATTTGACAAACAATAATGTATAATATTAGACAAACAATAATGAATAAGATTTGACAAACAATAATGTATAACATTAGACAAATAATAATGAATAAGATATGACAAACAATAATGAATAAGATTTGACAAACACTGTGAATAAGATTAGACAAACAATAATGAATAAGATTTGACAAACAATAATGTATAAGATTAGACAAATAATAATGAATAAGATTAGACAAACAATAATGAATAAGATTAGACAAACAATAATGAATAAGAATAGACAAACAATAATGAATAAGAATAGACAAAAAATAATGAATAATATTTGACAAACACTATGAATAAGATTTGACAAACAATAATGTATAAGATTAGACAAACAATAATGAATAAGAATAGACAAATAATAATGAATAATATTTGACAAACACTATGAATAAGATTAGACAAACAAAATGTATAATATTAGACAAACAATAATGAATAAGATTAGACAAATAATAATGAATAAGATTAGACAAACAATGTGAATAAAGGAATGAATGCCTAGGCTGCATAATGAGCCATTCCATGTATTGGTAGAGTCCATGTAGAGTCCATGTATTGGTAGAGTCCATGTAGAGTCCATGTATTAGTAGAGTTCATACAGTGATTAATTAAATAAAAACCAAAATATATTTTAACCTTAATGGAGGTCTTCTACTCCTGAGATCAAATGGGTTTATCATTTTCATTGTGGAATGAATTGTTCTTACTTCATGAGACACACAAATATAAAAAAGAGTCCATAAGATGCACTTAAACAAAAGTTCATGAAGGGATTAATAAAATATAACCAAAGTAAATCTTTCAACCAAATTATACTGCAAATCTTCAATGTCTGTGTTTGTGTGTGTGTTGTGTGTGTTGGACTTTTAATATACCTTTAACAGTTTTTCACTCAAGTCGTTATGATGTCTGCAGTGTGGCAGTTTATAGTGATGTCCAGAACTGTGGCATCATGCCACAGACATGTAGCATGATGCCCCACCCAGTCAGATTATCCTGACAGCCAGGCTGACTAATCCTAACACTAACCTCTTAAAGCTGAAGACCAAGTGAGACAGCTGTTAGTACCATTTTTATGTCTTTGGCATAACTCAGCCAGGGATTGAACCCATGACCTTCTGCAACCGAGGCTTATGCTCTAATCACTTGGCCATGGAAGCGGTTTTCATGTCTGTGACCTTGACCTCAAGGTCATATAGATCAGCACTGTAGGTCAGGACAAAAAAAGGAGTCATCATTGTTTTCTGATTAACACCACTAAATAGAGTTTATAAACTTCCATCAATTTAGGAAACTTAAACCAAAATCTTCATAAAACACAGATACTGCAACTGATTGCCATGTCTCAATTTTTCACTATCATGGGTTTAACAATAAAAAAGTCATTACAATTATTGATTATTAGCAAAATTTGATTGGTCCATTTATTTGCTGCTTCTCTGTTGGACATTCATTAGTAATGTAGCTAACTTTACTTATAACTGATATGAGCAATAGTTTTCACCTACCTTTGACAGTGGCCAAGATTTTCCATGTGTACCATTTGAGGCTGAAAAAAAAGAATGCAAAATAGCAGCAGAGACACTAGGTATATGCTGTGAATAATATGAATGTATTTATTTTTATATTTTTGCATCAGGAATATTGCAACCCATGTGGAAAGCAAGATTTGGTGATCAGAGAGAAAGTCGTGCAAGTAACATAACAGGGTCAATAAGGCTATGTGGAGCACCCTTAAGGACAACAAAAGCACCACTCCTGACATTTATTACTAGTGCATTGATATCCTGAACACACCTTATGTCATCAGCAGTAAAAGGAAGAAGAAGAAAAGTCTGTTTAATGTTTGTCTTAATTGATCCCCTCTAGAATAAAACATTATTCAGAATTTTGAAAGGTGAAATGTATTTTGAAGTATGTAAATGTTATCTAATATTGAAAGATTCAGCCTTTCTCAATGTAAGATCTGAAGCTGAGTAAAGTTTTATGATAGAAAAATCTTGTTATATGATCAAAGATTTCTAAGGCAATTACATGTGTATAGCCAAAACAACAGTAATTGAAAAGGCATACAAATCAACCAAAAACAACCTTTTATTCTGACTTTCCATTCAAAAATATTTACATGAACATTTTTTATTCTAATAAAAATTATTAGGTATAATTTATTTAAGTATGGCAGATCAAAACAATGAGAACAAATAAAAACACACAAAATTCTAGCTCTACATCCATGCTAAATAAAAACACAAAATTTTAACTCTAAATCCATGCTCATTCCTTTCTGAATTCATCGATCATCCATCTGCAGCTGTGATTAGCACACCACTGCAGCCAACATGGGACTCAGTCATTCTAAGGGATGATATTATGAACTTTGCACCAACAGAAATGCTACTTTCCTTCAACAGCCTTTAGAGTGGAGAGCCTTCTTACTTGTCCAATTTTTTCAAGAACTGAAGAGTTAAATTGTTATGTTGCAGAGCTCTCATGACAAGAGCCAGGTCTGAAGAAAATATTGGTCTGGACAAGGATGACACTCTGTTCTAAGGCTTTGTGAGAAGACTTGGCCTAGTCAGGATAATTACTGGTAGATATAATGATACATCAAGGAGATCATAGATCCAGTTCATGGCCTAGCCAGGATAATTACTGGTAGATCTAATGCTACATCAAGGAGATCATAGATTCAGTTCATGGCCTAGCCAGGATAATTACTGGTAGATCTAATGATACATCAAGGAGATCATAGATCCAGTTCATGGCCTAGCCAGGATAATTACTGGTAGATATAATGATACATCAAGTAGATCATAGATCCAGTTCATGGCCTAGTCAGGATAATTACTGATAGATCTAATGCTACATCAAGAAGATCATAGATCCAGTTCATGGCCTAGTCAGGATAATTACTGGTAGATCTAATGCTACATCAAGAAGATCATAGATCCAGTTCATGGCCTAGTCAGGATAATTACTGGTAGATCTAATGCTACATTAAGGAGATCATAGATCCAGTTCATTGCCTAGCCAGGATAATTACTGGTAGATCTAATGCTACATCAAGGAGATCATAGATCCAGTTCATGGCCTAGCCAGGATAATTACTGGTAGATCTAATGCTACATCAAGGAGATCATAGATCCAGTTCATGGCCTAGTCAGGATAATTACTGGTAGATCTAATGCTACATCAAGGAGATCATAAATCTAGTTAATGGCCTAGCCAGGATAATTACTGGTAGATCTAATGCTACATCAAGGAGATCATAAATCTAGTTAATGGCCTAGCCAGGATAATTACTGGTAGATCTAATGCTACATCAAGGAGATCATAGATCCAGTTCATGGCCTAGTCAGGATAATTACTTGTAGATCTAATGCTACATCAAGAAGATCATAGATCCAGTTCATGGCCTAGCTGGAATAATTACTGGTAGATCAAGGAGATCATTGACTCAAGACCTGGCCTAGCTGGGATAATTACTGGTAGATCACAGAGATCATTGATTCAAGACCTGGTCTAGCTGGGATAATTACTGGTAGATCAAGGAGGTCATTGATTCCAGACTTGTCAAAGGGAAAAGGGGCAATCAGAATCATCTTGCCCAAACAATTCTGTATAATTACTGGAATTAGGTAGGAAGGTGAAAGGTAGAGAATTATATTGTAAGTATAAATTAATTCATTGGAAAAAGGTTGGGCTAAGCTTGGCATTAGTCTTTCTGACCAGATAATGCCTGATATAAAACTCTCAAGATTGTCTACTGCAAAGAATCTCCATCACCTGGTACTCATTTAGTGTCATCTTCTCTTCTATAAAAGTGCATCCATTCATTGCCAAGTCTGATGTAAAATTCATCAGGAATGGAGAGGAAGAGCATGGGATTATTTGGATTACCCAAAGGCAAGGCAGAAACTGATAACACCTGTAGAATAATACTTAAAATATCAAAAATAATCAAATTTGCAATGGATTTCAAGATTTGATGATAACAGTGTATTGTTAGTTTACAGCAAAAGCTTAAAATTAGTAACATTATCTGTGGGTAGGGAGTTGGCAAGGGGAGGTAATGTGCAAGAGTTGTTTCCCTTTGTTTACATATATTATTAAAGTATATATCATTGGCGAGAGCTGGAATCGGTTGGTAATAGAGCTTATATTGCAAATGTATTTGAAGGAGAAATGTCTTTCTTTACAAAGACACCAAAATTAGGACCCACAAGAATAACTGATGCAACAGCACACACCATCACAATAGTTGTGTTAGCTGACCTTGATATGCATTGTCACAGATGTCTAACCTTGATATACAATATCACTATAGTACCAAAGCCTGACTATGATATATGCTGTCATGATCTAAAAATAAGCTCTTCATCCATTTGTTCTTCTAAGTCTGTTTACATTCATTTGGATGGATTTATGTTCATAAAGTTTGGTGCAATTCAATTTTACATATTTTGGAACATTACATTTAGTTGGCACCAGAAAGTCACTATTGTGTTAAAGTGCTATAAAGCACTAATGCAAACAAATATTGCAAGATGATAAATACCTTCATTTTCATCAGATTCCAATTTCAGATTGTTGTCATCAAATTCAAGTATGTTGCGTGAATGGCCAGATTGTTTTCTGTCTTCTCCAATGGGATAAAGCATCTCTCTCTTCGGCCATCTGTTTAAATTGAATAGTAAATTCTCTGTAAACCAAGTACATCAATTCTTTATTCAGATATTATGCTAAATTACAAACATAAATTAACACCAGCAATGGCTTATGAGTGCTTCTGCAGATAAATGAACATTTCAAACATTGCTTGAACATTATTCATATTTGATCAATTATTATGTATTACTAATATGCACTAAATAAGAGCAAAAAGATGTGCTTAAATATGCTCTGAATTATGTTTATATACCATATATACTCTTGCAATATAATACAATTAAAACACAAAGTTTAAAGCAAACAGGGAATAGTTAACAATCTGCAGAATTAAATTTTGTCTGATCTTCATAATGATTATTCATGCGTGTAATGGACAGCCAACATGGTGTAAGATATATATAAAGGAAAAATCATCAAGAAAATCTCATCACAAATTTTCTATGACTTTGACCTCAAAGTGCCAAGCATGTAAGTCAGTGAAAGAATTCCTTATCTTCATAATACTCATCCAAATAGGGATAAAATGTCTACATTTTCTTCTTGTTTTGAGTTTAATGCCACCATTAAACACAGCATACACTATACATGGCGTACAGCATATCTGGTGGAGGAAGAATCCAGGAAAATCACAGGAAGAACCACAACCCACAGGAAGTTACTGCCATGCATTCTCACATACCCATGCTGGACAAGCCTAATAGCCTCAAACCCACACAAACTGAGGTGAGATGTTGGTGATCCGTAAATGAAAGTAACCAATTGGTCACCCATATAGTGACATATGAACAAATAAACAGTATTATGATGTAAGTGCTATCCTATGGAGAATAATGTATCGTTAGTCAACAGCACTATCATACCGTTACTTTTCCATGGACAACAATATCTCTCTAGTCAACAGCACAATGATACCAGTACTGTCCCATGAACAATAATATCTCTCTAGTCAACAGCATTATGATACCGGTATTTTCCCATGAACAATAATATCTCTCTAGTCAACAGCATTATGATATTGGTATTTTCCCATGAACAATAATATCTCTCTAGTCAACAGCACTATGATACCAGTATTTTCCCATAAACAATGATATCTCTCTAGTCAACAGCATTATGATACCGGTATTTTCCCATGAACAATAATATCTCTCTAGTCAACAACACTAACATACCAGTACTTTCCCATGGACAATAATATCTTTCTAGTCAACAGCACAATAATACCAGTACTTTCCCATGGACAATATTATCTCTCTATTCAACATCACTATCATACCAGTACTGTCCCAGGAACAATAATATCTCTCTATTCAACATCAATATGATACCAGTACTGTCTCAGGGACAATAATATCTCTCTAGTCAACAGCACAATGATACCAGTACTGTCTCAGAGACAATAATATCTCTCTAGTCAACAGCACAATAATACCAGTACTGTCTCAGGGACAATAATATCTCTCTAGTCAACAGCACAATGATACCAGTACTGTCTCAGGGACAATAATATCTCTCTAGTCAACAGCACAATGATACCAGTACTGTCTCAAGGACAATAATGTCTCTCTAGTCAACAGCACAATGATACCAGTACTGTCTCAGGGACAATAATGTCTCTCTAGTCAACAGCACAATGATACCAGTACTGTCTCAGGGACAATAATATCTCTCTAGTCAACAGCACTATGATACCAGTACTGTCTCAGGGACAATAATGTCTCTCTAGTCAACCCACTGATTCCAGTACTGTCCCAAGGATAATAATGTCTCTCTAGTAAGTGGCACTATGATTCCGGTTCTCTCCCAAGGTCAATACTGTCCCAGGGACAATAACATCTCTCTAGTAATAATGTCTCTCTATGATTCTGGTCTGTCCCATGGATTGTAATATCTTTCATGCAATAGATATTACAATGTTATGATTTATTTCTATCAAAACTAAAACATTTAAGAATATCTTGAATTTTTTTATGGTGCCTACTTCTTTAAAGTGATATCTCTTTAAATTGATACCATATTCCAAAGGCTCTCATTATGTACCTACTTTTATTTTATAACATTTTGTACATGATTGTCATTTTGGCATATAGGTTGCATATGATCTATAAATAGATGCATATGACTATTATTAATAATATATATATAATAACCTGTTTATATGTTTGGGGTTATTTCCCACTGGACAGATTGGTCAGATGGGTTCTTTAATGAAGTGGTTTTATAAAGTAGGATATAGACTTATTTTAGCCCCAAATGTGTGTATCTAAGGAAAGAACTGAGCAATTGATTCATTCCTATTTTGGATTCTCATTTCAAATGTTCCGGTGTTAATATCAGATGTTTTTAACGCCGAGTTCAGATATTTTATGAGAGGAGACATTTGTTAGGATTATTCACCAGAATTACACAGCACTCATTGGACCAAGATATGATTCTTGGACTATTGTGAATATCAAAGGAGTTTTGGACAATGCCATTTTAATACATCAGGACTGCTTGCAGACCAGTTGCTTTGAGGATTCAGAACATTCAAGTTTTTCTTAACCTAGGTAGAACTTTGTTAGGATTATTTTGGATTTAAACCATAATATTGTATGTTCCTCTTAAATTTTAATTTTATAACTTTGATAATTAATTTAATTGAGTTTTACAAAACTTTATGGTTTCCTTTTTCCTGATACTTAAATTATGATGATAGATATGTAAACAATCTGCAAATGTAAAAAAAATAAAAAATATAAAATTGTTCATGTTGCCCACCAGTGGAATAGTCAATATTAATATTAATAATTAATATTAATAGTTAATACTCAATATAAATGCAAACATGAGAAAAATTACAAATTTGTTTATTCTGATATCTTCAAATGTAGACAATATAAAAGTCTTGATAAAAAACATTTAAATTGTTTATGCTGCCAACAACTGGAAAGATGATACCTAATATCCCAGTATGTGTAAATAAAGACATGACAATTTAAATTTTTATGCTGTCCACCCATGGAAAAGTGATTCCTAACCCACCTGTATATGCTAATGTAGAAATAAAAAAGATATTCTAATTGTTTCTGCTGCCAACCAATGGAAAATGAAGACCTGATGCCCTATGCATGCACATGTAGAAATAACAAACAACTATGTTTAAGGCAACACTACTGGAAAAGAGATATCCATTGTTATAACATCTGTAAGTACAGATATAAAAAAATTAAATTGTACCAGTTGACATCTACTTGAAAAGAGACACCCGGTGTCAAAGTATCTGCAAAATGCAGACATGAAAAAAATTTAAATTCATTTCTTTAGATGATAGCAACCGGAAAAGAGATGCCTTGTATCACGGTATATAAAATGCAAACATGACCAAAGTAATGTGGTACCTTAAACACATGGAACTTACCTTCCACCACAAATTGCCAAATCCCTGATTTTATTTTTTTTCAATTTCATAACTAATACGATGACAACTGCAATGAGTATCGCTCCAAGTGGAAGTCCCACACTGAGGCCAATAATGAGTGCCACTTTGTCTAATAATAAAAGAAAAAGAAAAATCAAATGTGTTCATCAAACACATATGCCCCAACTGCATATAAATTCAATTACAAAAGAATTACTCCCAGTTTTATGCATGTTTAATTGTGTATATCAAGCAGTGTTTGTATT
Source organism: Potamilus streckersoni (assembly GCA_016746295.1). Taxonomy (NCBI): domain Eukaryota; kingdom Metazoa; phylum Mollusca; class Bivalvia; order Unionida; family Unionidae; genus Potamilus; species Potamilus streckersoni. The sequence continues at coordinate 130,739 of JAEAOA010002079.1, forward strand.
GTTATATTAATTTATCCTGGATGTCAGTGGATTGTGTACATCAAATAATGTCTGCTTTATTGTATCAATTTAACCTTGATGCCAGTGTAGTAGGTGTCAAATGGTGTTTGCTTTATTGCATTAACTTCACCTTGATTCCAGTGTATTGGGTGTCAAATAGTGTTTGCTTTATTGCATTAACTTCACCTTAATGCCAGTGTATTGGGTGTCAAATGGTGTTTGCTTTATTGCATTATCTTAACCTTGATTCCAGTGTATTGGGTGTCAAATGGTGCTTGCTTTATTGCATTAACTTAACCTTGATTCCAGTGTAGTGGGTGTCAAATGGTGTTTGCTTTATTGCATTAACTTAACCTTGATTCCAGTGTATTGGGTGTCAAATGGTGTTTGCTTTATTGCATTAACTTAACCTTCATTCCAGTGTATTGGGTGTCAAATGGTGTTTGCTTTATTGCATTAACTTAACCTTGATTCCAGTGTAGTGGGTGTCAAATGGTGTTTGCTTTATTGCATTAACTTAACCATGATGCCAGTGTATTGGGTGTCAAATGGTGTTTGCTTTATTGCATTAACTTAACCTTGATGCCAGTGTATTGGGTGTCAAATGGTGTTTGCTTTATTGCATTAACGTACCCTTAATGCCAGTGTAGTGGGTGTCAAATGGTGTTTGCTTTATTGCATTAACTTCACCTTAATGCCAGTGTATTGGGTGTCAAATGGTGCTTGCTTTATTGCATTAACTTAACCTTGATTCCAGTGTATTGGGTGTCAAATGGTGCTTGCTTTATTGCATTAACTTAACCTTCATTCCAGTGTATTGGGTGTCAAATGGTGTTTGCTTTATTGCATTAACTTAACCTTGATTCCAGTGTATTGGGTGTCAAATGGTGTTTGCTTTATTGCATTAACTTAACCATGATGCATATGTATTGGGTGTCAAATCGTGTTTGCTTTATTGCATTAACTTAACCTTGATTCCAGTGTAGTGGGTGTCAAATGGTGTTTGCTTTATTGCATTAACTTAACCTTGATTCCAGTGTATTGGGTGTCAAATGGTGTTTGCTTTATTGCATTAACTTAACCTTGATTCCAGTGTAGTGGGTGTCAAATGGTGTTTGCTTTATTGCATTAACTTAACCATGATGCCAGTGTATTGGGTGTCAAATGGTGTTTGCTTTATTGCATTAACTTAACCTTGATGCCAGTGTATTGGGTGTCAAATGGTGTTTGCTTTATTGCATTAACTTAACCATGATGCCATTGTATTGGGTGTCAAATGGTGTTTGCTTTATAGCATTAACTTAACCATGATGCCATTGTATTGGGTGTCAAATGGTGTTTGCTTTATAGCATTAACTTAATGCCAGTGGATATAAATAATCATATTTTGTTCTGTTCATATTGATTTACATAGCAAATCCAACAAGGCTACCATGATAACAAGGCTTAGCAACAATTAACATTTCTATATCTAAATCTACAATATATAAAACTCTGAATTTTGTGTGGATATGTGTGCAGCATAAAATTATTCTAAAAAGGGGATCTTGCCTTTTTCTTTATCATCAGGTCTGAAAAAGAAAAAAAATGCCAAAATGAATTATCCCCTTTATACAAATACAGTATTTGGTAAGATAAAAATTAAAGAAAATGTTATCAAGAACACACATGTCAACTTTCATTCCTGAAGAAAAACTCCCAATTTTAGGAGTCATTTTACACCTACTTAATGATTTCATAATAATATCTCAAATTTTTTCATAGAAATCCCAATTATTACATTATGTCAGTCGAATTTCATTTCTCCTAAAATAACTCCTATACTAACAGATATATCATATGCAATCCACAGAAACCAAGTTCTATTTTTCGAACACTACAACATTACTAAAATCAGAAAATTCCAAACCCAATAAAAAAAACACAACAATAAAATTGTCAGCAATTAGTTTCAATCCCAAGAATGATTACTGTGAATAATTTAGAATCTCCATTCCCACCAAAGAATCTTAAATGAGTGAACACCTGGCATCACTGTACAATATATAAAAACATTACTATCACTAAGTTAAAAGAAGGAATGCAGAAATGTACCAGAACATTTAGAACAAATATATTATTAACTAAACAATGTTAATTGCCTTGGGAGTTGAGAATAAGGATATAAGATGGGATTTAAAACATGGGAAAAATTGTACCACATGACCAGTAGCTTGAGACTGACTGCTGTAGAACAGTCTCTTTGAATGATGTCCTTGTCACCAGATTATTGCAATGATAAGGATTAACCATCAATTAGTTATGCTGTCTTTTGCTTGTATATTTAAGAATAACCTTTAGTTCTTGTGCAGTTTGGCCACAACTGAAAAGAATAATCAAAGAGGGTACATTCTAGGGGAAAATAAGGTGCACCATAGAGAGAACTGCATGTCCTTTAAGAATTTCAAGCATATTGGACCCGGAAGATTAGTCAATACTTAGTGTAAACAAGGCTTAAAAAATGGCACAGAAAACCTACCAGTTTTAGGTTCTAATCTCCCTATCATTTAATTCAATCTCCCTATTGTTTGATTCAATCTCCCTATTGTTTTATTCCATCTCTTTATTGCTTCCTTCAATCTCATTACTTGGTTTTTGTCGGGTATGCAAGAATTATCCTTACGATACATTTATACAGATTGGTAAGTTGAAAATTAAAGAAAATGACATTAAGAATCATCTGTATTATGCATGAATAGAGACTTCGAAATAGAAAATTAAAGAAAATGACATTAAGATTGATCTGTACAATACATTAAGAGAAACTGAAAATTAAAGATGACATTGATACATATTTCTTATAGTGCTGAAAATTACTTGCAAGAGGTGAATATTTCATGTTACAAAAAATACAAATATAATATATTGACATATTATCCCATTTTTCAGCAATTTTCACTTCCTAGTAAGCAACTAGCCATTTTTGGCTGTAGTGCATGGAAAATAGCTGACTGGAATAGCTAACAGAGGTGACAGTCTGTATAACTGATGGACTCTATATAATTGATGGATTGCTATTTCTGCCCATGTGACAATCGGACTGTAAGTGATCTAATGACCACTATTAATGGTGGTAAGGTCAATCAAACATTTAAAGACTGTAACAATGGCTCACTTACCACTAGTATCAGTGGTTAGGTGTCAGTCAAACAGTAACAGACTGTAATAGAATAGCCTACTGACAAGTTGTACCATTGGTTAGATGTCAGTCAAACAGTTACAGTTTCTAACTGAATGGCTCACAGACAAGTTGTCCAAATGGTCAGATTTCAGTCAAACAGTAACAGACTAAGTGAATGCTTACGGACCACTAGTACCAGTAGGCAGGTGAAGTCAAGCAGTAATAGAATGTGAATGAATGGCTCACTGACGACTAGTATTTGGTAAATGAGAGGTTGGGTGCCAGTCAAACTGACTGTAAATTAAGGACTTGCTGATCACTAGTACCAGTGGTTAGGAATAGGATATTATGTAATTAGAGTTAGGTCAAAAAACTTGAACTGCTCTGACATTATTACAGTTTTAGCAATATAAAAAAATACAAATCCACATAGCTGCAATTACAAAAATTCTCATCTGACTTTTATCAAAATAAGTTGATTTTCACTATAAAACTTCATTCTCTTTTCTTTCATTGTAAGTTTTTTTCTATGATAAAGACCGAGTTTTACATAAAGTGCTAAGCAAATTCATGAGTGAAACTTCATCTGCTCTCATAATTGATCAATTACATCAAGTTGTAGCCAAGGTGATTTAAAGTGGAGTTCACCAAAATTGCATGCATATCCAGTAAATGTTCAAAATATATCTTTGTCATTAAAATCTAGAAAAAGTAGAAACTAATTTTTGAAGTCCATTTCTTCAAAAATACTTACATAATCATAATACATTAGAAAACCCTTCAACTCTGGCCTTCTCAAACAAAAGATGATACTAATTATGTCTTTGTTTAAACCATATAAATGATCAGAAAAGCATCTTACTGACATGGAAGTCGGAGGGTAGCCTCCTGATGAATAGAAAAATTCCAAATTCCATCATTCATGTTGGATTTATGTCTGATCCGGATACAATGCTGTAATACTTCTGTTACAAGCCAAAAGATATGGCTAACATTTTTTCTCACTTAGGATGTCTGGATTTGAGACCTTTTCAATAAACTTAAAACATGTGATGTCAGGCCTGATAATTGACTCTTAAGACTCTTCTGTTCATATACAGAATATTTTAACCCCATTCTAGTCTCTGAAAGCAGAGCCATCAGTAATTATAGCACCTTACAACAGTGTTGTGAATTACACAATACTGCTGGCAAATCTTATGCCCAACAGCATCAGTCAGTAGAAAGCAATGCAAATCAAACGCTTAGATTGATAGTTTGACAAACTGGGTTTAACAGCATCATCCACAACCAGATTGCACAATGCATGACTTCTGAATCCCTACATTAATACTGATTTGCAGAATGGTCACTAATTTCCATTTATAGATTACAATCAAGACAAGATTGTATAAAATATGTAGTCTTCTTTTTTCAATGTAGTGACAAATTTTCATTAATTGACTTATGTTAAAAATTGCTACTCCAGGCTAAGATATAACATAGTGAATCAATGAGTAACAAGTGCTTACCCACAAGATGGATGCCCTCCACTGACAGTACACTTGTAACCAGAAGGACAAGTCCCCACTATGCTCTCATACAATGCACACAGGCCTCCACTGTTACTCGCTGTAAAATTAGGTATTGATAATATTAATAAATTATTAAGCAGGCTAAGTATTACAAAACTAAGAATGAAAGAAAGAAACAAAGAAGAGAAAATGAAGGACATCACAAAAAGAAATTTACTAAAAATACAAAACACTGTTAATATGACCTTGAATCAATCTATGACCATATAGTAGATGTTATAAGAATTCTGTTCCTAAAAGGTTGAGCAACTGGGTATTTCTTACAGCATGTACCCTGTATGAAACTGCATAGTAAAACATAAAGAATTACTGAGTGATCCACCATTAAAAGTTTATATCAGTTATATGCAGCAGAAACATGGCCTTCACCAATGCTAAATGAGTTTGAATTTATCATCTGTGACAAGCTTCCATGGCTGTTGTAAATCAGGTACATTCTATATATTCACTGTTCTACATAATGATGTGTTTAATAAAATGCAAAAAATTCTCCCAACAGTCTACAGACTTGATATTCTCAATTTCTATATTAAATTTCAAAGTTAGTTTGCCAACGATGACATCTGGGGTTATTTCATCCAGCAAGTTGAAATCAGACTAGACAAACTTTTCAGGCTCAAAAAAACTCAATGGTATTTTTAATAACAATTTTGCCAGCTTCGTATTTTCATCCACTTTAAAAGTTTCAATATCTTTGTCCAATTTATCATCAATCAGAATTTGCCAATTGGGACATTCATCTAAAAATGACAGGTATTGCAAGACAGTCATTTTCCAAAGAAGTGTGTGTTTTAACCAAGTGCATGAAAAACCTCTTTGATAAATGCATGACAAAGCTATGATGAAACAGCTGTTCAGGCTCAACTGTACCAAACAAATTTATTTAGTTTCTCAACCATTAAGGTCATGTTGAAGGACCTGTATTATTATGTAAATAAGTTGCTTATGCTAAATATGGCAAACACATTGACAAGCCCTTTATAATGAGGATCATTATGTCCTTGGGCCATTACTGAGTGGATTAATGGGGACCACAATTGACTGTGATACTTATACTAAGACAAGCTCTTTAAGGTTGAATATAATGCCTCAAGCCAAATCTGGTGTCAACCCATTAGATCCTTAGGCCATTAGTGAGTGGATTAGACATTAAGTCCATATGGACTTGAGCCATTACTGAGTGGAATAAACATTAAGTTCATTAACTCCTTGGGCCATTACTGAGTGGATTAGAAATTAAGTCCATTAAGACCCTGGGCCCTTACTGAATGGATTATACATTAGGTCCATTAAGTCCTTAGGCCATTACTGAGTGGATTAGACATTAAGTCCATTAAGTCCCTGAATCATTACTGAGTGGATTAGACATTAAGTCCATTAAGTCCTTGAGCCATTACTGAGTGGAATAAACATTAAGTTCATTAACTCTTTGAGCCATTACTGAGTGGATTAGAAATTAAGTCCATTAAGACCCTGGGCCAATACTGAGTGGATTAGACATTAGGTCCATTAAGTCCTTAGGCAATTACTGAGTGGATTAGACATTAAGTCCATTAAGTCCCTGAATCATTACCGAGTGGATTAAACATTAGGTCCATTAATTCCTTGGATCATAACTGAGTGCATTAGATATTAAGTCCATTAAGTCCCTGGGCCATTACTGAGTGGATTAAACATTAAGTTCATTAACTCCTTGGGCCATTACTGAGTGGATTAGAAATTAACTCCATTAAGACCCTGGGCCATTACTGAGTATATTAGATATTAAGTCCATTAAGACCCTGGGCCAATACTGAGTGGATTAGACATTAAGTTCATTAAGACCCTGGGCCATTACTGAGTATATTGGACATTAAGTCCATTAAGTCCTTGAGCCATTACTTAGTGGATTAGACATTAAGTCCATTAAGTCCTTGGGCAGTTACTGAGTGGATTAGACATTAAGTCCATTAAGTCCTTGGGCAGTTACTGAGTGGATTAGACATTAAGTCCATTAAGTCATTGGGTGATTACTGAGTTGATTAAACATTAAGTCCATTAACACCTTGGGCCATTACTGAGTGAATTAGACATTAAGTCCATTAAGTCTTTGGGACATTACTGAGTGGATTAGACATTAAATCCATGAAGTTCCTGGGCCTTTACTGAGTGGATTAGACATTAAGTCCCTGTGCCATTACTGAGTGGATTAGAAATTAAGTCCATTAAGTCCCTGTGCTATTACTGAGTGGATTAGAAATTAAGTCCATTAAGTCCCTGTGCTATTACTGAGTGGATTAGAAATTAAGTCCATTAAGTCCCTGTGCTATCACTGAGTGGATTAGAAATTAAGTCCATTAAGACCCTGGACCATTACTGAGTGGATAAGCCATTAAGTCCTTGGACCATTACTGAGTGGATTAGACATTAAGTTCCTGTGCCATTACTGAGTGGATTAGAAATCAAGTCCATTAAGTCCTTGGGCTGCTACTGAGTGGATTGGACAGGATTGACAGTCAGACATGGATAAAACCATATACACATTCATTAGATCTTATTGAAGATAAAAACCATATAACCCTAATTAAATGTCATCAAAGATAAAAAGGCAATATAACTGGGAATTCGTCTTCATTTCTGATAAAATGATGCATCTACTTCCAGACTGATAATAATGATAGACAAATTCAGCATTACTACAACTCTATGACCAACAGTTGTATATACTAACTGGTAATTCTGGTACTCTGTTGAACATTACCACAACTCTGTCAACTTTTACAATATTGTCATAAATTCTATAGCACCTGTGTAACAATGGTTAAGATGTACAGACTGGTACATACAACAATATGCAACAAACTCCTGAAAAATATTACTACAATTCTGTGAAACCAAACGCTGATTGCAAAGACTTGTAAATACCTTATGATGCAATGAACTCTTGAGCACATTGTTACAATTCTGTGCAACAATCAACTGGATGCATATACTGGTAAATACAATAATGTGCGTCAAACTGAAGCACATCACACAAAGAATAATAAAATACTGTGATTAAAAGTTTACCTGTGTAAGCACCAACTCCTAGTGATTGAAGTGAAACATTAATTCCACCGAAAACAAACTGCTCATTCAAAGCATTTGTCAGATACGTCACTAGTGAGGCATCAGCATTAGTGGAGTCCTGCATCAGCAAGACAAAGGCTGCAATTAGACTGCCTTTCCTGAAAGTAGAAACAATGACAATATGAAAACAATGTCAATAGTGATATGAAAACAATGGCAATAGTGATATGAAAACAATGACAATAGTGATATGAAAACAATGGCAATAGTGATATGAAAACATTGAAAATAGTGATATGAAAACAATGACAATAGTGATATGAAAACAATGGCAATAGTGATATGAATACAATGTTAATAGTGATATGAAAACACTGATAATAGTGATATGAATACAATGTCAATAGTGATATGAATACAATGTCAATAGTGATATGAAAACAATGGCAATAGTGATATGAATACAATGTCAATAGTGATATGAATACAATGGCAATAGTGATATGAAAACAATGACAATAGTGATATGAAAACAATGGCAATAGTGATATGAAAACATTGACAATAGTGATATGAAAACAATGACAATAGTGATATGAAAACAATGGCAATAGTGATATGAATACAATGTCAATAGTGATATGAAAACACTGATAATAGTGATATGAAAACAATGTCAATAGTGATATGAAAACACTGATAATAGTGATATGAATACAATGTCAATAGTGATATGAAAACACTGATAATAGTGATATGAATACAATGGCAATAGTGATATGAATACAATGTCAATAGTGATATGAATACAATGTCAATAGTGATATGAAAACACTGATAATAGTGATATGAATACAATGGCAATAGTGATATGAATACAATGACAATAGTGATATGAAAACAATGACAATAGTGATATGAATACAATGTCAATAGTGATATGAATACAATGGCAATAGTGATATGAAAACAATGACAATAGTGATATGAATACAATGGCAATAGTGATATGAATACAATGGCAATAGTGATATGAATACAATGGCAATAGTGATATGAAAACAATGTCAATAGTGATATAAAAACAATGACAATAGTGATATGAAAACAATGACAATAGTGATATGAATACAATGGCAATAGTGATATGAATACAATGGCAATAGTGATATGAATACAATGACAATAGTAATATGAAAACAATGACAATAGTGATATGAATACAATGGCAATAGTGATATGAATACAATGGCAATAGTGATATGAAAACAATGGCAATAGTGATATGAATACAATGTCAATAGTGATATGAAAACAATGGCAAAGGTGATATGAATACAATGGCAATAGTGATATGAAAACAATGACAATAGTGATATGAAAACATTGACAATAGTGATATGAATACAATGGCAATAGTGTTATGAAAACAATGGCAATAGTGATATGAAAACATTGACAATAGTGATATGAATACAATGGCAATAGTGATATGAATACAATGGCAATAGTGATATGAAAACAATGACAATAGTGATATGAATACAATGGCAATAGTGATATGAATACAATGGCAATAGTGATATGAAAACAATGACAATAGTGATATGAAAACATTGACAATAGTGATATGAATACAATGGCAATAGTGTTATGAAAACAATGGCAATAGTGATATGAAAACAATGACAATAGTGATATGAATACAATGGCAATAGTGATATGAATACAATGGCAATAGTGATATGAAAACAATGGCAATAGTGATATGAAAACATTGACAATAGTGATATGAAAACAATGACAATAGTGATATGAATACAATGGCAATAGTGATATGAATACAACGTCAATAGTGATATGAAAACATTGACAATAGTGATATGAAAACAATGACAATAGTGATATGAATACAATGGCAATAGTGATATGAAAACAATGACAATAGTGATATGAATACAATGTCAATAGTGATATGAAAACATTGACAATAGTGATATGAAAACAATGGCAATAGTGATATGAATACAATGGCAATAGTGATATGAATACAATGTCAATAGTGATATGAAAACAATGACAATAGTGATATGAAAACATTGACAATAGTGATATGAATACAATGGCAATAGTGATATGAAAACAATGGCAATAGTGATATGAAAACAATGACAATAGTGATATGAATACAATGGCAATAGTGATATGAAAACAATGGCAATAGTGATATGAAAACATTGACAATAGTGATATGAAAACAATGGCAATAGTGATATGAATACAATGGCAATAGTGATATGAAAACAATGACAATAGTGGTATGAATACAATGGCAATAGTGATATGAATACAATGGCAATAGTGATATGAATACAATGGCAATAGTGATATGAATACAATGTCAATAGTGATATGAAAACATTGACAATAGTGATATGAAAACAATGACAATAGTGATATGAATACAATGGCAATAGTGATATGAATACAATGTCAATAGTGATATGAAAACAATGACAATAGTGATATGAAAACATTGACAATAGTGATATGAATACAATGGCAATAGTGATATGAATACAATGGCAATAGTGATATGAAAACAATGACAATAGTGATATGAATACAATGGCAATAGTGATATGAATACAATGGCAATAGTGATATGAAAACAATGACAATAGTGATATGAAAACAATGTCAATAGTGATATGAATACAATGTCAATAGTGATATGAAAACAATGTCAATAGTGATATGAAAACAATGACAATAGTGATATGAAAACAATGACAATAGTTTTATAAATACAATGACAATAGTGATATGAAAAGATTTTAGCCTGACTATTTTAAATATGATTTCTGAATGAAATCTGTTGTTCAGGAGATGGTACAATGTTTTAATGGAAGGAATATTTGATGGTGATGTAGACATTATAGATGTGCTATAACTGATAAGGTATGATCATACAAGATGCATGTTATTTACCATCAAGTTAAAAAACATATTATGTATACAGCTATTGATAATTAATCTAAAACTATCATTAAATGTTAAGAATTTAATTTATATTTGGGATTTTTAAGTTATAGAATTATACCTGCCAGCATAATGTTTTTCTTTAATCTATACATAAAGAAAAACAACTGAGTACTGGTGATTTTGTTTGACAGAAAGTTATTGATACAATCAAGGCCATCAAATCTGAGGGAAGTAACCTCAGCATATATGTAAGAAGATAATATCCTAATTAAAGTTTAAGTTTAAACTGAGTGTGTTTAAAATAAATATTGAAATTTATATAACAGGTAGTTTTAAAGAAAGGGGGAATGATGTCTGCAGATGGATTAATAACACCTACAAACTTTAAAAATATTAGAATGATGCTCATTTTTATCTTCTGTACTTACATGATTGGTAAATTAAATTCCATACAATTATCCTATTATCAATCCATCCATGTAAACATACAAAAGAAACCCCAAGATTTCATTTCTCTAGGGTATTGAGGTAGGTCATTTTATAAATATAAGCCATTATGGCTGTACCATTTATACATACATGGTATCCAGGCAAAGCAGTTTTTTTAATAATATATGCTAGGGAACTTTGATTTCAGAGTTCATATTAAAATGATCAGACAATTCTAAGTTGCATCTATTGGTGAGCACCCCACTTTAAAATGGCCTTCCCTGTTTGTTTTAATGGAACAGCCCTTATGCTAATCTTGGGAAAATGGTTCATTTATCAGTTTAGTTGGACCCTCTGTCTGTACTTCTCTCATTAATTTCTGTTTAAAAAAAACAAACTTCATAATTTATATCAATCTGATTTAGTTTTCCTTGAAATAAACCAAAATTTGGTTTAACATCCATCATCTATCCCAATCTAACAGTTATCTTAAAAACTATTTTGTAATACTGCAATGAAAAGAGGAAAGAAAATTGTCCTATACTTACGAAAGAGTTATGTTTTCTATACTGATGAAATATTCTCCCATGTTCGTCTTGAAATAGTTGTACAGCTATAAAAGATGATGACAGCAATAGGTAAGTTAATTAAAAAGAAATGGAAAGGCTCTAAACTGAGTCATGTGATCTGGTGTTCATCGATCATAAACTTCCGTACTCTTGTTTGTAATTTGAGATGAACAGTCACAAAAGCTTTCAAAATTTGGTTGTGCAGTCACAATTAACTTAATTTACAGGTACACAAGCTAGCAAAATGCACATACAGCCACAATTAATTTAATTTTCAGGTACACAAGCTTGCAAAATGCACATACAGCCACAATTAACTGAATTTTCAGGTAGACAAGCTTGCAAAATGCACATACAGCAACTATTAACTGAATTTTAGGATATGCAAGCTTACAAAATGCACATACAACCATTATTAACTGAATTTTCAGGTACACAAGCTTACAAAATGCACATACAGCCACAATTAACTGAATTTTAGGGTATGCAAGCTTACAAAATGCACATACTGCCATTATTAACTGAATTTTCAGGTAGACAAGCTTACAAAATGCATATACAGCCATTATTAACTGAATTTTCAGGTACACAAGCTTACAAAATGCACATACAGCCACAATTAACTGAATTTTAGGGTATGCAAGCTTACAAAATGCACATACAGCCATTATTAACTGAATTTTCAGGTAGACAAGCTTACAAAATGCATATACAGCCATTATTAACTGAATTTTCAGGTACACAAGCTTGCAAAATGCACATACAGCCATTATTAACTGAATTTTAGGATATGCAAGCTTACAAAATGCACATACAGCCATTATTAACTGAATTTTCAGGTACACAAGCTTACAAAATGCACATACAGCCATTATTAACTGAATTATCAGGTACACTTATTAACTGAATTATCAGGTACACAAGCTTACAAAATGCACATACAGCCATTATTAACTGAATTATCAGGTACACAAGCTTACAAAATGCACATACAGCCATTATTAACTGAATTTTCAGGTAGACAAGCTTACAAAATGCACATACAGCCATTATTAACTGAATTATCAGGTACACAAGCTTACAAAATGCACATACAGCCATTATTAACTGAATTATCAGGTACACAAGCGTACAAAATGCACATACAGCCATTATTAACTGAATTTTCAGGTAGACAAGCTTACAAAATGCACATACAGCCATTATTAACTGAATTATCAGGTACACAAGCTTACAAAATGCACATACAGCCATTATTCACTGAATTATCAGGTACACAAACTTACAAAATGCACATACAGCCATTATTAACTGAATTATCAGGTACACAAGCTTACAAAATGCACATACAGCCATTATTAACTGAATTATCAGGTACATAAGCTTACAAAATGCACATACAGCCATTATTAACTGAATTATCAGGTACACAAGCTTACAAAATGCACATACAGCCATTATTAACTGAATTTTTGGATGCATAAGCTTTTCAAAACGTGGCTGTGCAGTCATTATTTGCTTTATACCCTTGGCAGCTGAGGTATGTTGATAGCAGCTTTCAAAATATGGGTACATCACAATTATTTACTACATATTCATTACTGGATTTTAAGGTGTACATGCTTTTCAAAATACCTGTGTACAGCCATTATTAACTGTTTAGTCTTGGCTGTTGATGTACATAGACAACAGCTGGGTACACAGACAGTTAATAACTATGTACATTTTACTGAATTTTAAGGTGCACATTTGTAGAAACTTCAAAATTTTGGTGTTATATCCATTACTAGCTTTCCTGTATTACTAGTTAATGCTTAGGTGCACATTTGTAGAAATTATAAAAATCAAGATGACAATCCACCATGTTCAAATTCTTCAGTGCAGAGAATGTCCAAATGTAGATTTGATGCCAGTATTAACTATTGTACCCTTGAATGAATTTTTCAGTGTACATCTGTACCAGCTTTCAAATGCAGCCATTATTAACAATTTACTCATGTCTCCATGTGCACATTGTAAAGCCAGTACTAACTTTGTACCCTGGGTTGAATTTTCAGGTGTACAGGGGCTACACAGGGAACATTGTTCATTGATGTAAAAGTCTACTTTGAACTTTGTAAAGAATATCATATAAGTAATGGGATACCCAAGAACCAGGCTTAATTTTTAATTTTTGTCTTTCAAAGTTTTAAATAAAGGTCTGAGTCCAACTGTGTTCACTGTGATGATACATTAATAAGGTGCTTGGATAATACATACCATAAGTGTCTTTAGCTTAGTGGCCAGTGTGGTAGGAGACTATAACTGTGTTTGCCATTGTGAAATCATCCCCACAAAGTCCAGTGGCCAGTGTGTCAGGACACTGAGCTTACCAAAAATCAACCCTACACAGCTGAGTGACCAGTGCATCAAGCAGACTGTACAATAATGTTTGCTATTGTAAAATCAACCCCATAAAGCTGAGTGACCAGTGTATCAGGAGACTTTATAATAATGTTAACTATTGTAAATTCAACCCCATTTAGGTGAGTGTCTATTGTGACAGAAGATGGCAAGTGAGTTTACAACCATGAATTTAAACAGCTGAGGTCAGTGGGTTTAGATACATGTAAGCTCAAAGTAAATAGATTGCACCAGGACCACAAATCTCTCTCATGCATATCATGTTTTTATGTCAATTAAACTGTGACAGAAACCTAACAAATCGTGTTGGTCTTTACATGCTTCAAGAATGCAAACAAATCAGTGGAATGTCATGTTAAAATAGACATTTCTCATAAAAACTGTAAATGATTGAAAAATCTGATTCATAGAGGATTTAAAATGGGCAATGATTTAATATTGAATTTATGAAAAGAGTTGAATAATGTCCTGCTTTTGCGAGCCTTGGCTTGCAAAAGTAAACGACTCTCAAATTTAATATTAAATTAACCATTTGAGATTGTATCACTTACTTTAAATTTCATTGAAAATTATTTAGACAGAAAAATGAATAAGTTCATTCATTCGGATTGATGGTGCAAATTTTATTTCTTGTGCATAAAATATAGTCCTAAACATAGTTGAATTGGTAAAAGTAGATTGTACTTTTCCAAACTATGAATCAAAGAAAACATTTCCATCCCAAAAAAAAACAGCATTTTATAATAAAAAAAACATTTATCAAAACAGATTGATGCTGCCACATTGTTTGATATGGTACACAGTACGGTCAGCCTAGAGTATATGTTTCACATTAAAATATCACTTTCAAAACTAAATGTTACATTGTTGTGATTTTCGTGTGAAATAGGATTACTGGATGCAAAAATTCTCACATTTACTGATACACTTTTGTGGCCTGATATTTGCAGTATTTGATTTGGAACAATAAACTGTACAGAGACATGAACAAATTTACATTCGAGTCAGATTTGCATCCCATATATACCACTAAAAGATGATGTGGTTGGATAAAGTCCAGTCAGGAGACTCATTTATGTCCAGATTCTTCTGTGAACAGCGGTGAGTTTATTTACTTCTTTAAGTTGACAGTTAAACTACACTTGTATATACAGTGGATTCTATATCTATGTAACAGATATACTGCCCCCCTTCCCCTACACCAACACCTGCTATCAAACAAGCAATACCCTTAGTTTTACTTTTTATTGTTGTTCTTGTCTTGTAGTTTTACACCATTTTTCTTATGATGATATTGTTAAATATAACACAACAAAGCCTTGTAGGGGTAACATATCCATATTCAAACAGCCGATATAATATTTTCTCAATTTCCTTCATCAATCAAGTTAAAAAATGGCCACCCAAACATGTTCATTCAAATCAAAACATTCCAGAATGCGGGGTTAAAAAAGTTTTCCCATGATCCCAGCCAATCAGTAAAGAAAATACTGCACAATAATTTTATGGGCTAAGTTAGACCAATCAGAACTATATAAAGTAATATTTTAATGTGTGGTAATATAATAAATATGAAACTGCACATACTAATGGAAAACCATAA
Organism: Potamilus streckersoni; assembly: GCA_016746295.1. Classification (NCBI taxonomy): domain Eukaryota; kingdom Metazoa; phylum Mollusca; class Bivalvia; order Unionida; family Unionidae; genus Potamilus; species Potamilus streckersoni. The sequence continues at coordinate 146,510 of JAEAOA010002079.1, forward strand.
CTACTATGTGATAAAACCTGGTTATCATGTGTTTTCTGGGGATAGAACAATTTCTGAAACCATTAGTGACATCTTAAAAAGGTCTTCCTAATTATATAAAGTTTATGAAGGTGTAAAATGGTGTAGGAGTTTATGAAGGTGTAAAATGGTATAGGAGTTTATGAAGGTGTAAAATGGTGTAGGAGAACTTGTGTGATATCTTATCTATTCACAGATAGGTAGGACCATATATTTCACAACTTATTTAAAATAACTTAGGGGTAAACCATTTACACCATAGTTATATCAAGGTATATTTCATTAATTGATAGGAGGGGCCCCGAGTGGCTGAGTGGTCTAAAGCGCTGTCCATTACGGATCACTGCCATCTGACCACTGTCTGTGTGGGTTCGAGTCTAAAATTCGGCAAATGTGGATATGTCAGAAAATTTGCCAGTAGCTTCTCGTGGGTCGGTGGTTCTTTCCGGTGATTTCCCAGTGTCTTCCTCCACCATTAATACTGGCCGCCATGTATAGCCTATTGTGTGCTGAAAAATGGTGTTAAGCCCCACAACAACAAAAACAATTAATTGATAGGTACATATCACCATATATGACTTTCAATTATTTTAAAATGAAAATTAAGTACACGCATTTTTCTGAACAAATGATACAGTAAATAATTTAAAAGCAAGAGCTTACCGTCTGATTTGCATCGTAGAGATACTTGTCATATGTATTAGTATCGTTGAGATTTCCAGCGATTTGAATATCGAAAGTAAACGTTATGTCTGAAGACGTCATATTTTGTCCTGGCAGAGGTGTGCACGCAGTACCATTCAATTCATATCCCGAATAGCATACACATTCATAACTTCCGTTTTTGTTCTGACATCCCTGAGAACAGTCATCTTCACCACGCAAACATTCATCAATATCTAGAAAGAAACTGGACACATTAGTCATCCTTATACAAAAATATAATTTTTTAAAGAATTTAATAACAATTTATAACTAAAATTGACAAACCTGCCTATCCATAGAAACAAGAACAGCTAAATTCTTTTTTCAAACCCAACTGGTACCAGCTCATTAAAACAGCAATTATTTCCACCAGATGCTGTCAATTCTTATGCGGATGAGAAAGTCTAATCCATATGGTCAAAAATGGCTCAGCTTTTTTCGATAAATTTAAAACAGGTTTTCCTAATGGTTACTATCAATGCTAGATCATTGCTAGGGGAACCATATCATACATGATTTTAACAGAGCATGTTCTGAGAAATATTCTAACTGAACCAAATCAAAAATTACTCAGCTGACTAAAAACAATTTCAAGCACAGGTTTTCCACACAGCTGCTAATGAAACCACCCTCTTGCAATGGGAGTCACACCAAACAAAATTTTGATTATATATATCCTGTTGCAATGGGAGTCACACCAAACAAAATTTTGATTATATATATCCTGTTGCAATGGGAGTCACACCAAACAAAATTTTGATTATATATATCCTGTTGCAATGGGAGTCACACCAAACAAAATTTTGATTATATATATCCTAAGAAGTATTCATTTCAAGTCTGATTTTGTTTTAAAACTTGGCTCAGCTGTTCTGGAGAGTTTAATATAGGTTTCTCATATTGTTGCTAAGGAACCTACACCTATGCAAGGGGAGATCACCCAGTAATCAAACTTTTGATCAAACATGTTCTAAGAGAAACTATCACTAAGTCCGATCAAATTTCATTGAAGCAGTTAAAAATAGTTTTCCCAGCTCATTGCTAAAAAAGGTTTAGGGTTGCTAATAGTGGCAAATTGAACAGATTATTTTTAAGTCTTTGCAAACAGACCCAACAAAAATTTGCCAAGAATACATGGTTTATTAAATTTAGTGCCAAAGTTTTTCCAATACGCCTCTAAATATGCCACACCATTACCAGGCGAGTCACCCATGACAACTGTAAAGGCGAATCCAAACAAACATTAATACCATGGCTGATAAAAATTGGCTGAGTCATTCTGAGACCTGCCAACCAAAACAATGTCTTAGTAAGTAAGTCAAAGAATATTTTATCTATAAGTAGGACAAAAATAATACTACATGAAAATACATTGTGGCCTTTTTCCCCCATCCCTTCTTCTTTGTTATGGAAGCGTATTTGAGGGAATTTGTTTTGGGGATATTAATTAATTCAAAATCATAACTTTTCTGTGACATGCAGTGACTTGCCAGGTAAGTAATTATGTCTATCATATGACATGCTGTGACTTGCCAGGTAAGTAATTATATCTATCATGTGACATGATGTGACTTGCCAGGTAAGTAATTATATCTATCATATGACATAAAGTGTTTTGCTTGGTAAGTAAATTACATCTTGTATGTGGCATACCATGATTTTCCAGGTTAGTAATTTACATCTATCAAGTGATATGCTGTGACTTGCCAGGTAAGTAATTATGTCTATCATGTGACATGATGTGACTTGCCAGGTAAGTAATTACATCTATCATGTGACATAATGTGACTTGTCAGGTAAGTAAATTACATCTTGTATGTGGCATTCCATGATTTGCCAGGTTAGTAATTTACTTCCATCATGTGACATGCTGAGAGTCCTCATATAATTAAATTGATAGAGCATGTCCAGATGAAGATTCTTATAAAGTCCAACTAAAATTGGCCTAACATACATTTAGAATTGGAAAATAGCATCATAGAAAAATGAAAGAAAACAAACAATGGATGGCTGACAATGGACAACACTAACTGGATTCAGGACCAAACCATATGCTTGCCTGTGGCCTTGCAGCCAAATGAGCTAAGAATTACCTATACAGTAAGATCCATTGACTTTATATCCGGATTGACATGAACATTGGTAACTGCCATTGGTGTTGGTACAGTTATATGAACACACGTTTTGGGTGCACTCATCAATATCTGCATAGAAGAAAGGAAGAAAACTAGAAGTAAAGCTTAATATTCAAATAATAAAAATAGAAATTACATTAAATGAACTGCATGTTTTCAAATTGTATTAGCATGTACATAACCAGAGAAAAGCTGATAGAAAAAATGGTAGATAAAGTAGAAAAATATTTTGTGTTGAATGAATGGCTACTTCAGACCAAAACGCAACATCAAAACAAACCAGTAGAAATTATAGCATCATCAAGTCATATCAAGGTTTCTGTGGAGTATACTGTTTTACTAACAGACCATGTCAATAATTTCTGTACAAACTTTTATTAAATATTAGCATAATATCTATCTTCTAAATGTGCTGATACTGCTAAAAAAAGACAATTTTTCTTGCATTCCTATAATTATGAAAAGCATTTTGCCCATGTGACAAAGAAATGCTGATAGTCATGTGCAACACAGTCTATGTGAGCAGGCCATGTGAAACATGCATATCCAACATAGTTGACCCATGTGATAAAGCCATGTGAAACATGCATGTCCAACATAGTTGACCCATGTGATAAAGCCATGTGAAACATGCATGTCCAACATAGTTGACCCATGTGATAAAGCCATGTGAAACATGCATATCCAGCATAGTTGACCCATGTGATAAAGCCATGTGAAACATGCATATCCAGCATAGTTGACCCATGTGATAAAGCCATGTGAAACATGCATGTCCAACATAGTTGACCCATGTGATAAAGCCATGTGAAACATGCATATCCAGCATAGTTGACCCATGTGATAAAGCCATGTGAAACATGCATGTCCAACATAGTTGACCCATGTGATAAAGCCATGTGAAACATGCATATCCAACATAGTTGACCCATGTGATAAAGCCATGTGAAACATGCATATCCAGCATAGTTGACCCATGTGATAAAGCCATGTGAAACATGCATATCCAACATAGTTGACCCATGTGATAAAGCCATGTGAAACATGCATGTCCAACATAGTTGACCCATGTGATAAAGCCATGTGAAACATGCATGTCCAACATAGTTGACCCATGTGATAAAGCCATGTGAAACATGTATGTCCAACATAGTTGACCCATGTGATAAAGCCATGTGAAACATGCATATCCAACATAGTTGACCCATGTGATAAAGCCATGTGAAACATGCATATCTCAGTTTGTCCATGTAAGAAAACCACATGAAATGTGCATATCCTACAGCTGACTGGTTTTAGAAAGCCATATGAAATATGCATATCCCAAGCAGTTAACCAATGTGAGAAATGCATGGGAAATAAGTATATCCCATACAGTTCACCCATGTGAGAAAGTCATGTGAAATAAGCATATTCCACAAATGCCCACACTGACATGATACATGACATAATTGGGTGCATTATGTCATTTACAAAACTTTTTTTTTTTAAATGCAAACTCTGTTGATTTTTTAACTACAACTTTTGCTCACAATAAATATTTGTTTTAAAATTAAAACCTTCAGAAAATACTACCCATTTCTTTTGATTCATTCATTCAAATAATCTGCCATCTTTTTGTCTAGCACTTCTTTCTGGTTAAAAATATGAGAAAAATAATCCACACTGGTGTGGGATTGGGGAAATAACTGCATTTGGAAATACCACACCCAAAAGCAAATCTGTAGGCAAGAATTTAGTAAAGCGATCTGGGAAGTCCCATGCCTGAGACTAGAATTTCTGGCAGGACCTCAGCAAAGCTCTTTTTTATGCTCACAAATTCAAACCCTCTTGTGGAATCTTACCAATCCCACAAAATTACATATGACAAATTGCATTAGTCTTGCTAAATTGGGTTAGACATAGGATGCCAAAAGTGTTCTAGAACAAAAGTTGAAATTATACACAAAGATCATGTAGAACAAGTTAATACACTTGAAGATTTTAAATTAATATTGATTTGTCTAACCTCAATTTGATCAAACGAGCTTAAATTTGAACTTAACTATGAGGTCTGATTGTCTTAACTATGGGTCCCACGTCAAGCTGACAAATGAAATTCCATACATCATGGCAACTTTGAAAAACTGGGGGTGAAATTGAGACCTGTTTCTGTAATTCTTGCCATTATGTTCCCAATATCTGCCACTCTTTTAGTTTTATCTTTAATCAAAATAAACAAATTTGAGACCGTAAAATTTTGCAGATACACTTTCTTCAATGAATGTGCAAAAAATATGAAAAAAAAGCAAAACCAAATGACAGAATAAAAAAGGTCTTAAATGAAATTACATTTGTAATTTATTCAAATTGTACCTCTAATGAAAACCGGTACCACCTTTTGAGTGGAGCTGTGGTAACTCAGTCTGCAGAGCATTGGAATCATAATGCAAGGGTCCTGGGTTCAAGATCAATCCAGGTCAGGTGAGGTTGGCCAACATTTAGGTCCAATTCCCTCAGCACATTATAGCTAATAATGTATTTAAAGTACCATTGAACAAAAAAACCCAAATGCATCTGGTGTTTGATGTCAAGGAAATACAATGAAATAAAATTAAAGTTTAGACTGCAAACTATACCCAATATTTGAGAAACAGTAGATGGATCTAGACAAGTAAAACAATACTAACACATATGTTACTAATACACTCTGTGTTTCATGTAAAATGAACATGCAATAAGGACAAAAAAGATAATTTACCTGTAGGATTTTAGTAAATTGTATAGATAAATAGGTTTGACTGTATGGACCTAAATCAATGTGCTTATTTATATCTTTTTACATGTCTTATGTCTAGATTAACTAGTTGTTAGTCTCACCCTCACAGATGCCATTTGTCTTGTTGTAACCACTTTCACATACACATTGGTAAGATCCCAGTGTATTGAGGCAGTAAATATTGGCTCCTGTACATAAGGATGTATTACTGCATTCATCAATGTCAGTATCACATTTTGTTCCATTCCAACCATTTTTACACACACATCCTGATAACTTGTCACACCTCTCTGCTCCAACACTGCAGTTGCAATCAGATGAGCAGTTGATACCATAATGGAAACTGTCACATTCTGTAAAAGTGAAGAAAAAAAATCAAAAAGGGGAACATATATTTTTCTCAAATATTGTTTGCAGTAGAATTTGTGAGAAGTATAGATGGTTCCATAATCTGATGTCATGTTCCTAAGGCAAATTAATATAGGAATATTCTTTCCCTATAATTAGCTTATTAACAACTGGCTGTTATTTGAATATTCTTATTGCTGATTCAGTGTTAATGGATTTACAAGTGGGAATAAGGTTAGACAAAAAATCTTCTGTGACTCCCTAATAGGTCAATACTTGGTTCTTTCACTTTATTTTCTTTAAACAATATAATAAAATAAATCAACAAGGCAAATATCTTCTTTTCTCACAGACATGACATACTAACATTATTTTTACATCAAGTGAAATTAAATTTTTTAAAGGTATCTGAAGAATAGAACCAGTCTTGGAAACATTTTTCTTTCTATCACTTCAATTAGCTGCACATGTAGACAATGCTAATCATATTGCATTCACTGTTCATGAATGGTGTGGCAGCAGTACTATATAATTAGTCCATACTGTTATCTGTTACATTTAGATATACTGGCTGAATATTGCTTGAGCATAAAAAAGAGTAAGACATTTAAAAAATGATTATGTAGTATAATATGTCTTGTCTGGTCATATCAAAAGTTACAAAAGAGCTATAACAATATGAATCAAATGTTTTCCAATCATATTTGCCTTTTGTCTCCATATGCAATAAAGTGACTTATTCTGAAGCCAGGTCAAACAATGTATGTGTGAACTGTGTGTCTGAGGAAATTGCATAAGTATATATACAAAACTGTTTGTTACCTAACCTATCCCCAGTCAACAAAAAACTTCTGATTTTTGTGTCATATTTATTGTCTTCACCATGGACATTAAATCTTGGTTTTTCTTATAATAGCTGACCTCATCATGCAGATTAAATTAGTTCTGCTTCCAATATCTGACTTCACCATTAACTTTTATTCAGGTTGTTTTTTTATACCTGACTTCACCATGGACATTGAATCAGATAATTTTTACACCTGACTTCAACATGGAAATTAAAAAATATAATTTTTATACCTGACGTCACCATCAACATTGAATCAGATAATTTTTTACCTGACTTCACCATGGAAATTAAATAATATAATGTTTATACCTGACTTCACCATGGACATTGAATCAAATAATTTTTATACCTGACTTCACCATCGACATTGAATCAGATAATTTGTATACCTGACTTCACCATGAACATTGAATCAGATAATTTTTATACATGACTTCAACATGAACACTGAATCAGATAATTGTTATACCTGACTTCACCATGGTGAGTAAATCGGGTTTGTTTTTTATACCTGACTTCACCATGGACATTAAATCAGCTTGGTTTGTGTACCAGACTTCACCTTGGACTTTAAATCAAGTTTTTCTTCAGGTTGTTGTTTATACCTGACTTCACCATGGACATTAAATCAGGTTGTTTTTTATACCTGACTTCATAGCATTAAGAAAGTCATCACAAAACATGTTTTGAGAAATTGTATGAATTATTAACAAAAAATACAATTATACATCAGGATTTGGAAATTCAACTTGTATTACTGTCACTGTTTAAATTTTCTGAAAGAATAATTAAAGAACAAAGCAGAACAAAAATTGCAAACTACTGACATCACAGGGGATAATGTAAGAAAGCTGCTACTTCAATCTCTTATACAGAACATTTTGCTAAACAATACATTTGAGCATAAAATAGAAAGAAAAATTGCTTGCTATCAGTGAATAATAATCATTTTTAATCTTCTGAGAGAAAAACTTAAAATACTTTAAAATATTGCATTGTTCACTCATGAAATACATCTGTTATTCACTCATTTCAAGAAGAGAAATAAACTATAAAACAATGTTGTTATCAAGGCACATTTTCTGGTCTTAAATAAAATACTAATTGTCGTCTTTAAAATTTATTACTAAAATAATTAAAATAAAATATAGTACCAAAGTGGCTTTACCAAAGACTCTTAATTCCTGATTGTCAAGTATGAACTATGTGAGATGAAAGTAACCAAGGATATATTTTCAAAAACCTGCCTTCCCTGGGTACCATGCATGTTGAAATGGAATAGCCCTTATCAATTATTATGGACCTGTACAATGGTATATTAGCACTCATTTGGGTCAAGAAAAGCACATATGGAGTCTTTTCAGCTGGGAGGGGAAGGTAATTCAGTTATTTCAAGTATCTGTTTATTTGCTTGGGTTGGTGCTTGATGGCACAGCAACACAAATAGGTTATATAGTACCAAGGCAATTGGAATAAAGTGCACTGTCCAAACCCTTTCAGTTGTGAATCTAGCATGCTAACCAATTAGCCATCTATGGTTTCCTTTGTGGAGTGCTTTCACTTGGCATAGTACATGATGTACAACCTGGTTTATAAACTGGATGTATTGGCTGGTCTCATCTAAAAATATCATTATAATTTAATATTGATTTTGTCACATACTGTTGTTGTATTTCTTCATGTGATATGTAATGATCTTCTTAGGAATATTAACAGATGGCAAGTGAAATAAATTAATTGCCATCAAAGTGTAATGAAATTCTACAAAATTACACCTACAGCCAAAATAGTTCTAAATATCTACACACCCTGTATTAAATCTATTTCAGCATCATCCACAAAAATGATAAATCTCTCTACTTTTTCCTAAACCACACTGCACCTATTAGACTGGATCCTTAATTTATATGCTCTTTAGTAGGTACTCTACTAAATTACTAACTACTTGGGGGATACAGATTTTATTAGTTACCAGTCTATGATCCTGGCCTACCAATTTAAGTTGGGCACCAGTGAAAAACTCACAATGATAATAAATTAAACCTTGCAAAAGCATAAAATAAAGCATTATCAAAGTAACATTACAAAATTACAATAAATATGAAACTTAAGTCAAAGCTCTATGAGGAACCAACCTGAACAAGTTCTTCCATCATTTTCCAATTTGAAACCTGTATTGCATGAACATACATAGCTTCCATTAGTATTTTGGCATACTGCATTGGAACTGCAGTTGTTCAGAGAACCGTCCCCATTACATTCATTGATATCTGAAAGAAACAAATGATTAGGTTATCCATGTATTAAGAAACAAAACTTGCACCAGAGATTTGACCATATTGTGTATTGTCAGAATGCAGAAAATATAAGTTTCCAACTTTGTGGGTTCAAGTCTCGGCTTGGCCAATGTGAGAAAGATTGTCAACTGCTTTCTGTGAGTTGGTAGTTCTTACCAGGGTAGTCTGAGTTGTACCATGTATAGTATCATATGCTGAAAAATGGCATTAAACCCAAAAGAATAGCAACATCTTCCCTTTTTTGTACTTAAGATATTAATGCAAATAAACCAGATCATTGCTTTTCATTGATTTAATAGCCTTACATCATATCAAGTTTTCACTAATCTACATACCCACTTGAAACTTCTATAAAGAATACAAAAGCCCATGATGGATGCTCTCTTACAGAATCCATGCCAACTTAAGGAAAACATATCCCAATATCAACACTATCCCAATATCAACACTATCCCAATATCAACACTATCCCAATATCAACACTATCCCAATATCAACACTATTCCAATATAAACACTATCCCAATATCAACACTATTCTAATATCAACACTATCCCAATATCAACACTATCCCAATATCAACACTATCCCAATATCAACACTATCCCAATATCAACACTATCCCTATATCAACACTATCCCAATATCAACACTATCCCAATATCAACACACTATTCCAATATCAACACTATTTGTAAAGAAGTAGTTATTACTAATTTGATTACTATCAAACAAATAATACAAATATCATTATCCTCATTATTATTATCATGATTATTATTATTATTATTATTATTATTATTATTATTATTAATATTATTATTATTATTACTGTCAAACATTAACCTTCAAAATGCTGATCTCTAAGTTGTCATATACACTTTCATTACTGTATAAATTAGGAAAGGTTGGGATAGAAATGGATTTTCAACAGAAGAAATCCACACCCCAATATTAATTGTAGTAAACTATTATATGTATATTTAAACTTGGGAAGTTGCTAAGCAGTGATTATGCATCAGGTGAAAAGTGCACAAGTGAAAATTCAATTACAGAATTTTCATCCAAGCATAACATTTTAATCTGAAAGTGAAATGAAGATTTATTATACAAAATCTACTACTTATGTCAAGTCCCAGCCTTAATGTTTGGTTGTTCAAATCTGTTTGTTATAGGAATTTTTACCCCCTGAAGTTAACTATATTTTCAGATGCTATCCATGCTCACTACTCACCTAAAGATTACTATATTTTCATACTTCATCCATGCTCACTACTCACATATAAAATAGCTTTTCCCATTTACGCCAAACATTCACAGCAAAATACTTGCCTTCACAAGTTTTGTTGTCAGCAGCAAGTTTAAATCCTAGATTACATGAACAGGTAGATGTTCTTGCTTGGAGGTCCACCAAACAGATCTGATCACAAGTAATGTTGCCATACTGTTTGCATGGGTTCTCAACTATAAAATTCAGAATGGATGGCAAAACATTAAATACACACAATGCTTATGTGATATGATTGAGTGTAAACAGTAGCTAAAAAGTGATTTCAATAACACAAATATATACAATGGCGATAATTTCAAGCACAATTATATTATGAAACAATCTGTTTAAAGCAAAATTCTTAGACATATTTAAACCTAACATGCCCTCGGAGTAGATGGTTGGGAAAACATGATTCAGTAAAATTCATCATTTAAGATCTGAACTTCATAAGTTATTAAGTTTGAAAATCAATTACACATGGCACAAACAGCTTTAGTAACAGCAAATGAGTTTTGACTTTGCTATCAATGACCATATCACAAAGATATCTATAAACACTACAGTCCTTGATGATTCCTTGGTAACCAGGCTTGCCGAGTACAATCCACAGGTTGAGTGCAGACTGTTCTAAGATGCACAAAATAATCATTGAGTTTGGTTAATGGTTTCCTTAAATGCATAAGGCAGAGCTGCATGCTATAGACCATAACCAAACCGCAGTATATGTCACATATCACCATGGAAGTGATTTAGTCAACTAAATTCATTCAATTAATCATTTCATCTTAATGGGAAGTAATCTTCTTTACAATGTCAATTCAAAGTTTTGCATTGTTTGTTTATCTGCTGATAACGCCTGCTTCATCCAAAATAATGTCCTCAGGCTGCTTTTACTGTAGTGTCTTGGCTACTGCAGTAAATCAGCAGAACATCAATAAGTAATGACTGATCAATAAAAAATATCTATCTCTTTTTCTCTTCACAAGTTATTTACATTTCACATGAGTTAATTTTGTAGTTACTGTAAAGTTCTGTATTTTTATTTGATGCTTTATCACTGTTACTGTTATTATAAAGCAGAGACAATGCTTCATAAATCACACTCAGAAATCTTAACATCATCTGTTCACTTAAATACATCCTTTACAGCTTTCTGATCATTGATGCATTTTTATGTTGTAGATGTCTCAAGTTTTGAAATTCGATTCTAAATAAACTTATTGTGTTATCGTAGCTAACTTTACTATTTATGGAAAGTATGAGTAGTACCTTTAACTTTATTTATTTAACTTTAGAATTTATATGCCAATAAACTATAGGTAAATTTAAGTAAAATTACAAATGTTTATGACCGATACATAATGTCTAGATGAGTATATCTAATATGCAACATAAACTATTAATTAAGAATACAAAATATGTACATGTGGAAACTTCAGTGAAAAGATAGCAGTAGACAGCCTGACAATAATGGTGAATTGATTCAATGATTATGAAATAAGAACATGTAATCAAGTAAACAAGGGTTGTTGGTGAGATAGTTTCGACAAATATGTCATGCAAACTGAATCCTGTCAAAATTCCTAAAAACCAATGAAATGAGCACAAAAAAAACTTAAGGTTGCTTCCTGGCCCTGGATATTTCATGATTATTAGTAATTTCCAATGTTCAAAACATAAATATCTTAAGAGTTCAAAAATTCTGACAATATCTCATAGCCTTCATCAGCAGCTGATGTTGGTCACATGGTTTATAATGGTCACATAATCCAATGAAACTGGTATAGATGGATGGTAATTCAATCCCCTCATCCCCATTGGTGTTGACCTCCACTGGACAAGGGCAGAGGGGCCTGAATTATGTACATGTGCTAGGAGTGTATGTGGCATTTACATATAATGGTAAATATTATGCATAACAGAAGACCTCCATGTAGATTGTTCTTTATGGCTAAGTCACCCTCTTAAAATAAAGACATTATTATTAGTGTTGTTGTTAACATTATAAGATGGCTACAGATTGTAGTAAAAAAAAAACAGAATCAGTTCAAGCTAGGTTGACATCATGTGCATTTCAACTGACCAATATCATCTGCCAGCCTCTAAGACACACACTGGAACAGCAAGTACCTGCTAGATCAAATGGCGTAGTTTTAGTTATCAAATTAATGTATCTATGTACAGATTTTGGTAAACAATGCAGTATATACTAAGAGGTAATAGTTTTAGGAATACATGATCATACTATATAGACAAAATGATAAGTCCAGATGAAGGTCTAGACAAGTTAAAGGTTTGGATAAGTGAGCACAGACAGTCGATATTTTATTGTACAAATAACTTCAAAAGTGCTAATTGAAAAGTTAAAAAACAGCACTTCAATGTTTGTATATTCTTTATAAATAATACAATTTGATGAATATATTTGCAGTTAAAATATGATATATACCCTGTATGCAAGTCTTTCTGTCTTCTGTCAGGGCATATCCAAAGTTACAGGAACAAGAAAATCGTCCAGGAGAGTTTTCACAGATTTGCTGACATCCTGACTGTCCTGCTGTACACTCATCTATGTCTGATATATGCAAGGAAAGAATACTGGATTAGATATCACAATATTGGAACAAAACACTTTAAGCAAAGTTTGTGCACAATTTAATTTTTACCCAACTATCATCAATAAACAACCCTTATATTAAATTTTTTTTTCTGCTAGCCTGAGAATTAGCAGACTTTTTAATGTAAATAAATTTGATATTTCATTGGAGTGATTTATGAGAAATGTTTTTGACATTGTTCAACAGACATATATAACATTATGATTAAGAAATTTGACCTGCCATTTTGTCACTTGCCTTAATTTAAGTGATAAGTATAATCACATGGCATGCAGGAGTAACAGGTTCAAATCCCAGAATGTTTCTTTTTTCCCCTTAAGTTTATGTACTATTTTGCCTAAAATTAGGAAAACAAACTGCTACTAATATAATTCCATGTACAAAACACAGCATAGAAATATAGTTACATAGTTATATTTGATACCTTAAAAAAACCTGCTACTTATAATGTGATAAATATTGCTAACCAATACATTTGGGCATAAACTAAAAATAAAATTTGCTTCTTCTGAGTTGATAATTGATACATTTCATCTCAGGGGTGAAAAACGCAAGGATTTTTAATCATGGTTTTACCACTTGTAAAAATGCTGAATTTTTCACTCACCTAATCCAAGCAAATACTCTCCATATAGTCATGACACGAATCACAGATACTAAAGTAAAATTTCTTAGATCAGTGAATATAATGATTTTACAATATTTTATGGTTATAAATTTTATCAATGATGCAACTTCCTTTTCCTGATTATAGAATACAAACATTTTACTGAACTCTTTATAGTTTTCAAAAAATAAAAGACTTGTCATGTATGATCTATATCAAAACCCACAAAAAGATTCCATTTAAAAAACAGGGTGGTTAAGAGATTTTGACCTAATTGAGTCGAAATTGGCTTGTAAAATTCTGATACATTTTTAATGCAACCAATATCACATCTACCATAATGCCAGAAATTTGGAGACCGTGTAGTGGTAAACTTTGATAGTAAATGAGCTGACCTTTTCTCCTTGTGAAGGAAAATGCTAACCAACTGCTGGAATAAAAACACTGAAAGGGAAAATGACCTTGACCTTGCAGAAGTCCCTGGTAACATGCCATTTACTCAAAATTTTAAGTCTTTACAGTGGAAGGCCTTCTAGCTTATTAAGATTCTCCATGATTGAAAGTTTAAATTCCTTTCAACACAAGGTTCTTCTTAAAAAAGCTATGCATGAAGATGCCTGTCACACCTGTGACTACAAATATTTGGGCTTTCTCAGGATTTTCCTGGGAATGGCTATCACTTGATCAAGCAGATTGTTTCTCAATGATGACTTGCCCCACCTGAGTGGGGAAATCAAAATCACCTTGCAGCTCTGACCTCTCATTTTCTGTATTGCCCTCAGTATTTGAACCATGGAGGTAGGGATGTGAACCACTGAAACCCATCCCAACTGACTGGACTGATAGTGTATCCATGGCCTAAGCTTCTGGGTACAGGACTGGAGAGACAAAAGGAAGTAGTTGTGACTATGACTTTTTACAAAACGGTCTGTCATTTTAGGCAACCATAACACAAGATCCTCTAAAAAACTGATGGAAGAGCTGATCATTTAGCATGAAGGACTGGTTCTTTCTTGACAGTGAGTCTGCAAGGACATTGAGCCAGCAGAAAGCATATCTGATTTGGACAGTGATCTTTAGCTAGAAGCACCATGCAGAAGTCCAAAACCAGAATGCATATGTTGGGTGACTTTATCCCACCCCTATTTGAGGTGGTAGGACATGATAAAGTTGTCTGACATAAAAATACTATGCTCCTGAAGAGTTGATTCTTCCGAAGTGAAATGAGTTTAACAAAGTCTTAATTTCCAGAAGATTTGTTTAATGAGATAATTTGTCAGGTCCCAACATAACAGTTCTCCATCTGTATGTACTAGACTCTATGAAGACTGTAATAATTACTTCTGGTTAAATGCATTCTATGAGGAGTTCCTGCTCTCAGCTAATGACTGTTGTACCAGTGATTCTGGAATAGATCACTCACTCTGCTTGAGTCAGAAAATAATCCTCACTGGACCAGCTGGGTCAACTATATATGGCACATGACAGAGGTGACAGAGGATATTCAAATTTGCTGTTGCAATTATCACACTGTGGAGCTGCAAAAACTCCCTTGCTGACATGCACTTCCTGTTGGAAATTAACTTTGCTGGCTTGACATTCCATGTCACATTAACTGAGGGAGGCAAAGTGTTGTTGGTTTGGTTTTGTGGGTTTGAAACCAACCAATACCACATGCTAGGTTATACTTGGTCATCATTTATAGAAGAACACAAGACAATCGTTAGAAGAACCACTGGCAAGCCATCTCAAGGACCTACACTGGATATCCAATATTAGAGACTTTACAGATGTGAGTGATCTGAATATGGTAAGTGTCCTAGACTGGGAATCTGACAATTGTTAAGAGATGTGCCCCAATTTCCATACGAAAAATCATTAACTTGTTGATCAATAAATATTCAAACCCGAAAAACAAATCTCTACTCTCTATAATGTATAAATAATTCAGCAAGAAATAAAAACTGAAGATCAAATCCCTACTGTCCACAAGGTATAAAATTCAGGTATAAATCAAACCTGAAGATCAAATCACTACTGTCCATATTGAATATACACTTCAGGTTGAAATCAACAAAAACTGTGTGTAAGACAGACATGTATAATGCATGTCTTCACTGACTTTAAAATTGTTAAACTTTTGACATTTCATCGCCATTGTTCAACTGAAAAGATGACAAAGACCAAAATATCAGAAAATAGAAACTTAAAATCGTTATTGTAGAACAAAAACAAACATATAAACATGCAACAAAATTCAGACACTGTGCACATACTGTAAAAACAATCAACACTAAGCACCTTCAACTAGTAAACATCTAGTTGATGAGAAAAAAATGTGCCAATAGTAAGGGGAGGTAATGGGTATGAGATTTTACCCTTTGTGTACATATTATGAAGCAAGGAAAGAAGAAATCATTGCTTTCCAGAATTGCTGGATAAGAGGAAGAAGAGCTTACTTTGAATATCCATGTAATCAGGGAATGTTCAACAAAGAAACAGACTCATGGTTACTTTGAACATCCATGTAATCAGGGAATGTTCAACAAAGAAACAGACTCATGGTTACTTTGAACATCCATGTAATCAGGGAATGTTCAATAAAGAAACAGACTCATGGTTACTTTGAACATCCATGTGATCAGGGAATGTTCAACAAAGAAACAGACTCATGGTTACTTTGAACATCCATGTAATCAGGGAATGTTCAATAAAGAAACAGACTCATGGTTACTTTGAACATCCATGTGATCAGGGAATGTTCAACAAAGAAACAGACTCATGGTTATTTTGAACATCCATGTGATCAGGGAATGTTCAACAAAACACAGACTCATGGTTACTTTGAATATCCATGTAATCAGGGAATGTTCAACAAAGAAACAGACTCATGGTTACTTTGAACATCCATGTAATCAGGGAATGTTCAACAAAGAAACAGACTCATGGTTACTTTGAACATCCATGTAATCAGGGAATGTTCAACAAAACACAGACTCATGGTTACTTTGAACATCCATGTGATCAGGGAATGTTCAACAAAGAAACAGACTCATGGTTACTTTGAACATCCATGTGATCAGGGAATGTTCAACAAAGAAACAGACTCATGGTTACTTTGAATATCCATGTAATCAGGGAATGTTCAACAAAGAAACAGACTCATGGTTACTTTGAACATCCATGTAATCAGGGAATGTTCAACAAAGAAACAGACTCATGGTTACTTTGAACATCCATGTAATCAGGGAATGTTCAACAAAACACAGACTCATGGTTACTTTGAACATCCATGTGATCAGGGAATGTTCAACAAAACACAGACTCATGGTTACTTTGAACATCCATGTGATCAGGGAATGTTCAACAAAGAAACAGACTCATGGTTACTTTGAATATCCATGTAATCAGGGAATGTTCAACAAAGAAACAGACTCATGGTTACTTTCAATATTCATGTGATCAGGGAATGTTCAACAAAGAAACAGACTCATGGTTACTTTGAATATCCATGTAATCAGGGAATGTTCAACAAAACACAGACTCATGGTTACTTTGAACATCCATGTGATCAGGGAATGTTCAACAAAGAAACAGACTCATGGTTACTTTGAACATCCATGTAATCAGGGAATGTTCAACAAAACACAGACTCATGGTTACTTTGAACATCCATGTGATCAGGGAATGTTCAACAAAGAAACAGACTCATGGTTACTTTGAACATCCATGTGATCAGGGAATGTTCAACAAAGAAACAGACTCATGGTTACTTTGAACATCCATGTAATCAGGGAATGTTCAACAAAGAAACAGACTCATGGTTACTTTGAACATCCATGTAATCAGGGAATGTTCAACAAAGAAACAGACTCATGGTTACTTTGAACATCCATGCAATCAGGGAATGTTCAACAAAACACAGACTCATGGTTACTTTGAACATCCATGTGATCAGGGAATGTTCAACAAAACACAGACTCATGGTTACTTTGAACATCCATGTGATCAGGGAATGTTCAACAAAGAAACAGACTCATGGTTACTTTCAATATTCATGTGATCAGGGAATGTTCAACAAAGAAACAGACTCATGGTTACTTTGAATATCCATGTAATCAGGGAATGTTCAACAAATAAACAGACTCATGGTTACTTTGAATATCCATGTGATCAGGGAATGTTCAACAAATAAACAGACTCATGGTTACTTTGAACATCCATGTGATCAGGTAATGTTCAATAAAGAAACAAAACAAAAAAACATACTCATGGTTACTTTGAATATCAATGTGATCAGGTAATGTTCAATAAAGAAACAAAACAAAGAAACAGACTCATGGTTACTTTAATTATCCATGTGATCAGGGAATGTTCAATAAAGAAACAAAACAAAGAAACAGACTCATGGTTACTTTAAATATCCATGTGATCAGGGAATGTTCAATAAGGAAACAAACTCATGGTTTCTTTGAATATCCATGTGATCAGGGAATGTTCAAAAAAGAAACAGACTCATGGTTAGTTTTTAAGGTGTCTTTAGAAAAACATGACCTTTTTTACATAAAGACATACATGGACGGATGGAAGGATAAATAGATGGATGGATGGGTTCAAAGGCATATCAGCTTAATCCTAGCTGTATTAGTGCAAATGAAATTTAAAAGGATATATGCATAAAGAAGTAGGAAGTCTAATATATATGTGTGTGTGTATATATATATATATATATATATATATATATATATATATATATATATATATATATATATATACCCAATTAGATTACCACATACCTACACATTTAGTACTGTTACCAGGATCTGTGTTATATCCAGACAAACATCCACAGGAAAATCCTCCCAGGGAGTTGATGCATCTTTGTTCACAAGTATTTAGAGTTACATCTCCACATTCATTTATATCTTCAAAACAGATATTCAAGGTAAAAAGTTCAAAAATTCTTTGGTTTGGTGAGTTAACATGCTTAAAAATTGAACCGTGATATACACATACATATCATATATATATATATATATATATATATATATATATATATATATATATATATATATATATATATATATATATAAGTTTTTGAAACGTGAGAAAAATGAAAATGTTTCACATACAAACATACCAACTGATAGTAAGTGTTCTATAATACTAAAATTCTGAGTTGCTGTAAATTTTATGTAACATTTCTATTATGTAAATATTTTTCTATTATCTACATAAAATTTAAACAATCTCAAACTCATATGTTTTCTGCCATGTTTCTTGTTTGTTTGATTTCACAATTTTCTATCAAGTACTAAAATTGTGTGAATGTGTACTAAGGCTGTTCCATTTAAACATATTTGGTACACGTGGCTGTTCAATTTAAATGTACATGTTATCCTGGTTATTCCACTTAAATAT
Organism: Potamilus streckersoni; assembly: GCA_016746295.1. Taxonomy (NCBI): domain Eukaryota; kingdom Metazoa; phylum Mollusca; class Bivalvia; order Unionida; family Unionidae; genus Potamilus; species Potamilus streckersoni. The sequence goes on from JAEAOA010002079.1 coordinate 165,540, forward strand.
TTATGGTACACTGGCATATTTCATTTAAATATACATATTATCCAGGCTGTAACATATATGGTATCCAGGTTGTTTCATTTAATCACACATGTTATCCTGGCTGTTCCATAAAAACACACATGGTACTTAAAGCTGTCCCATTTAAACATACATGTTACCACAGGTACTTCTATTTAGACATACATGGTACACAGGGCTGTTCCATTTAATCATAAATGTTACCAGGGCTGTTCCATTTAAACATATGTGTTACCCAAGCTGTTTCATTTAAATATACATGGTATGCAGGGATCTTCCATTTAAACATACATGTCACCCAGGTTGTTCCATTTAGACATATGTGTCACACAGGTTGTTCCATTTAAATATATATAGTATAAAGGGCTATTTCATTTAAAACATGGTACACAGGGTTGTTCCATTTAAAAATAATGCCAAATAAGTAAGGCACTTTAAACAAAATTGCATGCCATTGTACTTGGGTTAATTCCAAATTTTATCTGTGGGTGACTACATGTTGAAAGTGTCTTCCCTGGGTCCAAAATGTATGTTTTACTGCAACAGCTTTCACTTGTACATGTTTCATTATTCATTTATTATTCTAATTATGCTTGGCATGTCCTCTCCTAATAACCTCATATTCACAGGTATTATTATTATTATTATTATTATTATTATTATTATTATTATTATTATTATTACTATTATTATTATTAATCATGTCATACCCAAATCATTTCAGCTGTACATTTTTGATGATGATGATGATGATGATGATGATGATGATGATGATGATGATGATGATGATGTTTTTGTAACTTATATATCCTAAATATCTCAATTGTACGTAATTATTACTTTTATCTTTGTGTCTAGTTATCTCATCATAATAATCTCACCTGTATATGAATTATTATTATTATTATTATTATTATTATTATTATTATTATTATTATTGGCACTATACAAATTCCAATCATCATATCCACATACTATTATTATTTTTGTTTGGCACTATCTGAACCTAATCATCTCAACCATATATTATTATTATTATTATTATTATTATTATTATTATTATTATTATTATTATTATTATTATTGGCACTATACAAATTTCAATCATCATATCCACATACTATTATTATTTTTGTTTGGCACTATCTGAACCTAATCATCTCAACCATATATTATTATTATTATTATTATTATTATTATTATTATTATTATTATTATTATTATTATTATTAAGATTAGCACTATACTGTCCTATCATCTTACCTATACAGGTGTTATTATTGGCTTGATACCCAGATACACAACTGCAGGTATATGATCCCATGGTATTCATACAGGTTTTTAAAGTATTGTTACATATATTGGGATTCTGTGTGCATTCATTGACATCCTGATCACAGCTAGTTCCTGTCCAACCTGATTCACATACACACCCGCTTAGTGGGTCACATCTTATTGCTCCTCTACCGCATGTACATGTACTGGAACAGTTATCTCCATAGTGGGGTTGGGCACATTCTGAAAGGAACAATAAGTAAATAACACAGTTATTGTGTCTTCATCTTCATCGTGCAAAATAACTGAACTCTCTTTGGTTTTTGTGGTGAATATCACAAGCATTGGTGAAAATGTCAAACACTGAATAATATGTCAAATATATCTTGACCTAACATAGAATTTTAAAAAGTGAAATCATGGTTCATGCAGCTAGAACAAGACAAAATTCATAGATATATTAAGATCAATCACAAAGGTTGTAAGAGCCATAATTCCAGTTTTCATGCACTATGAAGGGTCCATAACATGTTAACATAACTGCTAAAAAGACAATGTTTGAGAAGGAACAAATTCATGTGATGCAGAAAACTATATTACTAATTGAAAGGACTAAAGTCCTGAATACTGGAAGGATTTATGGACTGATTAGTCCTGAATAACTGGAGGACTTGTGGATTAATTGGTACTGAATGATCAGAAAGACAAGTGGGATGAATGACTGGAAAGACTTGCAGACTAATTGGTCTTGAATGATTGAATAGATTTGTGGGCTGATTAATTCTGAATATCAGAAAGACTTGTGAGCAGAATGACTGGAAAGACTTATGGACTGATTGGTCCTAAATGATAGGAAGGACTTATCAGCTGATTTGTCATGAATGACTGGAAATGGTCCTGAATTATTGGAATTACTTGATGTCTGATTGGTTATGAATGACTGGAAATGGTCCTCAATTATTGGAAAGACTTGTTGGCTGATTGGTTGTGAATGACTGAAAAGACTTGCAGACTGATTGGTCCTGAAAGATTGGAACATTTATTGGCTTATTCAACCTAAATGATTGACAAGGGAAATGAATTCCAGTTTCTTCATTTACAGATTATTGTAGTGAAGCTGACATATCCTGTGCTACCCTTAAAATAGTTGGAGAAGAATGGTGATGATGTTGGACTTGTTGCAACACTTAAGAGTAATATCCCATTGCTTCTAATGTGTTACTAAGTAGAGCCTCTTGGGAAGCAGAGTCATCAGGAGGATTGAAGAGACATCTGTTGAAAATGGACATCATATACTGGAAGTCTTCTGAGGTAAGATACAGGTACGAGGGTCAGTGAGCCTGTCTGTTTAAACTGTATATCTCTACAGGAAGTACATGGCAGTTAGACTAATCCAAGAGTGTCTGTATAGACTGGGATTCATAAGTAGGAAGTGTCCAACAAGTTAAACTGATTCATGTATAGCTGAATTCATGAAGTGTGTTCTTGGGTATTCCAGCACTATACTGGGCATCATACACAAGAAGTGGGTTATTGGGTATTACAGCACTAAACTGGGCATCATACACAAGAAGTGGGTCATTGGGTATTACAGCACTAAACTGGGCATCATACACAAGAAGTGGGTTATTGGGTATTACAGCACTAAACTGGGCATCATACACAAGAAGTGGGTTATTGGGTATTCCAGCACTAAACTGGGCATCATACAAAAGAAGTGGGTTCTGGGGTATTACAGCACTAAACTAGGCATCATACACAAGAAGTGGGTTATTGGGTATTACAGCACTAAACTGGGCATCATACATAAGAAGTGGGTTCTGGGGTATTACAGCACTAAACTAGGCATCATACACAAGAAGTGGGTTATTGGGTATTACAGCACTAAAATGAGCATCATACATAAGAAGTGGGTTCTGGGGTATTACAGCACTAAACTAGGCATCATACACAAGAAGTGGGTTATTGGGTATTAAAGCACTAAAACTGGGCACCATACACAAGAAGTGGGTTATTGGGTATTACAGCACTAAACTGGGCATCATACACAAGAAGTGGATTATTGGGTATTACAGCACTACACTGGGCATCATACACAAGAAGTGGGTTATTGGGTATTACAGCACTGAAATGAGCATCATACATAAGAAGTGGGTTCTGGGGTATTACAGCACTAAACTAGGCATCATACACAAGAAGTGGGTTATTGGGTATTAAAGCACTAAAACTGGGCACCATACACAAGAAGTGGGTTATTGGGTATTACAGCATTAAACTGGGCATCATACACAAGAAGTGGGTTATTGGGTATTATAGCACTACACTGGGCATCATACACAAGAAGTGGGTTATTAGGTATTACAGCACTCCACTGGGCATCATACACTAGAAGTGGGTTATTGGGTATTACAGTACTACACTGGGCATCATACACAAGAAGTGGGTCATTGGGTATTACAGCACTAAACTGGGCATCATACACAAGAAGTGGGTCATTGGGTATTACAGCATTAAACTGGGCATCATACACAAGAAGTGGGTTATTGGGTATTACAGCACTAAAATGAGCATCATACATAAGAAGTGGGTTCTGGGGTATTACAGCACTAAACTAGGCATCATACACAAGAAGTGGGTTATTGGGTATTAAAGCACTAAAACTGGGCACCATACACAAGAAGTGGGTTATTGGGTATTACAGCACTAAACTGGGCATCATACACAAGAAGTGGGTTATTGGGTATTACAGCACTACACTGGGCATCATACACAAGAAGTGGGTTATTGGGTATTACAGCACTAAACTGGGGATGATACATAAGAAGTGGGTCATTGTGTATTAAAACACTACACTGGGCATCATAAACAAGAAGTGGGTTATTGGGTATTACAGCACTACACTGGGCATCATACACAAGAAGTGGGTTATTGGTTATTACAGCACTACACTGGGCATCATACATAAGAAGTGGGTTATTGGGTATTACAGCACTACACTGGGCATCATACAAAAGAAGTGGGTTATTGGGTATTACAGCACTAAACTGGGCATCATACACAAGAAGTGGGTTATTGGGTATTACAGCACTACACTGGGCATCATACACAAGAAGTGGGTTATTGGGTATTACAGCACTACACTGGGCATCATACACAAGAAGTGGGTTATTGGGTATTACAGCACTACACTGGGCATCATACACAAGAAGTGGGTTATTGGGTATTACAGCACTATACTGGGCATCATACACAAGAAGTGGGTTATTGGGTATTACAGCACTATACTGGGCATCATACACAAGAAGTGGGTTATTGGGTATTACAGCACTAAACTGGGCATCATACACAAGAAGTGGGTTATTGGGTATTACAGCACTATACTGGGCATCATACACAAGAAGTGGGTTATTGGGTATTACAGCACTATACTGGGCATCATACACAAGAAGTGGGTTATTGGGTATTACAGCACTATACTGGGCATCATACACAAGAAGTGGGTTATTGGGTATTACAGCACTACACTGGGCATCATACACAAGAAGTGGGTTATTGGGTATTACAGCACTACACTGGGCATCATACACAAGAAGTGGGTTATTGGGTATTACAGCACTACACTGGGCATCATACATAAAAAAATCTTGATAACACTATGCAACTCATGGAAATATGCAATTTAATTTTCTGTTGGCTGATACTCTATCATTGACTGTGGTCATGGCCAACTTTGATCAAAGTTATAAGCATGAGTCTGTTTAGTTATGGAACATGGTCACCTTGACTGGCATGACATCATCCAGTAAAGAGTGCTCATGATCTCTACAGGTAGAGAATTAGTGTAGTATTAATATTTGGAAAGTGGATGCTAAATAATCAATTCTAGTCACATGCAAATAGTCTGTAGGAAGATGAACTGACTGCCTGCACAAGTGGAATGACAGGAGCATTGCTTAGAGTAATTACATGTATAAACTGGATGGCAAATGATCAATTTGAGTAACAGCACACCCATATGAGGGTCAATTATGGATTGCCTACACAATCACAAAAGCATCAATGTTTATGAGCTGGATGTAACTCAATACACCATGTACAGAAAATTACCTGTACTTATCCAACCAGAGCAAAATCTATACAGTAAATAAACAAGTTTTGTATACTACATAAGAAACCTGCATATAAAAGGTAACTGGAGTGTAATTCTTAATACTTACAAAGTAGGCGCACAACAACATCCCTTATAAGACAATGTTGCCTATTAGAAAAGATCCAATGATGAAAAAAGAGGAGATAACTGCATGTATTCTTACTTGGGCAGAAATTATACAGCAATACTAAAAGAGTTTTCCATATCACAAACCAGACATGCACATAAAGTAATGAGAGAGGACTCCATTGTAAACAATGCAGGTATGTACCAAAGGCACCTAACTGCATTAAGCCAGTAAAGTGACACATTATGAATCTTTTTTATCAGTAAAAGAAAGAACAAGAAATTTATAGAGTATACTGCCTTTCAAAGGTGAAAGTCTTTCCAATGTATTTGAGGTAAAAAAAAAACTTCCAAAATGCTTTTTTCAATATTGCGAGGCCTCGGCTGTTGAAAGCATGCTACTTTGGAATGAGTATTAACTCAAACTTTCATTGGATTTGGCAACAATCCCTGTGCCAAGGGGAGATCACTCTTCTTACTGCCAACTAGGTGGGCATATAACTTTTAGCTTTTAGATAAAAGTTTTAGCCTGGAAGGGCTGGATTTGCAATGTAGTATTTTAAGTTCTCCTAAGGTATTATGATAAATTAACAATTTAGAATGTTAAATAGTCACTAGCATGACACCTGGTATAGAATAAGCAATAAAACCATGAGTTATAACATGTTTTCACCAACAGCATGTTTTACTGAGTGTTCAAATGAGAAATTCTGCAGAACATGACAACTTCACCCCAAAATTGGGAAGACGAAAAATTGCAAATAATGTACTACCTGAAGAGGAGTGATTCCTACTCACAACAAATCCAAATTCCAAGGTGAATAATGGCTAATGTTTTTCACTTACATTCAGGTGTAGATTGATGTGGAAGTATCTATATAACGCTGACAGCAAGGAGAGGAAGCTAGAAACAGTCAACACCAGGTGGTAACAAGGGGAATAATAAGCAAGAGTTACTTCCATTTGTCTAAGAGATAGAATGATGAATTTTCATCATTTTAGCTGGACTGGATTTAGCCCGCAGAAGGATTATATCATAATATTAATGTTATTCAGGAATGCATTTATAGGAGAGAGTTAATTGCAACAGTTTACTAATATACATGAGGGAAAAAATCCATTTCATAAAGGTTAGATCTTAATGCCGGGAAAATCTGGAGAAAATTTTAGCACAAGGATTTTCTTACAACCACAACTATACGAAAATCCATCAGTGTAACTAAAAAACAAATATTACAGTCATCTCACAATTTATTTGGTTAAATTTGCTGTCATTTTCATAATTTCAAGTATTTTGAGGTCATAAACAAGAAAATACAGTGGAACTAATCAGTCCTTGGAATGATGTAGGGTATTCAAATAACACAAATCCGAGTTAATGACATTTGACTGTATATTTACAATCATATATAAGATTTCACATTTCTACACAATATGTAGTCATGTTGCAAATTATGGTGAAAATCACCCTTTATTTAATGTGCTATTAGAAATGTATTGGAGCCAGGTGGTCTAAAGCACTCACCATTACAGATCACTGCTATTTCACCTCTATCTGCATGAATTCAAGTCTCAGGCTCAGCCAATGTAGCTATATGAGAAAGTTTGCCAGTAGCTTCTCCTGGGTATGTGGTTCTTCCCAGGTTTTTCCAAGTTCTTCCTCCACACTGGCCACCATGTATAGCCTATCATGAGCTGCAAAAATGGTGTAAACCCCCACAACAACAAATGTATACTTACAAGATGTAATATCACAACCCAACATGTAGCCTTGAAGACATTTATCATAGAAACCAGCTTACAGACAATGTGTCATTACAACTGTATACTTATAAATATTATTATTATTACTACCCGAGGCAGGGGCATAACTAGGGTGGGGCAGGGGGGTACATATGTCACTGAGCGCCAAGGTAAAGTGCGCCAAAATGAGATTTACAACGTTACATTATAATAAGTAAAATAGAAAAATGTGATTAAACGGGGAGGGGCTGGGGCGCCAATTTTATAGTTCATCCATGGGCACAAAATATCATAGCTATGCCTCTGACCAAGGTATAGTCTTGTAGATATATAGTGGAAACCATCCACTATTAATGTGTTATTAATTAAAATGTATACGTACGGATGCAAGATGTCTTATCAATACCCAATGTGTAGCCTTTGTTACATTTACAGTGGAAGCCTCCTTGAACATTTTCACAGACTTGGGAACAAATATGTTGTTTACATTCATCAACATCTGAAAAAAATAAAAAATTAGAGCCTCTCTTTTTATTCATTCACCCATTATAAATAGCTAAACATAAATAGAAATAAATTATGACTATATGCATATATTGCCCCCACTATTGCTTTGCAATTAATTTCATTACTCAACCTCAGAAAGCCATGCATTTATTCAACCAGTTCTGACTGAGCTAATGAAAACATATAAAGACCAAAAGCTTGAAGCATGCAGTTGTCTCCACCTGACTATTTAGGAAATAAGATCTCCTCTATATCAGAATCCCCTTGGTGCCCCAAATACTGGAGCATGATAACCTAATGAGGATTAACATCTTGTTAATGATTTTAGTAGTGTAAAGATCAGTTTATACAGTCCATGCTGGCCATTAACATTCGACGTCGAAATTGTAAGATAAATAGTCCCATGTTAAGAACAGATCACTATTATGTTTGCTCCAATCATTTTTTGTGTGCCAAAGCAAAAATTCTGTTTAAAAGAAGGCTTCTACAATTAGAGTTCCTCACAGAAGTACAGATGCTATTGTAGGCAAAGTCGGAAGCTAACTGACATCAACACAAGAGATAACATTTTAAAATGAAATTTTAACACAAACATTTTGTGTCAGAAAATGAAAGTTGTGTGTTATGTGGTTGGTTTCTGCAAAATTTTGTTGCAAGTGAGGCAAGATTCAGATTGTCAAAGAATGCCCTCATCACCAACATGCCTGTTCTTATGCAAAAATAAAATTAAGGATATTTTGGCAACATTTAAATGACCCCAACACAAAAGGCAAAATTATGTTATGAACACACATTGATATACAGCTTACCCTCACACAAATCTGTAGCTGTCAGCTGGTACCCAGATCGACAAAAACATACTTCTTGACCTGTTTCATTTGTAGTACAACCATCAGCTCCCGTGCAGTTCTTTGTGGGACAAATTGTGGCATTCTCTGCGCAAAAAAGAAATAAGCATAACTCAGTGAAGGTTATTTAGTAAAACCTACATTAGGTGATATATCCATATGAACGCAGCTGAAGTATCACATAACTTTGTATGGTGCAACATTCAGGTCCTTATCTCTCATAAAAAAATGAAAAATACAATAATTACAAAAAGATTCCCTGACGCCCTAGATGATTAAAGGTGTCATTTTCTGTCCAAGCTTCATCCCCTCACAACGTGGTATGCTAGATAGTGCATTAGAGTTACAGCATGGTATGATGGTATGCTAGATAGTGCATTAGAGTTACAGCATGGTATGCTAGATAGTGCATTAGAGTTACAGCATGGTATGCTAGATAGTGCATAAGAGTTACAGCATGGTACGCTAGATAGTGCATTAGAGTTACAGTGTGGTATGCTAGATAGTGCATTAGAGTTACAGTGTGGTATGCTAGATAGTGCATTAGAGTTACAGCGTAGACAAAAACTGAATTATGATGCCAGATCAGAAAAATTGAATTCTTTTGAGGAAATTATTTCTCCCTCATGGTCATAAATTATTTACGTCTCTTAATCATAAATTACTTCCCTCTCTTGGTCATAAATAATCTAAAAGCACCATGAATTATGAAATGATTATCTTTAAAATTGTAACCATGAAAACTATAACAACATTATATTACTTTATGATGAGAATATCTATTAACAGTTTGTATCAAGAATGAGACTAGTCAACAGTTTCACTAATATTTGTTTCTTTGGTAGGAAAAAAAAATTTCTTTAAAAATTATTTATTTTTAGGGGTGGAAAATCACTACAAAAATCTTCTATGGGAACCTTCCACAAAAATAGGCTAAAAAATAATTTTTACAGAGATATATTTTAATTTCAAAGAAATGAATAATAATTCAATAATTTTCATTCTCTAACATGCATAATGAAGACATTTTCTGAACTCAATCTCTAAACGTACAATGAAAACAATTTCTGACCTTGTACACATTCTTGCCTTGTGTTGTTGTAAATGTATCCATTTTTACAGCCACAAATATATCCTCCATAAGTGTTATTACATTCCTGGTCACACCCAGACATCCCCTCAAGGCACTCATCAATGTCTGAAAATACATGTCAATATTTCATTGTTGAGACCTATATTATTAATTAATTTCTTTTTGATATGTTTAGCATTGGACAGACTTTTACCCAGAGATTTCAAAAAATCTGGTAGGAAATTGTATTTAATATGGCAGCATTAATGACTTTGAAACATTAGTATTTTTAGATCATTGAATGCACAAAACTATGTGTGTTAAGTTCTGAATTAGTGGAAAGAACAAATTTTATATGCCAAAGGGAAACTTTAAAGGGTATAAAGCTAAGACACCAAATCAAATATGTTCTTTCCCCAACTTAGAACAAAACATGAATGCTGCTTACATAATACTGTAATACACCTTTTTCTACTTTCCAAATATTTAAAGCTATACATGGTAAATGAAACACAAAAACCAAATTGGCATTCCATAAATCAGTGCTTCTACCAACATCAATATGTGCATAGCATTAAAAAAAAACAGTTTCACTCACAGTGTTCAATACAGAAATACTGATCAAAAATCAAAAGCCAATCATGTCCGATTTAACAGGTATGTAATAAAATGTTACCTGACTGGTATAGGTGAAGCATCAAAGGTATCAAGCAGCTATTTAAATTGTTTTGATCTTTAGAAAATAGAATGAAAGAAAAAAAATTGTTAAACACGGCCACATATAAGCTAAAAAATTAAACCAATGAAACAAAAAAGCCGATGATGTGGTCACAATAATAGTAATGAACAAAGCTCTCCTGAGATATTGAAAACAAAATTTGTGCCTGATCTGCTAATGGCAGAAAGAAAAATAAAATCTGTATTTTAAAAAATTTGTGTAAAGCCTGAAGATTTAATTAGATCATCAATTTATATCCATAAGAAAATGCTTACAATTTTAAGGCTCTGGTTATACTGACTATTATATTGTTTGTGGTTTACATTGTCTATGTGTTATACTGTTTGTGGTTTACATTGTCTATGTGTTATATTGTTGGTGGTTTATATTGTCTATGTGTTATACTGTTTGTGGTTTACATTGTCTATGTGTTATACTGTTTGTGGTTTATATTGTCTATGTGATATACTGTATGTGTGTTATATTGTCTGTGGCTTACACTGTGTTATATGGTTTGTAGCTTAGCTTGTGTGTTATACTATCTCCATGTTATATTGTTTGTGGCTTACATCGTCTATGTGTTATACGGTATGTGTGTTATATTGTCTGTGGCTTACACTGTGTTTTATGGTTTGTAGCTTAGCTTGTGTGTTATACTATCTCCATGTTATATTGCTTATGGCTTACATTGTCTATGTGTTATACTGTATGTGTGTTATATTGTATGTGGCTTACACTGTGTTATATGGTTTGTAGCTTAGCTTGTGTGTTATACTATCTCCATGTTATATTGTTTGTGGCTTACATTGTCTATGTGTTATACTGTATGTGTGTTATATTGTCTGTGGCTTACACTGTGTTATATGGTTTGTAGCTTAGCTTGTGTGTTATACTGTCTCCATGTTATATTGTTTGTGGCTTACATTGTCTGTGTGTTATATTGTTTGTGGCTTACATTGTCTATATGTTATACTGTATCTGTGTTATATTTTCTGTGGCTTACACTGTGTTATATGGTTTGTAGCTAAACTTGTGTATTAAACTGTCTCCATGTTATATTGTTTGTGGCTTACATTATCTTTGTGTTATATTGTCTGTGGCTTACATTATCTGTGTGCTTCATGTAAAACCAGAATTGTGGAAGACAAACTGACTGAATGCAGAAAAACTATATGCCCGCAAACATTGAGGATAAAGTCAACAAAAAAATATAGCACAAGAATTAAAAAGCACTACTGGTACCTTGACAGTCCTACCCATTGGAGTGTAATCTAAATGTACTGTTACATGTACAGTAATAGCTGGATAAAATGACAGTATAAAAACTTGATATAAATACCTTGACAGTCCTTTCCATTGGAGTGTAATCTAAATGTACTATTACATGTACAGTAATAGCTGGATAAAATGACAGTATTAAAAATTGATGTAAATACCCTGACAGTCCTTCCATTGGAGTGTAATCTAAATGTACTGTTACAAGTACAGTAATAGCTGGATAAAATGACAGTATTAAAACTTGATGTAAATACCTTGACAGTCCTTCCATTGGAGTGTAATCTAA
>JAEAOA010002079.1:180000-440192 GCA_016746295.1 Potamilus streckersoni
CATACAAATAAACCAATGAACTGGATGTCAATGCATACAAATACACCAATGAACTGGATGTCAATGCATACAAATAAACCAATGAACTGGATGTCAATGCATACAAACAAACCAATGCACTGGACGTCAATGCATACAAATAAACCAATGAACTGGATGTCAATGCATACAAATAAACCAATGAACTGGATGTCAATGCATACAAACAAACCAATGCACTGGACGTCAATGCATACAAATAAACCAATGCACTGGATGTCAATGCATACAAATAAACCAATAAACTGGATGTCAATGCATACAAATAAACCAATGAACTGGATGTCAATGCATACAAATAAACCAATGAATTTGATGTCAATGCATACAAATAAACCAATGAACTGGATGTCAATGCATACAAATAAACCAATGAACTGGATGTCAATGCATACAAATACACCAATGAACTGGATGTCAATGCATACAAATAAACCAATGAACTGGATGTCAATCCATACAAACAAACCAATGCACTGGACGTCAATGCATACAAATAAACCAATGCACTGGATGTCAATGCATACAAATAAACCAATAAACTGGATGTCAATGCATACAAATAAACCAATGAACTGGATGTCAATGCATACAAATAAACCAATGAACTGGATGTCATACAAATTTCCAACTGATATTTCTACCTTTAAACCATTATAAAGTTGTAATGTACTTAATTATTAACCTTAATAGCAAACTAATGAAAACAAAAATATTTTTTAAGGTAATTTATATAAAAACAAACATAGTCTTTTCTGTACTTTGATAAAGTTTTATTATTTATGAAGCATTTGATCAATTTAATTAATTAATTTCACAATTTAATTTAATTTATTTCTCCTGTAAAACGATCATTTTAGTCAGGTAAATATTTCAAAAAGTAAATATTTATTAAGATATACGGAAAGTGTGGGTATCATCAAGCATGGGTTTTTCTGTGGAAAAATTCTGTATGACATAAGAATTCATGGAAGTAAATTCAGTTTTTGGCAGTCATTTGTTACTTCATTGATATAGGGAACTCATGTTTTGTTTTGTTATCTTTTTAATCAAACATTGCATATATTAACTAATTAAGTCAATCAATTTGGGTTAACATAATATGAGCCATATCACATGAATTTGTTGAAACATAAATACAGTATAACACCTTCTGCAAATAATATAATATGTACCTGTTCAACTTGTACAGCAATAATAAATCATATAATCATTCTGGATTGGAAACGGCAAGAAAGATGATGCCAAGAAACGAGGTTTCCGATGATGATTATCATGATAATAATGACATTTTATATCTATACACTTAGGTCTTCCACCCATTTTGTATATCCACCCCCCCCCATATGCATATCTATTGGAACAGAAGGAATAATAACTCTATTTACCTATAATCTTAGTAAGGTTTTCCACCCCATCTGTAAATACCTTAGGAAAGAAAGAATAATAACTGTATTTACCTATACACTTAGCAGGGTCTTCCACACCATCTGTATATCTATTGGGACAGGAGGAATAATAACTGTATTTACCTATACATTTAGCAGGGTCTTCCACCCCATCTTTGTATCCATTGGGACAGAAGGAATAATAACTGTATTTACCTATACACTTAGCAGGGTCTTCCACCCCATCTGTATATCCATTGGGACAGAAGGAATAATAACTTTATTTACCTATACACTTGGCAGGGTCTTTCACCCCATCTTTGTATCCATTGGGACAGAATGAATAATAACTGTATTTACCAATACACTTAGCATGGTCTTCCACCCCATCTGTATCTCCATTGGGACAGAAGGAATAATATCTGTATTTACCTCTACACTTAGCAGGGTCTTCCACCCCATCTGTATACCCATTGGTACAGGAGAAAAAATTAACAATATTTATCTATACACTTAGCAGGGTCTTCCACCCTATCTGTATATCTTTTGGGACAGAAGGAATAATAACTGTATTTACCTATACACTTAGCAGGGTCTTCCACCCCATCTGTATATCCATTGGGACAGAAGGAATAATAACTGTATTTACCTATACTCTTAGCAGGGTCTTCAACCCCATCTGTATATCCATTGGTACAGGAGAAAATATTAACAGTATTTATCTATACACTTAGCAGGGTCTTCCACCCCATCTGTATATCTAATGGGACAGAAGGAATAATAACTGTATTTACCTATACACTTAGCAGGGTCTTCCACCCCATCTGTATATCCATCAGGGCAGGAAGAACAGTTATAAGTGCGATTCAGCATTTCATGGACATCAGCAGGATTGTCTGTGCAATTTCTTAGTGAAGAACATGGTCTGGTGGCACATCCATCCAGATCTCGTTCACAGTCATCGCCTGTAGCATATAAAACATGCCTTTGTATGATGTTTGTTTCTAATGGTATGAATCATTAGCTAAAGTATCATTAAGTAATTAGTCCAGGGTAAACAAGGCCCATTAATGACAAACTTGTATGGTCAAGACCTTTCAGTCTTGAGCAGACTTGTGCAACTTCCTCTAGGCCATGGCCTGGATAAAGCCACACCCTCTAGGCTATGGCCTGGATGAAGCCACTCCCTCCAGGCCATGGCCTGGATAAAGCCACACCCTCTAGGCCATGGCCTGGATAAAGCTACACCCTCTAGGCCATGGCCTGGACAAAGCCACACCCTCTAGGCTATGGCCTGGATGAAGTCACACCCTCTAGACCATGGCCTGCATAAAGCCACACCCTCTAGGCCATGGCCTGGATAAAGCCACACCCTCTAGGTCATGGCCTGGATAAAGCTACACCCTCTAGGCCATGGCCTGGACAAAGCCACACCCTCTAGGCTATGACCTGGATGAAGCCACACCCTCTATACCATGACCTGGATAAAGCCACACCCTCTAGGCCATGGCCTGAATAAAGACACACTCTCTAGGCCATTGCCTGGATAAAGACACACCCCATGATATAAGATTTAACTCTGTCACTGTTAGCTATTGCTAAAATCAAACTGCATCGAAGGATTGTCAGGGTAGTAGTTGTAATATATTGTATGTCTTCCCTATTTGAAGAATGTGTTGAGAGAACATGAAAACCATATCATCCTATGCCTTCTGCAAAATATAAATTTCCTGACCTGACTGGATAACTTATCTGGACAAGGGTAGCACTATGTGTCCCATGTATATCATGTGTAACACTATGCCCCTGCATATTCATGTGTAGCACAATATTCCTCTTGTACATTCATACATAAAACTATATGCCCCCTGTAATTCATGTATAGCACTATATGCCCTCTGTACATTCATGTGTAACACTATATGCCCCCTGTACATTCATGCATAACACTATTTGACCCCTATACATTCATACATAAAACTATATGCCCCCTGTACATTCATGCATAACACTATATGCCCCCTGTACATTCATGCATAACACTGTATGCCCCCTGTACATTCATGCATAACTCTATATGGCACCTGTAAATTCATGCATTGGCAAAGAGGCATATTGTGCTACACAAGAATATGCAGGAGGCATAGTGTTACACATATGCCCCTGTACATTCATGTGTAACACTATATGCCCCCAGCACATTCATATGTAACACTATATGCCCCCTTGTACATTCATGTGTAGCATTATATGCCCCATGCACATACATGTGTAACACTATATGCCCCATACACATTCATGCATATCACTATATGCCCCTGTACATTCATGTGTAGCACTATATGCCCTGTACATTCATGTGCAGCACTATATGCCTTTTGTATGTTCATGTGTAATACTATATGCCCCCTGTACATTCATGTATAGCACTATATGGCCCATGCACATTCATTTAAGGGCATAAAATAATTCAGTTACCTTCCCAGAATGGACTACAAATGCAGGTAACATATTTAAAACGTGTTGTTGATCTATTGTCCTCTCTTTCTTGTGTAAAGCTGCAGTTCCCATGATTAGAACAGCCACTACACACCAACATAGTAAGGTCTAGGGCAGGAGCTTGCACACCACGATTATCTTCCACAGTTAAACTGATGTAAAGAAAGGAAATATACATGAATCCATCCTTACTGCAACATTCACTAATTGTTACTAAATTAATATTTGACCACTGATGATTGACATATTCACCATAATAAAATTGTACTATTCTGGTTACAAACAGGCAGGTAACTATATCCTATAGTCAATGTACTAAAATTCTACCTGTTTCACCACCTGAGCAATAATATATCCCCCGACTTTTCAAATTCTGAACAAAACTATTACTTTGCAATTTTACAGGTCTATTCTGGAACTAAAAATTTAAAGAGGACACTTCACTCCACTTGAAAAAAGGGGAAAATCTCTTAACAATGGAGAAGTTTAGTCAAGAATAAAGGAAAGACTTCAAAATATGCCAAATGATTTTTGGGCACCATTGAATTTTTGGTGTGATTGGAGCACTTAGAGTGTATCTCACAACTGCACATTTTAGAGTAAGTTATTTGTAAAAATGATTAAATGTATGTGTAGCAAGGATGTTAAGTGTAAGATAAATAATAAAAAATAATAATTAATAATAAAAATAATAATAAACAATAGTAACAAATAATAATAAACAATAATAATGTATCTGCTGTACTCAAAATACATCATAAGCAAAATCATGTTTATATTCTCTCTCTCTCAAGTCAATCTGTCTACCTACCAAAATTTTGTCAACAGGTTAAAAAGTTCATGTCTGAAATAATCATTTAAAATTTATGACCTGGCACTACTTACCTCATTGATACTGGATTTGTATCTTTAAGAAAAAAGTAAACCAGTCCGGAAACTGTCCTGGTGTTGTTATTAACTAAAATGACAGAAGCGTTGGCCGTGTTGTTTAGAAATTTAAATGAAAAACTGCCATCATCAGAGCCATTCACATTCACCGTCACATTCTTTCCAACATAGGCATACACAGTGCTATTTCCAGAAATCTGTGGAACCTCATTTTCTGAAATAATAATAATAATAATAATAATAATAATAATAATAATAATAATAATAATAATAATAATAATAATAATAACTGTACAGAAGCTCATTATGTTAAGTTATCATTGATTCTATTGTGATGTTTGTAGGTTTAAATTACTGTGTTTCTTCTTAAATATTATTAACTAGGCATGGAAACCATTTCAATATATCCATAAACAATCTATTACCCCACTTCTACCCAAAGACTGTCTCATAGATTTTAAACCTACATTATTTGAATTCAACCTCCAGAAACATCAGACTAATTAAAATGACCCTCTCCTAATCCATGACACAATTCAGGTAACAGGCTCACCTTCAACCCTCCAGTTCCTATTAAAAATTACTTGCCCATTTCAAAATGATGCCTAAAACTGCAGCCAAAATTTTACATCTACGTGTTTTATATTTAAAACTTCATGATAATTAAATCCAAAACTTCTGATATTCTATGACTAGTATGCACATGATTTCATCCTTTATTTCCTTTGATATGGACTGCAATGAGAGAAAAGGGAAGAGAAACCACCTCATCATCTGAGATCACCTTGCCCAACACCGAAAGAGTATAAAGTGTATTTTTATTATTCTTTCCCTCTTACTGATGCTCATTGCTTTTTAGCCAGGTTTTCATTGCAGAAGAGGCCAGGGGAGGGGGCCTTGTAAAATGTGACACCATTGAATACACAAAAATATATTTTTGGTTGTGAGCTGAAATAATTCATGAATATGGACAGAAAACAATCAAAAACACTAACCAAGCTCACTCTGGCCATTGGAGGCCCGGCTTTCAATGTTCCGAGTGTTGTTTGCAACTGCCTCATTCTCTGTGAAGACAAGATCAAATATGCATTCTTGATTGTCCTCACCACAGCTCTGCTTGGATTTATTCACCTTAGCTTGATCTGCTTCATCTAGGAACTTGGGAGTAAAGTTACTATGCTGAAAGTTTGAGTGATTCTTTCCAAGTGGATAATGGAACACTGACTCATCACCAATTACTTCCCCTGTAGTATACAAAATAACATTCTAATAAGATGGGCAATGGTATTTTCCTGTTTCCAGTGTTAATACAAACAAATGTTTCCTAACATAAGGAAAAGAATGTCTTATACATATTCATTAAAAACCAAAGAAATGCAGGAATCTATCAACCAATTCAGACAGACAAGTAAATAAAGAAATATTTTAAGTTCATGTGTGGTTCTTCTTGAACACATATCTAAATCAAAGAGAAAAAGAAAATCAAAATGGACATGCAAACCTATTTACTTTATATTTTCTCATGTATAATTACCTTGAATATACATTGGCATTATAAGAAATCAAAATTTAATCAACAAGCATCAAACATGGTTAAAAAAACAACAAAACAAAACACACAAAATAGCAACTTACATGTTTGTCCATATTTAAATATATCTTGCTCAGAGATATTGGAAGGTAAGGTTGTACCATTTGGACATTGAAAATCATTGTCAGGATTTTCATCAAAATTTCCAAGCAGACCTTTTGGCTGCCCTTTGAATTCTGTAGGTAGCACCACACTGACAGAGAGCATCTGAACACCCACTGATATGTTCAGTGATATGCCTAAAATAAATACATATAAAGGGGATAAGAATTACTTTTAAATGATTATTTAAAGAGGGATAATAATTGCATTAAAGTATTTAAATGATTATTAGAAATTTCAGTTACTCAGAGCATAAATATCTTAAGAGTTTGACATTTTTGGCCTTCATCAGTGACGACTTTTAACCATGTGACTTATAATAGTCACATATGAGGAGAATGATGTAGATGGTTGGTATTTAAAGCTCCTTGTCCTGTGTAGTATTGGTCTCTGTTGTACTTTAATCACCTGCTTTACATACCTATTTCATGTGCTGTCCTCAGATGTAATGACCTTGATCTGATTGAAAATGATGGAATGTCCCCTACTGCTACATTATTCATGTGTGGTAGATGACTCTCTACAAATGTCCCTGTTTAATGTTGACCTCTGCTGTCATATTTCAAGCGCTTCCTTCATTTACCTACTCCATTTGTTTTCCTCAGATGTGATGACTTTAGTTTGATTTTTGAGAAAAACAGAATATTGTTTGTGTGCGACAGATGACTCTCTGTTGATGACTACCTTAATCATTGTTTTTAACATGGTATGAATCACTGTCAAAAGAAATAAATCTGAAAAATGTGGTGTGGTTTATCATATCATATATAGTGATTGTAAAAATGACTATATCAGTGAAACAGGCCTACTGCATGTAGAATCACATGCATACTAATTTTCTGTCAATTAATGCACCAGCAAATCTAAGTCCATGTTGCTTGCTCTACTGACTACTCCTAATGCACTGTTATGGCTTAGTGTTTTACAGCACAGCAGCACATGTAGGTTCATTAGTGCTGATGCAAATGGATGAAAGCACCTTACACCTTGTCCAAGAACACACAACAGCAACTGATCCAGGCCAGTCCTACCATAGGATTTGAACTCACACCCTTTTGATGAGTCCAGCATGCTAACCAAGTAGCCACAATGACACCAATAAAATTCATCTTATATGTCCTTCAAGTTAGAAGATGACCATGACATCACTGACCTTTTTGGTGTCTGTGAGTGCTGATCAGGTCTATTTACACCCTGAACTGTCTATGACAAACTTGACAGATAATGATACTTGTGTTTACCTGATTAATAGAGAATGTGCTGATTTTCTTAGATTTATGCTACTCATGGTTCTGAATTGTCTCTGCAGTTCTCTTCCAATCAAAATCTCTAGCTTCAGGACAGATGAGAATCTGTCAGGTGGAGGAATAGTGTGAGATCTTCCCAAGGTTTGCAGTGTTTGAGGATGAGTTAAGAGACTCTTTGAAGCATTTCTTCTGACTACCCTATAATCACTTTCCCTTCCTCAGTTTGCCATAGAAGATCTTCTTTGGTAGATGTTCTTCTGACCACCCTATAATCACTTTCCCTTCCTCAGTTTGCCATAGATCTTCTTTGGTAGATGTTCTTCTGACCACCCTATAATCACTTTACCTTCTTCAGTTTGCCATAGAAGATCTTCTTTAGTAGATGTTCTTCTGACCACCCTATAATCACTTTCCCTTCCTCAGTTTGCCATAGATCTTCTTTGGTAGATGTTCTTCTGACCACCCTATAATCACTTTCCCTTCCTCAGTTTGCCATAGATCTTCTTTGGTAGATGTTCTTCTGAACACCCTATAATCACTTTCCCTTCCTCAGTTTGCCATAGAATATCTTCTTTGGTAGATGTTCTTCTGACCACCCTATAATCACTTTCCCTTCCTCAGTTTGCCATAGATCTTCTTTGGTAGATGTTCTTCTGACCACCCTATAATCACTTTCCCTTTCTCAGTTTGCCATAGATCTTCTTTGGTAGATGTTCTTCTGACCACCCTATAATCACTTTCCCTTTCTCAGTTTGCCATTGAAGACCTTCTTTGGTAGATGTTCTTCTGAACACTCTATAATCACTTTCCCTTTTTCAGTTCGCCATAGAATATGTTCTTTGGTAGATGTTCTTCTGACCACCCTATAATCACTTTCCCTTCCTCAGTTTACCATAGATCTTCTTTGGTAGATGTTCTTCTGACCACCCTATAATC
This sequence comes from Potamilus streckersoni, assembly GCA_016746295.1. Taxonomy (NCBI): domain Eukaryota; kingdom Metazoa; phylum Mollusca; class Bivalvia; order Unionida; family Unionidae; genus Potamilus; species Potamilus streckersoni. Next base: position 188,691 of record JAEAOA010002079.1, read on the forward strand.
ACTTTACCTTCTTCAGTTTGCCATAGAAGATCTTCTTTAGTAGATGTTCTTCTGACCACCCTATAATCACTTTCCCTTCCTCAGTTTGCCATAGATCTTCTTTGGTAGATGTTCTTCTGACCACCCTATAATCACTTTCCCTTCCTCAGTTTGCCATAGATCTTCTTTGGTAAATGTTCTTCTGACCACCCTATAATCACTTTCCCTTCCTCAGTTTGCCATATATCTTCTTTGGTAGATGTTCTTCTGACCACCCTATAATCACTTTCCCTTTCTCAGTTTACCATAGATCTTCTTTGGTAGATGTTCTTCCTACCACCATATAATCACTTTCCCTTTCTCAGTTTGCCATAGATCTTCTTTGGTAGATGTTCTTCTGACCACCTTATAATCACTTTCCCTTTCTCAGTTTGTCATTGAAGACCTTCTTTGGTAGATGTTCTTCTGAACACTCTATAATCACTTTCCCTTTTTCAGTTTGCCATACAACATCTTCTTTGGTAGATGTTCTTCTGACCACCCTATAATCACTTTCCCTTCCTCAGTTTACCATAGATCTTCTTTGGTAGATGTTCTTCTGACCACCCTATAATCACTTTCCCTTCCTCAGTTTGCCATTGAAGATCTTCTTTGGTAGATGTTCTTCTGACCACCCTATAATCACTTTCCCTTCCTCAGTTTGCCATAGATCTTCTTTGGTAGATGTTCTTCTGACCACCCTATAATCACTTTCCCTTTCTCAGTTTGCCATTGAAGATCTTCTTTGGTAGATGTTCTTCTGATCATCCTATAATCACTTTCCCTTCCTCAGTTTGCCATAGAAGATCTTCTTTGGTAGATGTTCTTCTGACCACCCTATAATCACTTTCCCTTCCTCAGTTTGCCATAGAAGATCTTCTTTGGTAGATGTTCTTCTGACAACCCTATAATCACTTTCCCTTCCTCAGTTTGCCATAGATCTTCTTTGGTAGATGTTCTTCTGACCACCCTATAATCACTTTCCCTTTCTCAGTTTGCCATTGAAGATCTTCTTTGGTAGATGTTCTTCTGATCATCCTATAATCACTTTCCCTTCCTCAGTTTGCCATAGAAGATCTTCTTTGGTAGATGTTCTTCTGACAACCCTATAATCACTTTCCCTTCCTCAGTTTGCCATAGATCTTCTTTGGTAGATGTTCTTCTGACCACCCTATAATCACTTTCCCTTTCTCAGTTTGCCATTGAAGATCTTCTTTGGTAGATGTTCTTCTGATCATCCTATAATCACTTTCCCTTCCTCAGTTTGCCATAGAAGATCTTCTTTGGTAGATGTTCTTCTGACCACCCTATAATCACTTTCCCTTCCTCAGTTTGCCATAGAAGATCTTCTTTGGTAGATGTTCTTCTGACCACCCTATAATCACTTTCCCTTCCTCAGTTTGCCATAGATCTTCTTTGGTAGATGTTCTTCTGAACACTCTATAATCACTTTCCCTTCTTCAGTTTTCCATGATCTTCTTTGGTTGATGTTTTTCTGACCACCGTATAATCACTTTCCCTTCTTCAGTTTGCCATAGATCTTCTTTGGTAGATGTTCTTCTGACCACCCTATAATCACTTTCCCTTCCTTAGTTTGCCATAGATCTTCTTTGGTAGATGTTCTTCTGACCACCCTATAATCACTTTCCCTTCTTCAGTTTGCCATAGATCTTCTTTGGTAGATGTTCTTCTGACCACCCTATAATCACTTTCCCTTTCTCAGTTTGCCATAGATCTTCTTTGGTAGATGTTCTTCTGACCACCCTATAATCACTTTCCCTTCCTCAGTTTGCCATAGAATATCTTCTTTGGTAGATGTTCTTCTGACCACCCTATAATCACTTTCCCTTCCTCAGTTTGCCATAGATCTTCTTTGGTAGATGTTCTTCTAACCACCCTATAATCACTTTCCCTTCCTCAGTTTGCCATAGATCTTCTTTGGTAGATGTTCTTCTGACCACCCTATAATCACTTTCCCTTTCTCAGTTTGCCATAGATCTTCTTTGGTAGATGTTCTTCTGACCACCCTATAATCACTTTCCCTTCCTCAGTTTCCCATAGAAGATCTTCTTTGGTAGATGTTCTTCTGAATACTCTATAATCACTTTCCCTTCTTCAGTTTGCCATAGATCTTCTTTGGTAGATGTTCTTCTGATATCCTGTTAACGTGGCCTGCCCATCCAAAAATGTGATTATTCTTCAAAAGAGTATGGAAGCTTGGAATGCCTGCTATATGACAACATCAGTATCTGGAACACTGTCCTACTGTCTTATCTTCATCAATTTCCTCAGGCAGCCCATGTGTAACTGGCTCAGCTTCTTCGCATGGTATCTGTACATATTCCATGTTTTGCAGGCCTACAGATGGTCAGGCAAATAAATGGCTTTGTAGACCTCAAGGTTGTTTTGTAGACTGATGCCTCTGTATTCCCACACCTTTGAATGAAATCTGCTAAAACACATGCTGGCAATGGTTTTTCATCATCGATTCAGACTACATGTGACAATTTGCCACTGTGACCTGATAAACAGTCCACTGCCTCAATAGTTTGCCATTTACTATGACAATAAGCTGTATATAAGGCTTTCCTGGTGCAGGTTGGTGCATCATCTCCATCTTCTTGGTACTAATTGTGGGACTAAAATTGTCACAAGCAAAAGAGAAATGGTATATGCTGTACTGCATATCAGGCTCATATCTGGCATTCAGGGAACAGTTGTTAGCAGAAAGATCATAAACAGTCACTCCTATGCTATGATTGTTGTTACATGATTGCCTGTTGCCTTCCTGGACAATGGCTGCACCCTTGTAGTCACAGGGTATAATTCAGCAAGTCCAAATTGATTAGAAGAGTTTCCGCGCTATATGCAAGCCTCTGTCTCTGAAGATGCCTGCTCAAGGTGCTTTGACATCTGACATCAAGAAAATTGCATTCACAGTTTCAAGCAGCTCTGGAGGATTAGAAAGTGATATGTTGATTTCCAACTGAGGCAATTCATCAAATACCTCTGCATAAAAATGAATATAGATTGAGGATGTTTTTGAAGTGTTCTGCCCATCTTTGAAGTATCTTTTATTTGTCAGTGAGCAGCAGGGCACCATCAGCACTAAATACTGGAGATGTTTCTGATGACTATGACCCATAGATTGTCTTCTGAGCATCACAGAAGTTCTTCATATCATTCCTGTCTGCATAGGACTGATTCTCACCTGCATTATTCCTCAACCACAAGTCCTGAAGCTCTCTGAGTTTGAATTTGAGTCCTTCGATGTTGTTGAAGGCTGCCTTGACAGATGATGAAATGCTATATTTTGTTTCTCATTCTGATCCAAACAATCTTGACTTTTACAAGCCATGAGGCTGAGGAGCTGTGAATGCAATAAAGCAAAAAGAGTCTCTGAAGGATACAGTTTCCTCAATATTCTTGGAGTTTGTATACATTGCATCCAGCTGGCTGCACAGTTCTTCAACAAATGCCTGTTTCACACTCTCCTGTTTCTGTTTGGTGACACTAAGCTTGTTTGGCACTTTTTGAACATCTGCAACACTTCGACCCATAGTTTGGAGTCTATGAGCCTGAGGTCAGTCAAGCTATTCTGCACTTCTCCTGGCCATTGTCACTCAGACATCCTGCCTGTCTCTTCTTCTGACAATGATATAATCAATCATATGCCAGTGACTGATGTATGGGTGCATCCAAGATGTATTGTTCCGGTTTGGCAGGCAGAATATGGTGTTGATTAGGAAGTCATGTTCAGTCCATTTTCTTAGTAGAAAGAGACTGTTGCTGTTGCATTTTTGTAAATATGACCAGACTGTGGCTGATGATGTGGCAACTCTAGCATTGAAGTAATCAAGAATGATGAGCTTGTCTGCCTTAGGTACTTCTGCAATAAGAGACCCCAGGTCTTCATAGAAGTGTCCTTGATTTCCTCTGGGTTGGTCGTGGTGAGTGAATAGGCACTGATGATAGTTGCATGTCTTTTTTCATACAGTGGGAGTCTCATCTACATCAGTCTGTCATGCAAGCCCTTTGGGAGATTTCTAAAACTGCTAACCACTGCAGGTTTGATTGTTTCAGTAATAAGGTAAGAAAATGATTTATTATAATAAGTAAATTACAGTTTTCATAATTTATTTCCTCAAAGATATATGGATGATAAATACATTCAAATTCTGAATCAAGAAAAAATAAATTACTTATCATCTTACCTGAGGAAAAAACAGCAGTAAAGGTCCTTGAAGCATCATCTCTGGATAGCGAAAGATATTCATCCTGCACATTAAACTCTTTGGACATGTCGGCAAAGTCAGTGGTGAAGTCAACAAATGAAGAGGCATTCGCATTTGATTTGGCATATACTATTAGACCTGTAAATATTTGAAATGTTAAACAGTTGATTTGTAAGAGATGGAAATGGATCAATGCATTTTGTACACCTTAAAATCAAAACATTTTATGAAATTTACCAAAGTTACTGAATTAAAGAAAATACAAGTCTTGTTTTATACAACACAAACACTAATATTTAAATGCCTATCAACATATCTGAACATCATGACTGAGGGACTGATAACAAGATAAATGTATTTTGTCCTTATCATGAACATTTTAGTTGTACACATGAATATCCTGTGGGGATCATCAGTTTCCAAATCATGACTCAGGACTAAATCCACACTAGAACCGATATCCATAGCACATCAGATTGCATCTTTTCATACACTGTAACAGTTAATGTGACTAAGGTATTGGTATGTAAGTAGATTCCAATCAGTGTCTAGGTCTTTGGGGTAATGACATAAGCAGGGCTCATTGTTTGCTGTAAAACTGAATTTGTCTTTTTATGCATACTAAGAATATATGAGGTTATAGGGTGGGATCTTGACAGTGTCCAAGATATGACCAAAAATCGATATCTGCAGTATCAAAAGTGGGGCATACATATATCAATTACAGATCTAAATTTGTTTGAAAAATCATGTCCATGGCTTTTAATTCCATATCTCTTGTAGAAGATTTAGTTTCAATATATTGTGGAATAATTTAATTTTTTTTCCTTTGTGATCTGTTGACTTCTTTATGGGGACTAAGTGCTGGAAGTGCAAATATTAATCATTGCTGGAAACCTAATTTGTGTCACACCTCTTTATATTATGGAATAACTATCATGCCTGTTTCAGCAAAGTTTCATCTAAAGGTGTAGTATGTGAAGCAAATGGATGGTAAAACATATTGAAATGATCATAATATAAGAACATAACAGTGTCCACCAGATCTATTTCTTGCAATTTTAAAGAAATTGACTCCCGGGTTTGGAGCATACAGCTCTTTGAGGATATGATTCATCAAGACATTACTAATTGGATACTAGCTAATTGGATACTATATGACTTAGTGACTGAAATCAACTATTTGATTGTATGGTTCTGTGTGAATGTGTGTTCTCGCATTACTCATTTCAAGTGTGCATAAAACATCTGGAAATTGAACTGACAGGTTAAGCTTGATTTATATTGATGTGCCATCATATAACAATATTGCTTACAATATGATGACAACATAGGATTTGGACTAATGTAAATTTAAAATAATCTGGGTAATTTGAATGCAAAAAATTTTTATGTATATTTAGTTATCTGAATAAAATGTGCATAATTTCAATGCCAATCAAGAACTCCAATGTTCACTTCAGATAAAATATGGTACATCAATCTTTGATATTACTGTTATAAAGGTTATATCTGCATTAAAAATGATTCATGGCACATCAGCAAATAATGATAAAAGCATAGTTATATTTTCAATCAACTGTCACAAAAATGGTCAACTATATCACATACAAATTGTAATCTATATCACATACAGTCAATTATGTTACATAAATAGTCATCTATGTCACATACAAATCATCAACTATGTCACACAAATGGACAATAAAGTGACTGATATCATAATCAAACTGATGAACTGCATTTTAAATTTTTGTTAGAATTGGGGTGGGTGAATGTCAACAATATTTAAAAGTGGGATAAGCATTTGTACCAATGAGACAAGTACTGATAGCTATACACTATACAAGAATTCATAAAAAAAATTGTATGTGAGTTGTTTGAAACAGAAAAAACAACTGTCATACATTTTTCAACAACAGTGACTAGATTTGATAGCTTATAAACATTTCTACAAAGCTTTAAGGTTTATTTTATGCCAGAATGCTGAGTGCCAACTTTAGTCTCAAGGGTGTTTTGCTTTTTTTTTTCGAAAAAAAAGTTATTATTATGTTGTTATACTTTAGTTACAGCACTGGTGTGTGATGACAAACTTCAGTTATTAAAGCTTGAATGCCAGTATAATCCCTGTCAAATCTAGTCAATATTGCTGAAAGGTTTTCAAGATCTTTCATTTAAGTGAAGATCATATCTATGTTTATCTGTCTGTCTGTTTTTCCTGCCTCTGTACATAACTCAATAAACTCTTGCCCTATGAATTTTTCTCATTAACATGAGATAGAATATAAAATGAAACATTACATGATTTTTCTCTTTTCCAGCGAATCTGTAAAAATTAATGGCTATTGTTAAAATGACAGCTCTTCAGCTGCATCACATTCAAGTGAAGTCTTTATAAAACTTGAAAGAACTTCATGGTCATCTTATTCCAGCATTTAATGACAGAGTAATTTCATTTTGAAATGAGTAAGTTTGGTAAACATAAAAATAAATTACATCAATCTTTTTCAGTTGCTACAGATTTTCAGGTCAAGCTGACATACTTGTTTCAGTGTCACAATATTACCCACAGCCATTAAAAAGTATACTACAGATTTTCAGGTCAAGCTGACATACTTGTTTCAGTGTCACAATATTACCCACAGCCATTAAAAAATATACCACAAAATAATATTATTAACCTAAAACACTTTAACAGAAGTAATGATTCAGCTGCTTAATTGGTTTCTGCATATACGTTTTTAAATCAAAATTAAAACAATAAAATATTTAGTTATTTTATTAATGTTGTAAAATTGACATTAATTGGTCATACATTTTAGTAATGTACTTCAAGCTTATGTATTTATTGAACCAACTGAATAAAGTCTTAATAGACTGATGACCATATGACAGAAAAGCAGAGAGTAAAACAGATAATTATTATCTAAATAATTTATGAAACAGCTATTACAAAGCATATTCAGTGCTACAGAGCAAGGATTGTGCTGATGTAATATTACATGTGTACATACAAATATGTGTACATACATACCATCCTTAGTTTCATTGAGTTCTACATGAATATTTGCACCAACATTATCCTTTGCAGCAAAAGCTGAGAATATGGTTGCATACGTATAGTTTCCATCAGCCTTCATAGTTCTTGCTGTACGGGACTGTAGGGTAAATGTGGTGTTAGTTGTATTCAAGGATACCAGTGTGTATTCTCCCCATCCATTGAAGGTGAACTTCTTTTTGTCCAGTGTTTCAATATGAGGATCACCCCAGAAAAATGCTGTAACAAATATTTTTAAGATGCATTTACATGTTTTTGCAACAGACACTGAATGTTACTAGTAGTTCTCAAGAATTAAACTTTTGACTAATCCAGATTAGACCTGAATAAATTTGGTTATAATTAAATGATAAAACAAGCATTTCTTTGAACCAGATGTGAAAACTTCATTCATTTTAATCATAATTATAATGAAAAACAAGCATTCCATGGAATTTGATGCCGGAACTTCATCCCTGCATTGATATAGCCTGATGTTGTTGACTTTCATAAACCTTGACAGAAAACTTTAATGTGAATGAAAATCCCAAAAGTAACACATCTTAGTGTGCTTATGCACCTAGGGCATAGATTATAGAAATTTGAAAAGAATGCATTTCCAAACATTACTTAAATTTTCAAAACAATATAACAAGAGTCCCTTGAATTAGCTCTATTGTGTGAAAAGAATTCCCCAAAATGCAAGATAAGACCATTTCTTTCTTCCTGAAACAACCTCTGATATTCTACAGCAATTACAAGGTTTTCAAATTAGCTGATGTGGACAACATTCTGGACATCAGATTGGCACCATTTTTATTTAGAACCACACAGACATCATGAGAGGGCCTTTTGATTAAAACTTGTTGTCCACATGAAACTCCATTCAAGAGAAGTATCAGTAGGAAGATTTCCACAACATCTGTTGTGATGGTCATATTTTGGTCAATTTAGGACCAACCAAGTATCAAAAGAGGTCTTCTAGTAGAAAATCTATGTTGATATGACTTTCCACTTTGGAGGAGAAACAATAACAATGTTTTCAAGATGGCTCCAATGGAGGCCATATCAGATACCATATGTACACCTTTTCAATTTAAGACCAAGTTAATGTTATGACCTGATGAACATCTGCAAGATAAAAGCATTGTTCTCTTTCATTTCAATGTCTATGCTAAAATCTCTAAGGAGATTTGCTTTTCTTTTTACTTTTCATTGTGAATCAATTACCTGGCAATCAAGTTCCTGACATTTGGAACATAGGCAGTCATGGAAGCAGAGGAAATTCATAGGATAAAAAAATTAAATTACAGACAAATGGCACTGGATATCGAACATGAAACAGCAGATATGAAGCAAGTGCAGAAAAAAATACCCAAAGTTTCTGAATCTCATGTTTTGAGCTACATCTGACACTCACCAAAGAAAAATGGAAATCTGCTATAGCACCAACTGACTGGACGAAGATCATAATACAAATTACAAAGGTTGGTTCTGGAGCAGCAATATTCCTTCATTCTCTGGTCTATGGCTTGATACTGCCTGGAATACAGTGTTTTGTGATACTGCAAGAAACCTCCTGCATTTGGTGCAGTTTGCTGGTACTGGCCAGTCCTTAGGTCATAACAGCATGTCTAATAATAATAATAATAATAATAATAATAATAATAATAATAATAATAATAAGAAGAAGAAGAAGAAGAAGAAGAAGAAGAAGGAGTTTGAATAAGAATGATAGTAGATCGAGGAATGTTGATGTGGGTTTTTATCTTTGCAAACTACATCAAATATATCAATGGGACTGAAATTCACTGCCAATTCATCATTGATTGAACCTTAACATTAAAGATTCGTTTCAATTTGATGAGAACACTCAATATATGAGAACCTTAACCATGTATTGATAAATTTTAAATTTTGTCATCTGCTGTGTGGATGTACTCAGGCATGTATAATACTCTCATAATCCAATTATAATGTTTTGAATAGTAAGTAAGCAAGTCCTAAATTATCTATCAGCCTGGGCCAATTTATTGAATGTTACCGATACATCAAACAGAGCAAGTGATTCGGGCTATTCATTCAAGCTATGAAAGTATTATACCGTACATGAAACTCATTTCCTGACAAACAATACTTTAAATCCTGGTTGTGCAACCTATGATACTAGACCAACAAGTAGGTCTGGGTTTTTTTCTCTGTTTTTTTTTTTTATATCTGTCAGCTGCTGTCAGTTATATATATATATATATATATATATATATATATATATATATATATATATATATATATATATATATATATATATATATAAAGCAGAGACCTACTTGTTGGCCTATCTGAGATACCAGAGCCGCATCCGGTCTTGCGACCCGGTTAAATCTAATTGCATTAACAAAATCTGGGCACATTTATAAATTGCTTACACATGCCTGCCTTAAAAAGATCATTTGCATCATCATAGTTGCCCTGGGTAAAATTTGCATTCAAGATTCAAGATTCAATGCGTAAGGTAGGGCTTCTTACATATTCGGGGGCAAGCGTAAAAGAAAAGTATTAGATAATAAAACGTAAATTTTCATAATGTGACATTTTTGAGCTTCTTTTAAAGTTTAAATTCAAACTGAAGACATTTGAATTTTTAAACTTGTCATATTTAAATTTCACCCAATCACATTATATGAATCAATATTTAGGTGTAAGTCTTTTGTTGATTAAAGCACAGGAGTCTGCAGTTTTATCAATAAAGCACGACGAAATTTCTGACTACATGAAATCACCTTAACGGTATTATAATACCGTTAAGGTGATTTCATGTAGTCAGAATTTTTTTCGTGCTTTATTGATAAAACTGCAGATTCCTGTGATTAAACCAATTTTTGAAGTATATAGTTTCTCTGATAATACTTACGCGATCATAATGAGTTAGCAGAATACCTACCCACCCCAGTAAATCCAGCTATCCAAAGTTTTAATGACATAAAAAATGTCTTTTGATTTGTTTAAGCAATAAATGTGCTAAAATGATTGCTTGCCGATAAGGACGTCAGGGGATATTGGTCAACCCTTGGAAAGAGCGAAAGACACCAAAATCGCATCATTCATTAGTAACTACCGAAGCGGAAGTGAACGTTCCTCAAATGGTGTTACTGCAGAAATCGTTTTGGATTAAGAATCTGTAATATTATGGCAAGTTAATAATGAAGAAAGATATTTTACTCCTAAAATTAGTTTATTCTTTCAACAGATTACCCAGTCACGATATGAAAGAAGAATTGCTAAAAAAAAAAATGCATGGAGTTAAACCCCAAAATATGAATATGCCCCGTCTCCAGTCCCTTAGTGTACATAAAACAACAGTTATTCTTGACTGAAGATATTGTAATAAATTTTGAGCATGCGCATATGTTTAAAGCGCTCTGTTTTAAGGAAATCATATTTTTGTGACTACTTATTTGATTATGGGAATTCACTCGCGGAGAAATATTCCTCAGCCCGAAAAATTAACCAGTTACTGTGATTGAAGTGTTAGTGAGTTTCCATGAAGACATGGTTTACTTTCGGTGAATTCGGTGATCCGAATGAATGTCCCTGTCATTCAATAGTCTCTATTAAAATCTAGTTGTGTGTATTATTTGTGTAACTCTAAGTGCCATATTTATGATTGGAGACTGGTAAATTATATAATGGAATAAACGAGAAGGGACTCTTCCTTCATCAGTAGGTGCCATTTATGCTGCTATTTTGGCAAATGTGATGCAAAGTTACAGGCGAAATGTTGCTTCAAAGCATAATTTAACTGGCCTAAGGTGGCGTAGTAAAAATAGTTCCATGTATTATGGTTGTTGTATAGTTTTACGGCGTGAAATGCTGACTGTACGTTACGGAAAGTTAATGAAGAGAAACCATTTAGTTGTGCGGTTGATAGACAATTGGGAAGTGGTGAGATCTGTAATCTTGTATTAGAGTAAAACTATTTATAGAATTGACACGTTGGACTTTCAAATTAATAATAATAGTTATATAGAGGTCTTTGGAATTAAAGGAAACTTATGACTTCTAGCGGAATCTTGCCAGGGTTTGACATCGCTCGGTCAAATAAACCGTCTTTGGCTTGTTACACTATCTTAATGAATGGCCGTGGTCTTGTGCATTTATTGGAGAAAATAATTAAGAATGAAGTAGACAAATGACATACAAACTATTCTTCCTTTTGGATAATGTTTTAAGTCTTTATCATAAATGATGTTCGAGGAGTTATGAGAAATGGTATAGGAGGAGTTATGCGAAATGGTGGAGGAGGGGTTGTGCGACATTACGTAAAGCACTTCGACTTGATGAAACATTCTAGACAATGTAATGTCCGCCTTTCCTTCAAACGTTGTCAGGATAAATGTAAATACCTTCCCATGAGGACTGTACCACCATCTCGGTTGTACAACAGCACATAATGTATTGGAGTCCGCGATGTAGTAGTTGCCAAATGAGCTGTCCCACCAGAGCAGGTTCATGGTGCATGGACATGACGGCATGATGGCATTCATCCACCAATTGTACCACCTCAAGTATCGGTTTTCTGACCACCATGACCGGCAAACGCGTTCCTCGCTGCTGACATGGAATCCCACGGGTGTCAATCGGTAGTACAGGAGACCTCTTATGCCTGTAAGTAATTTTATCCAATAGTTTCTATAGTCTGCTTATAAATTACAAGAGTTTCAATTTAGGTAAACCTTTGGAGCATTTCAGTGAAATATTGTGTAATAATTATCAACTATTACCCAATAATTGCTCACAACAGTAGTAGGAATCTCATATGCCTAAAACATTATATATATATATATATATATATATATATATATATATATATATATATATATATATATATATATATATATATATATATATATATATATATATATATATATATATATTACTGTTAGATAAGTGAACCCAAGACATTTAACATCATTAATTGCTTGGTGAATGTTAATAAACAGTTATTGTTTAGGCTTGTATTGAACAATTAAACAATTATTTTGATGACAATCTAGTGTAAAACTCGTATGTCACCACTGTTTCCGTTAATCTCATATATGTATGTATGTATGTATGTATGTATGTATGTATGTATGTATGTATGTATGTATGTATGTATGTATGTATGTATGTATGTATGTATGTATGTATGTAAATTAGACCAGTTCTCCAAGCGCCTTTCAAACGTTAGTAGCCAAAGAGAGACTGATTTAAAACCGTAATGGCCATTGCAAAGTTAATGTTGTCATATTCTAATATTTCAGTCTTCATGGGAAATGTTAAAAAAATCCAATAAAAAACAGGGAATTAATGGTGGAAGCTGATGACTGATAAATAGTGGGGTTCGTAGTAAATGCAGTTGCTCTTGAAAGCATTTAGTTTTGTTTAATAGTACAATAACTGTCAAACCATCTGCTTGAACCTTAGTCAGCCGTTGAAATTCCCTACTTGCATTTTTCTAACATGAGCAGATAATTAATTTCCCCTATTTGTCTAACCTTAGAGGGACGTTGAATTTCTACACTTGCATATTTCTAACCTTAGACAGACAATGAATTTCCACACCTCCATATTTCTAACCTTAGACATTGCATTTCCACATCTGCATATTTCTAACCTTAAACGTTGAATTTCCACACTTGCATATTTCTAACCTTAGACGTTAAATTACCACACTTGCATATATCTAACCTTAGACAGACTTTGAATTTCCACACTTGCATATTTCTAACCTTAGACAGACATTGAATTTCCACACTTGCATTTTTCTAACCTTAGACGTTGAATTTCCACACTTGCATATTTCTAACCTTAGACATTGCATTTCCACACTTGCATATTTCTAACCTTAGACAGACTTTGAATTACCTCACTTGCATATTTCTAACCTTAGACGTTGAATTTCCACACTTGCTTATTTCTAACCTTAGACAGACGTTTAATATCGCCAGGTGAGGCAGCTGCTAGTACCATTTTATTCATAAGTTTTTGGTATGACTCAGCCGGGCTTCGAACCCGCGACCTTAAAGTGTCATAATAGTCTAGTAAACGCTTTTATATTTTTGGATCCAGAAACAATGTGTGAATGCTGGATTTGAAAAACATTCCAATGGACAAGAACTTGGTCCGATTCTTAAAACTGAATAACTGTTAATATCATACAGCAGTATCATTAATCTGATATGTGTACAACATTTCATAGAGCTGTCTTGATCATTAGTCAGATATGTGTAAAACACTTCATAGAGCTGTCTTGATCATTAGTCTTAAAGGTGTAAAACACTTCATAGTGCTGTCTTGATAATTAGTCTTAAAGGTGTAAAACACTTCATAGAGCTGTATTGATCATTAGTCTGATATGTGTACAACACTTCATAGAGCAGTCTTGATCATTAGTCTTAAGTGCGTACAACACTTCATGGAGCTGTCTTTATCATTAGTCTGATATGTGTACAACACTTCATAGAGCTGTCTTGATCATTAGTCTTAAAGGTGTAAAACACTTCATAGAGCTGTCTTGATAATTCGTCTTAAAGGTGTAAAACACTTCATATAGCTGTCTTGATCATTAGTCTGATATGTGTACAACACTTCATAGAGTTGCCTTGATAATTAGTCTTAAAGGTGTACAACACTTCATAGAATTGCCTTGATAATTAGTCTTAAAGGTGTAATAACGCTTCATATAGCTGTCTTGATCATCAGTCTTACATGTATACAACACTTGATAGAGCAGTCTTGATCATTATTCTTAAAGGTGTAATAACGCTTCATAGAGTTGTCTTGATCATTAGTTATAAACGTGTACAATGCTTCATAGAGTTGTATTGATCATTAGTTATAATCGTGTACAATGCTTCATATAGTTGTCTTGATCATTAGTCTTAAATGTGTACAACGCCACATAGCGCTGTCTTGATCATTAGTCTTAAGTGCGTACAACACTTCATAGAGCTGTCTTGATCATCAGTCGTAAATGTATACAACGCTTCATAGAGCTGTCTTGATCATTAATTTTAAATGTGTATAATGCTTCGTAGAGTCATCTTGAACAATTCTAAATATCTGATGTGGAAATGAAAATGTGGAAGATGAACATGTGAATAATGAGACAAACGGATGAAAGCACAAAAAATGTTGAAACTAAATGATTGTGAATAGCAAGCGGCACTTAGGCCTATATACCACTAGTCGAGTTTCATACAGCTGTAATTTGTAAATGCCATGATGCCAACTTTCTAAAGAATAATTTGTTGTGGCAGTGGTATCAGGCTTATTTATTTAGTTCCAACAACCCCCAAGCAAAGGTGTGATAGATGAATAAACAAATAGAAAGAACGCAACCCATTCTTATATTCTCAACTGAGCGTGGTACCAAAATTTCAAGCATTTGGTAGGGGAATGTCTTCTTATTTTTTTCTTTAAAAATAAAAATTGACTAATCCTCGCTGCGGTATAAAAATCGAATCAAGTCGGCAACAGATCAATACCACCCAAATTTTATTTGTCTACGTCAAGTAATTTTTACTTATCTAACCTTGAAAATTTTGTGTAAAACAAAATGTAAAAGTCAAAAATGTGCACAAATATGTAACAAGAAAACCCTTCCAAAAATGAAACAAATCGGTAAAATTCTGAAAATGTAATCTGTTTATACACATATGAAAACAAACATTCCTGTTAAATTCCATTAGTCCTGCTAATAATGTTGCCCATAAAGTGCACAAATATTTTTAAAAAAATATGAAGTAATGTTGTAATCAAATGAAAATATAACCAGGTCATCTACATGTACAAACACATAAAATAGCCAAATTTAAATTGTCTTCATTAGTCAAATATCTTGGGACGATAGGTGGAATGAGGGATCTATGATTATAAGGGCATGCAGACGGACATGACGTGTCAATATGTCTCTACTGAAAGCAGTGGGTATGAGCATAAATATCAAAGACACAGACACACAAATGAATAGAGCAACATATAGTTGAATATTGTAAAACACAGGTAATAGTATTGTTGTTCAGACTTAATGATCATTCCATGCGTATCAGAAAGAAAAATATAAACAAGCAACAAGACCAAACAAAACAAAACAAACAAAATAACAAGAACATATTGATAGTTACCACTGGTTACCGCGTTGGTATCCATTCTTAATACCCCTGTTGTGAAGGAGTTCATATCCTTCTTCAAATAGTTTGGAAAGGAATAACCAATGAATACATTATTGGAATTGAAAAGCATTTGCCCAAGAAAGTAGATGTAGGCGACAAATGTATTCAATCCATCCGTTACCAATGCAAGTTGAAAAGTGACAGTCTGAAAAATAAAGGAATAAGCATTAATAAGTATATCTTTACAATGCACATTGTTTACATAGTAGGAAAAGTGAATCTAAAGAACTTGGTTTCTTCCTATTGCAGCACAAAGTGTTGCAATTTATAAACAAACTAAATGGCGTATGTTTTGCTGTTATATTATGTGACTGGGTAGCCAACATATTTAATGTAGGATGTATAGGTAACAGGAACAGTATAAGATTGGGTACTGGCTGTAATAAACGAACCTTGAACCCCTGCACTAGCCGACCGTCTTTTCCTGCCTAACCTGACATAAATGAACATCGAACCTGTGCACTAGCCGAAAGTCTTTTCCTGTCTATCCCTGACATAAATGAACATCGAATCCGTGCACTAGCCGAAAGTCTTTTCCTGTCTGCCCTTGAGATAAATGAGCATCGAACCCACTCACTAGCCGAACATTTTTTCCTGTATACCCCTGAGAAGTCAGCAAAAACAAAACAAGAACCAGAACACAGGAACACCTAACAATCGTTCCTCAGTATGAGCACTCCAGGCCAGACACATTTGTTTCTTTCACCCAATTTGATGTCACAGCTGTTGCGAATTCATTTAAGCAGCCGTTTACAATGTGACAACAGAAGGGCAGAATAAAGAGATTTAATCTACTGAAATTCGTTACTGACAATTTAAGTTATAAGATAGTATGATTAGGTAATATATCTCTAATAGCATTCAAATGCCAAGAAAAAGTATGAAGGATGTTCGAATGACCCAGAGTCGAAGCTTTTGTAGGTGGCTGAGATTCTTTATTACCTCAGATTGACGATAATATACTGGGTATGGTGACGCCCTTTCCCAAGTTACAACCAGGAGAAATGTTGGGTTGAAATTTCCCTGATCTGTTTCATACTTTCGAACATAGTCACGTGCTTTGATGACGTTGTTGGTAGTCTTTAGAGTGTTATCTTCAATGACGTCATAAGCATGGTAGTAGATAACACCGTCTCCAGATGACCAATATCGTCTAAAGTCAAGGTCATTGAAGTAAGGGGCAAGGTAAGACCCTTGACTCTGGAGTCCAATGTCATCCCATGGTGGACCTGGCGTTGTGATTCTCTCATCAAACGACACAATGCCATTACTGCAGATCTGTAAAAAGTATTAAAGTCAAAAATGAATGGAACACAAATAAATAAATAAATAAATAAATAAATAAATAAATAAATAACATATTTTATAACAATGAAAAATTAAACGATTCGGAAGTGATTTAAGTTTTTTCATTGCAGTTCAACGAAAATCTTAGAAAACAATAATAAGTGGCGGCAATTTCCAAACAAGTTCAGTGTATTAGTTATGCTCAATAACAATAAAATGAAGAATGAAAGGACTGTGCCCGACGGCATCAGTCAGTTAACTAACGCAATGCAGATTCCAATCGACCATGACGAATTAAATCTGGAGTCGGTGTTAACATTTTCATAATTACATGACCAGACAATAACTTTCCCATCCGAGTAGGTAAGAATAGGTTGAAATTGCAGTATTACCTTTGAAGTTTATACAGTCATACCAATGGCATATTTGATGGAATTCTGATGTAATATTTTTTCAATGTACTGGTGAGTTTTGACTTAGATTCAGTACTTTTAAAACAAAGTTTAAGAAAAAGTCAGCTTAAACAGACGGTAAGGAGTCGACCGAGTATTTTTTTTTTCTCTTGAGACGTCAGTTAAAAAACTGAAGGAGGGAAGGATGAAGAAACATACAAGAGTACAATCAGTCGAGAAAACGTTATGATGTAATCAGGCATTATTTATTATCTCCTTGGAACCCCGTCCAAGTCATGCCAAAGTCTGATAAAATGGTAAAAAAAAAAAAAACATCTGCCTCGCTCAGCGCTCAGCATTATAAAGGTTAGTGTTATTCAAAAGTGTTAGGACTTGTCAGCCTGTTGTCAGAAAAATGTAACTGGGTGTTACACGATGATACATGTCTGTGGCATGATGCCCCATTGAAGCTGATAGACATTATTATAAACAGTCACACAGCAGACATCGTAAGGATATGACTGGAAAATAGTTAAAGCTAGGTCAACATTCTCTCTCTCTCTCTCTCTCTCTCTCTCTCTCTCTCTCTCTCTCTCTCTCTCTCTCTCTCTCTCTCTCTCTCTCTCTCACACACACACACACACACACACACACACAGACACACACACACACTATTGACGTATACGTCCAGCTTAACATTAAATAATCTACACGCACGTGTTGAATTATTTGAAGTGTGACCATTTTATAAAATCATGATAAAATTATATAAGCACGTGGCCAGTGATTCAAACTAATGTACTAAACTTGACGATCTAACTTGATTTTACTAAAGATTTATTTGTCACTTCAGCAACGAGGGATCATTTATAAAAAAAACCTGATGTAAACATTGTCACATTGTCTCTAGCAATATATAAACGTTTAAGTAGTGTTACCTTCGTTATCAATCTAATAATGTGCCTCACAGCACGCGTTATTGAATATAATACATAAAAGGGTATGTTTTCTGTGCAATAACATTTGCAAATAAAGAAGCACCACTTTCTGTTGTACAAATTTCCATATATTTAAGGATAATGGTAGCTGAGTCCACCCATCCATCAGAATTCAAAATTGAGACCAGTCATAACCGTCACATAAGAAAGCGAAATTGTCGTGGAATTTTAACTTAGTTAAATCACTGGCATAGGTTAAGAAACGGTTCACGTTGAAATGTTGCATTTTGCATCGTATTATGAAATCGTGATTGAAACATTAGGTGTTCTAAAACGCTTGTGTGAGCACGTTCCTAATATAAAAAGCTGTGGTGGCTTGCGATAGAAAGCAACAGATCAGTCAGTGTCTGATAGCATGTATTAGCATAAGGTAAGGCACTCTACTTCAACCGACTCGGCCCCAAAAAAGGCATATAATTAAGAAAACAACTTACCAGACTGAGGAAACTCGGTTCAACAAAACTCTAGATGTTTAATAACTTAAACCATGATATAATTACTTTATTCCACTTGCACATTTTATTGCATGGAAATTTTGCCTCTCTAATTCATGTGATTGCTCCTATTTCTGTCTAATTCCTAAAAAATGTTGCAATAATTTCATAATATGTACCAAACACCCGACTAATATGTTATAAATCTTTGGAGAAATAAATAAATAAAGGTCAGACAAACATTTGAAAATTTTACAAATCCAAAGCAGAGGGTATTTTATCATATCATCAATAACATTTGAGACCTTACAAAAATCCACCAGAGGTAGTTGCTTTGAATGTATAAAAATAAATAATAAACACGGTTTAAGTCTAAGTACATATTCGTAGTCACCAGTTTATAACTTTTTGTTTTAAGTCCATTTAGGAATAAAAGTACATGTACAGAAAACAAAGAAAATGGAAAATAATGTCTTAAGAAAAATAAATACCCAATATTATCTGAAATATCTATGCTGGATATGAGCTACCAATAACATTTCAATATACAAGACAGACTTATAAATATTAAGGGAATATTACTTACATACATAGTGCTGTAGAGAATACCATAGATTGGAAATTGTAAAGATGACCTCACTTCCGGGTAGCAAGCGTCATCAATATCTGTGAAAACTGAATCCCCTTTGGCCGTACCATACTCAAATGCTGGAAATATATAGAAAGCGTGTAGTCCTTTTCCTAAATAACTTTTAAAAGGCACAATACTACTAACTACTCCTGTCCTTCCATAATATGATTGCCGTTGTCATCATCTTCGTCATCGTTGTCATCTCACATTGTTCATTTTTTTTTAATTAATAACAGTTCGATGAGACATCATAGTGGCGTAACATTTTAAAATTTGTATTTGTTTACGACAAATGGCTTACCTCTCATGTTCTGCTAGTAATTTTATAAGATTATGCACTCATGCACAGTAGCTGACAGTTTAGTCTGGTACTATATACTTAATTCGTCAAATTGTAATAGGACCAAAAAAATCGAAGCTAGAGACTCCCGTCTCCCCCCCCCCTAGAACCCCAATAAATTTCTTAATTACTGCACCTGTGGTGAAATCCAGATATATATTATATTACACTAGTAATCCGTATTCAGTTTTACATATTTTGGTAATATCTTTGCTGGTAACCCCTTCCCTCAAAACTCATTCTAACACAATAAGAATATTTCCCAGGAAATAAAGCAATTGAATATTTCCATGGAAATGTACAATAAAGATTCAGACCCTCTTTCTTAGATACGGTACCATTCTTCGAAATTTTGTGTGCTACAGTTTCAAAAGATTCTCAATAGATGATGTCTTCACTTCCCCTCCGGCCTTGAGAATGGTCCAAAAGAGCGACACAGGAGTATTGAATTGTCTTGTTCAACGTACATGTATAAACGAAACTGTTCAACGTATATTTTTAAAAGAAACTGCTGATGCTTTGAAAGAGACAAGAGCATTCCTAAATGATTCGCTGCATTTATTTAACAGATGATACAACAATAAAGAAAAAGAAAAGATCAATGAAAACAGAATAATGTGGAAAAGTTTCATAAGGGAACCAAAATGACCCAGTTGAATTATCTGAAAGTGACGATCACCATTTACCATACAATATTTCAAACTTGTTTCACTTCAACATTTCTCGTCCAGTTTTTGTGACTATTTCAACACACATTTAAGTGTCCACAGTAAAAATAAGCCCCACTTTTTGTGGAATGGGAGAATTGCCAATCCTGAATAAGTAGTTATACAATAAGACTAAAAACACAACTCAGAAAGGTACGGAGGAAAAACCCAGTTTTTCACAATAAAGAAAATGTTGATATAGCATGGCTTCACATGAAAAATTGAGATTTGAATTGCTTATTGAGTCTTCTGTTTTTAATGAGAGGACTGGCATGTAAATGTATACGTTTTCTGCATCAAAGCTACACAATCTGAGATTATTTGGGCTTTCACCCGTGTAAACATACCCATTTGGTATTTAACAAGCTATCCTTTTATTTCTTGTAACATTTCAATAGTTTAGTTTAAAAGCTACTTGAATATTTTGAACAAAACGGATAAAAAGATACAAAGAGAGAAACTTCTGTTAAACTGGATTCAACACATTACAAAAATGCTCCAGGCCTTAGAGAAAGACTAAAGGAATTGTGTGTATGTGCATGTGTGTGCATGTGTATGTGCATGTGCGTGTGCGATTATTCATATAAAAATCAAAATCTACTCAACAATAAATGGATTCAATAGGTATCTAAAAGTGGTCATGTTTTGCTGACGCTTAGATGTTTAGCAATATCAAATTGAAGCTTTCAATGTGATAAACATCATTTGGCAAACACACAATGAATCTCTTCATCTGATAATAGGCTAAAAATAACTTGTCAGGGAATTCCCACGGTCAGCAATAAATAAAAGCTTTATAATGATGCCTTAAGTAGATATGGATTTTCATAAGACTAGAGGGTGGGGCAGTAATATACTGACCTCCAAGAACACTTGCTGGAGTCGTTGAAATACTGGTCGATGATGTTGTAGAAGTCGTTGTTGAATATGTCGTCGAGGGAGTTGTATAATTCGTTGTTGGATATGTCGTCGAGGATGAGGATGTAGAATTCGCTGTTGTATTTGTCGTCGGTGTTGTTGTTGTTGTTGAATTCGTTGTTGGATATGTCGTCAATGATGCTGTTGTAGAATTCGTATATGTTGTCGAAGGTTCATCTGTCGAAAGCATTGTAGAATTAGTCTGTGCTTCTATTTGAGAAATTGTTGTAAAATTTGATTCTACATATGTGGTCGAGTATACTAATGTAGAGTTCGTTGCTGGATATACTGTTGAGGATGTTTGTGTTGAATTTGTTGTTGAATATGTCGTTGAGGGAGTTGTAGAATTCGTTGTTGGATACGTCATCAAGGATGAGGATGTATAATCCGCTGTTGTATTTGTCGTCGGTGTTGTTGTTGTTGTTGAATTCGTTGTTGGATATGTCGTCAATGATGCTGTTGTAGAATTCGTATATGTTGTCGAAGGTTCATCTGTTGAAAGCATTGTAGAATTAGTCTGTGCTTCTATTTGAGAAATTGTTGTTGTAAAATTTGATTCTTCATATGTGGTCGAGTATACTAATGTAGAGTTCGTTGCTGGATATACTGTTGAGGATGTTTGTGTTGAATTTGTTGTTGAATATGTCGTCGTGGGAGTTGTAGAATTCGTTGTTGGATACGTCGTCAAGGATGAGGATGTATAATCCACTGTTGTATTTGTCGTCGGTGTTGTTGTTGAATTCGTTGTTGGATATGTCGTCAATAATGCTGTTGTAGAATTCGTATATGTTGTCGAAGGTTCATCTGTCGAAAGCATTGTAGAATTAGTCTGTGCTTCTATTTGAGAAATTGTTGTTGTAAAATTTGATTCTTCATATGTGGTCGAGTATACTAATGTAGAGTTCGTTGCTGGATATACTGTTGAGGATGTTTGTGTTGAATTTGTTGTTGAATATGTCGTCGTGGGAGTTGTAGAATTCGTTGTTGGATACGTCGTCAAGGATGAAGATGTATAATCCGCTGTTGTATTTGTCGTCGGTGTTGTTGTTGTTGAATTCGTTGTTGGATATGTCGTCAATAATGCTGTTGTAGAATTCGTATATGTTGTCGAAGGTTCATCTGTCGAAAGCATTGTAGAATTAGTCTGTGCATTTATTTGAGAAATTGTTGTAAAATTTGATTCTGCATATGTGGTCGAGTATACTAATGTAGAGTTCGTTGCTGGATACACTGTTGAGGATGTCTGTGTTGAATTTGTTGTTGAATATGTCGTCCATGATAGTGTTGTAGAATTTGAAGAATTCGGCTGTATCTCTGTTGAAGGAAGTGCTGTTGTAGAATCCGTTACTGGATATGTCACTAAAGGTGTTGTTGAAAGATTGGACACCTGTGGATCTGAGAAAGTGGATGTTGTTCCAGTTATCACCAGGGGCTCTGATGAAATAGATGTAGTTCCACTGGTCATTTGTGGCTCCGTTAAAGTGGAGGTTGATTCAGTCGTCACCTGTGCCGTTGACGAAGATGTTCCAGTTGTCATATGTGTCTCTGACGAAGTGGATGCTGTTTCAGTGATCTCGTGTGCTGTGAAAGAAGTTGTTTGCACCTCCGTCGTTGCAAATATTGTGCTGGCATTTGTATGTGACAAAATTGTAACGGTTGTAGTGCTTGTAAGCAGTTCAGTAGTTGTTGCATTTGATGATGCGTTTAGGGACCCTGAAGTTAAAGGGAATATATATATATATATATATATATATATATATATATATATATATATATATATATATATATATATATATATATATATATATATATATATATATATATATTCATACCAAAGAGACTTACAAATGGTGCTAACAGCTGTCTCGCTTGGCGTTCATATTTATGGTCGACCTGGTGTCCGGATAATGTGACTGGGTGGGACCTCATGCTACATGTCTGCGGCATGATGCCCCAGTACTATAAACTGCCAAACTGCAGACATCGTAGCGATATGAATTATAATTTGTTAAACCTACGTTAAACATACAAATAACGCACACTAGTGGTTGTTTTCCATTGCACCAACAAACGGCATTCTAGCGATGGGAAAACATATTAAAATACCTACTTTCAATAAATTATTTAACAAGTACATATCTGTTAAGAAACAATTTCTGCTTATTTGAATAACTTTTATAAGAGCCGTATATCTAACACTTTTGCGTATTCTATATACTGTAACTAGAATATTGAATTCCCAATGTTTATATTGGAAAGTATTAACTGGGATAAGGTTTTACCAAGAACCATTCCCATATTACTGATAATACTGTTATTCTGGAAACAAGTCAATGGCTAATGACAAAGAAAAACGTGCTACTTTACACCTAAGTTTTGATTAAATCAAATTTGACAACAAAGAGAATGAAAATTGAAATGCTAAGAATATTTTTTCACATGTGCAAATATTGAAATAAAGAGTATACTTATACCATATACATAATTATATATTTATTACATCCAAGTCTCTCTCTCTCTCTCTCTCTCTCTCTCTCTCTCTCTCTCTCTCTCTCTCTCTCTCTCTCTCTCTCTCTCTCTCTCTCTCTCTCTCTCTGTATATATATCTATATATATATATATATATATATATATATATATATATATATATATATATATACATATATATATATATATATATGTATATGTATATATATATATATATATATATATATATATATATATATATATATATATATATATATATATATATATATATATATATATATATATATATATATATACATACATACTTTGAATTTTAGAAACGATGATGTACATTACCTGCAATCACCAAACACATTAAACAGACAGATGTAATCGCCTTTCTCATTCTTAGCAGCATTTAATCTTCTATCACTGAAAAATGTAATAATCATATATTACTAATGATCAACCATATTTCATGATTAATAATATGGAAGGGTATATGTATTTCATTTTATTCATTATATGCTTTGGCTGGAAGAGCATATAGTAGTAGTAGTAGTAGTAGTAGTAGTAGTAGTAGTAGTAGTAGTAGTAGTAGTAGTAGTAGTAGTAGTAGTAGTAGTAGTAGTTTCTGTTGTCGGTATATAAAGTAAAATATCAATGCCCAACCACAATTTACCTCATAAAGAGAAATGATCGCAACGTACATAAAGTCTGGTCCTATTCACATAAATGTACATGAAGTCTGTGTTCGCGTAAATGTACATGAAGTCCAGATTTATTCACATAAATAGGCGTTTAGTATTAACGGCAATGCACAATGATAACCGTCAATATATGGCGTGCAGAAAGTACTACAAGGCTTGTCTTTCCTTTGAAAGTTACATTTTATTAAAATCTCTGCGTGTGTCCCAAAGCCTAAAACGATGCCACTTACTTCCAAATCCTGTCGTGCTTTGGCGGATACCTATAACATCTTATAGTGGCAACTGCCATGAGACATGTTATTTTAATAACGTACGTCGATGATTAAAAAGTAATGTGCTAGAGTTATTTCCTGTACCACACTTGTACGACATTTTTATGGTGATCCTATCAGTATGCTAAAACTTCAATATGGTAATGTACAACAGTTTTTTTTATTATTTCCAATTATGTGTCCAGAAAAATATCTAACTGAGGCAAACAAATTTTACAGGTTTTTTTTATTTTGAAATAATGTATATGATATTGATTACGCCAGTCTTGTAATTGGATGAGTTAGGTCAATCAAAAGTTGCCTCCCTTACAAGTGTTTTAACTGTTACATTCTTGTGACATTCAATTACATACGCAATTATATGACAAAGGTATTTCACTCGACTCAATATAGTCGCTAAATATGCCAGCCAGTACATAAGCACTGTAATCAGACCAATACAAGCTACACCCGATTGTAAACACGAAATATAAAAAAGACCGGCAACAAAGACGATCCAGAACAAAATGTTCCTTTACATAGGAGCAAGAGAAATGGTCTGTATAGAAATAACGACATAAAGAGATTTTTAGAAAGTGTTTTGTTTTCCAGAAAAGGCTTTAAAACCCATATGAAAAATACTATATAATACATTAAGCATACAAAATATACTATTTAATAAAACAAAAACATACAAAAAACATTGTTTAATGCAATAAGCATACAAAATAAACTATTCAATGCTATAAGCATACAAAAAATAATGTTTAATGCAAAAAGCATACCAAATATAATGTTTAATGCAATAAGCATACGAAATATAATGTTTATTGCAAAAAGCATACGAAATATAATGTGTAATACTATAAGCATACGAAATATAATGTTTAATGCTATAAACATACGAAATATAATGTGTAATACTATAAGCATACGAAATATAATGTTTAATGCAATAAGCATACGAAATATAATGCTTATTGCAAAAAGCATACGAAATATAATGTTTAATGCAATAAGCATACGAAATAAAATGTTTAATGCTATAAGCATAAGAAATGTAATGTGTAATGCTATAAACATACGAAATATAATGTGTAATGCTATAAACATACGAAATATAATGTTTAATGCAAAAAGCATACGAAATATAATGTTTAATGCAATAAGCATACTAAATATAATGTGTAATACTATAAGCATAGGAAATATAATGTTTAATGCTATAAGCATACGAAATATAATGTTTAAATCTATAAACATACGAAATATAATGTTTAATGCAAAAAGCATACGAAATATAATGTGTAATACTATAAGCATACGAAATATAATATTTAATGCTATAAGCATAAGAAATATAATGTGTAATGCTATAAACATACGAAATATAATGTGTAATGCTATAAGCATACGAAATATAATGTTTAATGCAATAAGCATACGAAATATAATGTGTAATACTATAAGCATACGAAATATAATGTTTAAAGCTATAAGCATAAGAAATATAATGTGTAATGCTATAAACATACGAAATATAATGTGTAATACTATAAGCATACGAAATATAATGCTTAATGCAATAAGCATACGAAATATAATGTTTAATGCTATAAACATACGAAATATAATGTTTAATGCTATAAACATACGAAATATAATGTTTAATGCTATAAGCATAAGAAATATAATGTTTAATGCTATAAACATACGAAATATAATGTTTAATGCAAAAAGCATACGAAATATAATGTTTAATACTATAAGCAGACGAAATATAATGTTTAATGCTATAAACATACGAAATATAATGTTTAATGCAAAAAGCATACGAAATATAATGTGTAATGCTATAAGCATACGAAATATAATGTTTAATGCTATAAGCATAAGAAATATAATGTGTAATGCTATAAGCATACGAAATATAATGTGTAATGCTATAAGCATACGAAATATAATATGTAATGCTATAAACATACGAAATATAATGTGTAATGCTATAAACATACGAAATATAATGTGTAATGCTATAAACATACGAAATATAATGTGTAATGCCATAAGCGTACGAAATATAATGTGTAATGCTATAAACATATGAAATATAATGTGTAATGCTATAAACATACGAAATATAATGTGTAATGCTATAAGCATTCGAAATATAATGTTTAATACTATAAGCATACGAACTATAATGTGTAATGCTATAAGCATACGAAATATAATGTGTAATACTATAAGCATATGAAATATAATGTGTAATGCTATAAGCATACGAAACATAATGTGTAATGCTATAAGCATACGAAATATAATGTGTAATGCTATAAGCATACGAAATATAATGTGTAATGCTATAAGCATACGAAATATAATATGTAATGCTATAAACATACGAAATATAATGTGTAATGCTATAAACATACGAAATATAATGTGTAATGCTATAAACATACGAAATATAATGTGTAATGCCATAAGCGTACGAAATATAATGTGTAATGCTATAAACATATGAAATATAATGTGTAATGCTATAAACATACGAAATATAATGTGTAATGCTATAAGCATTCGAAATATAATGTTTAATACTATAAGCATACGAACTATAATGTGTAATGCTATAAGCATACGAAATATAATGTGTAATACTATAAGCATACGAAATATAATGTGTAATGCTATAAGCATACGAAACATAATGTGTAATGCTATAAGCATACGAAATATAATGTGTAATGCTATAAGCATACGAAATATAATGTGTAATACAATAAGCATACGAAATATAATGTGTAATGCTATAAGCATACGAAATATAATGTGTAATGCTATAAGCATACGAAATATAATGTGTAATGCTATAAGCATACGAAATATAATGTGTAATGCTATAAGCATACGAAATATAATTTGTAATGCTATAAGCATACGAATAATACTATTTAATACAATTTTTACATAGCTTAAGATTATTCGCATAATTGCTTATCAACTGTTAATGGAATGAAAATTATTTTGTCTGAAATTTAGGGAAAGTAATATGAACATAATGAATAAAATAATAATTGGTGAACACAGACACACGAATTGATCGCTACAATGCCTACCATACATTGTAAATACTTTTGCAAGTATGATACGCACAGGGCAAACTGGTTGATACTGTGAGTGATCAGTAACTCGCCATCAAACTTCAGATTCAGAACCAGTGTGTCGCCATGATTTTACCCACTTTGGGGTTGTCTGAATGGTAGATCAGGATAAATGGGATCCTATCAGCCTTTTTCTTCTTTCCATATTTGACTAGGTCATTGAGGTTTGTGTGTTTAGCGCTTTGGATTGCCTCCGCAATCACGTCTTTGTCGGAGCCTCGGTAAATTAAATGTTTGATAACTCGTTTTGTCAAATGGATATACTGCACTCCAAAGGTCGTGAAGTATATCCATCCTAAAATCTCGTTCGTATTTTCCCGTACAAATGCAGTCTCTCTCTCTCTCTCTCTCTCTCTCTCTCTCTCTCTCTCTCTCTCTCTCTCTCTCTCTCTCTCTCTCTCTCTCTCTCTCTCTCTCTCTCTCTCTCTTACACACACACACACACACACATACATACATACATACATACATACATACATACATACATACATACATACATACATACATACATACATACATACATACATACACACAAACACACACACACACACACACATATATATATATATATATATATATATATATATATATATATATATATATATATATATATATATATATTTATGAGTACGTATATCTCCCTCTGCTTGTTTGCCATGGAAGTGGCAATTTATCCAGATTTTGACCAGTAGTCGTGACAACCCTATTATACCATATTCCTTCCAGCTGATAAATATTTTGTAAACATCGATTCTTTGAGGATCATGCATCTGATTGAACGTATAGGGTGCTTTACATTTCACTAAAGTTAACTTCCAACAATATAAAGCCTGGGTAGGACTTCTAAAATGTTTAAATAAAAAGTTGAGAGCTGCCCACCCCAACTATATAGTTTATCGCAATGGACGTAATTCACATTTTATGTGTCATAAAATTATTCTCGTCAAAAATATAAAGCTTGACATCATGCAAGAACAATTCACCTGTAAAACCGAATATTTGCCATTGGAAGTGCTCCATTGAACATGATCAACTGTACATTTTGGAAAAGCACGTTAACATATTCTTTTTGCAAAGAATTTTCTAGTTCAAATTAAAGTTAAGACGTACAAAAGACTGAATTTAGAAAACTGTTAAACGGGAAAAGTTTATGGGTCTTTTTTTTGTTATTTGTTAGACTGTTAATTTACATGTGTTTCCGCCCAGCCGGAATATGAATTTTACAATGAATCTCGAAGTGGATAACAGGGTCGCTTTTTAGCGTTAGTGATGTATTGTGTAGTAGCACTATATAAAATATAGCTCTTGGAATAATACACTTTACAACTTGCCGAGAAAGAGCTTAAGCAATATCATATAACTAACTTCGCCTCAAACTATTACCGGTGTGTGTTTCGCTATCTACCAATCATAATTTCCTCAACATTTCAGAAACGCCAGTTACTATGGAAGTCACTGATATATGGAGAATGGGGAGAACTCATTAAAGACCATGTACTGATAACGTTATCATGGTATTGTATAAACCACACACGACTGCACACTTAAAGTGTACAAAAGCTTTTGAATAAAACGGTATTTTATTTAAGAGTAAGCAAAGTTAAACCTATACAAATAATTAAAAAGCAATGGCATTTTCAAAATGTATATTTGCTTGGAAATTATCGTTTCTAACAAATATGAGTCCTTGACGAAATATAATTTTAAAGGTAAATGAATAGTTAATTAATATAAACCTGTAAAATATTTGTCTAAAATTGATGGTCTAATAGATGAGCCATCATATATGGAATGTATCATACATATTCCCAGATACCAAATGAGTATGGATTTGGTACCAGTATAGCAGTTTCCGCATATTTTAAAGTATATTTTCCAAGACTATAAAAAGCAAATTTAAATTTGTGAGAAATTATAAATATAAGTATTACTAACGGCAAGCAACTCACCATCAAACTTCAGATTTTTGCTTCCTCCATACAATAAAATAAAAAACTTCTGAGAATCTCTCTTTGATGAAGATGACTACGGATTGACATGAAGCCGTCTATTGCATACTGCATGAATTGTCCCCTCTTCATATATTGTAAAATCGGGCACCTGCAGGGGGCAATCAAAGACTCTTGAAAAGAAGTAAAACATATTTACTATGGACAAGCATTCTTGCGGAAACATAGATGTTAGGACTTGTTTCAAAAATCTGAAAACTAAACTTACTGCACCTATTAGAAACGAAATCAATAGCGTCGCATGTCGTGTCTTGTCTGAAAATACCAATCTTTAAACGTCAACTGAACATAATATAAATTAATAAACAAAAAAGAAATATACAAATAATATTATTTGTAATCAGATGGTATATATATATATATATATATATATATATATATATATATATATATATATATATATATATATATATATATATATATATGCATGAGAGAGAGAGACTTATTATTTGGCCATCCATTTTGCTCTATAAAAAATAGCGCTCAGATATTTTTGATAGTGACAGTGCATTATGATCACTAAAAGAATAATGTAATTGATGTAACTCAGTTTTTTAGTTATATGCATTTAGTTCTTATTCTTTATTAATTTTTCTTTTGTGCAAGTACCATCCTTTTTATGATCACCTAGATTTATGGTGTTTCATCTGTTTTATTGGTGTAGAGACTATTCTAATAACCGCCTGCTTTCTACTGAATTCTCAAAATGATATACAAATAATCATATTTGAGAAAGTTTATAAAAATAAATATGGATATATATATATATATATATATATATATATATATATATATATATATATATATATATATATATATATATATATATATATATATAATATATATATAAATATATATATATATATATATATATATATATATATATATATATATATATATATATATATATATATATATATATATATATATATATATGCAACATGCCCTCAAAGACGGGACTAACAAGAGTACACAATTTTCCTATCAGTAAACAGTGATCCAGTATGCCCCTATAAATTACAATAAATAGCAACCACAAAACAATTGACGGGCGGGTACGTGACCGTTGTGAGCCTCTATAATTTTGTTCTACCCTGTCCGTGGTATTGAACACTGTTGTCAACTTAGGGTAATAAACATGTGTGATTTCTTTATCATTACCAATAATATTTTATGAGCTCAATGGATATCGTTTATACTAGCTGCTTACTAATATCAAGCCAAATTAGTATTTTGCGAAGATAATTAAATTCATTTATTGCCCCCATTTTTCATATATCATTTAACTCGTACACTATAGGCAAGATTCATCAATCATATGTTTTTTGAAGGTTGATTGACATAAACACGCTATTGAAAGATAAGATAAAACATTCCTCCTATATCATGGGATTTCTCGCTCTGCACATCTTCAGTAAACAGTGATATAAGATGGAGTAAGCGATAATGATTTTTTTCCCAAAGGTACACGAATTCTCGGTGTTGATCACAAGCCACGGTTTGCTGGTAGAAACTATTACATGCTATATAAGTAAATTTGTGCTTGTAGTATTATGATGTGTACGCTCATCTAATGCCGCGATACTAAATATTGTAGCGCTATGCATCTTTTATATTTTTTCATTGTAGTTGCTAATGAGCTATTTAATTAAGCTTATAGAAAGTTTTCTATACATATAAGGAACAATATTGCCTCTTTTCCTTTTTTATTTTCATCAAGCCCTTTCTATTCTCTGCTTAAAGTACAGCTGACGCTTCTTTCTCCTCCTTTTCATCGTATTCTTCGTCTTTTTCCTTTCTCCATACAGAATAAGTATTTTTCCATGTCCATAAATGTATTATATTCCTGTTCTATGTCACAATGACAGATAACATGTGGCAATGTGACATGTGACTGACTTTACATCTGTCAAAATACATACAAAGTAAAGATCTGAAAATCATTCATACGAAAGTAAATGTTGCATTGCAGAGGCACCAAAATATAGATGGACTCAAGGGTGGAGTCAAATAGACCAATTGGATTTCATATCAGAGGTTCTTATTTTGAATAAAAATGGCAGCCTTTACATGTTATTTCAGTTCTAGGTTCATAGCTCTCTTACATACATACATACATACATACATACATACATACATACATACATACATACATACATACATACATACATACATACATACATACATACATACATACATACATACATACATACATACACTAATTCATCCACCCTGTCATCCACACAAACAGGTAACTCCGATTTATTCAGCTGCTTACTTATTAACAGTTATATCTTTTTGTTGTTCTAGCGACAGGTAAAATTGATGGTTTGCAAAAAGGCAGTCCTAAGGATCTTTGTACAAATCTATGATTCATCAGTGGCCGATGAATAAAGGATCAAATCCCAAATGATTAACCATCCTTCAAACTTCCTTAAATAACAAAGAAGTATTTCACATAAACAGTCCTTGAGATCTATGCGCATATTTCAAAACCATTAACATACATCATTCTGTATTAGCAACACGCTTCGAACTCATTTCAGTGTTGTAACATGCAGTCTATTGAAGTATTGAATTACGGAAGTTTTGATGCATCTCTGATTTAATAAACTAAAGCGTTGTTTGCTATGAGATATCTTTGAAGATACCGTGAACTCTAACACCAATCGTGCTGCTAGAGAACGGATAGATTTAAACATAGGCACGTAGTCAAATTGATGTCATTTATAGCAGTCATTCATTAATTAGGCTCTTCTCTCTTATCATTATCGTCGTCTTCACAAACAATTATATTGTAAGAGCAACGATTACTACAGCAACTGCAAGCACTACTACTACTATCATCAATAATAGGTATTTACTCACGCAGCCTAAGAAGACCACACCAATCTGCACACCTTTACATTGTAAATCACTGGCAATGAAAAATATTATAATTTTAAAAATGCTAGTTTGTTTCTTTCATTACAAAGACATTAATGATGAAGATGTTAATATTTAGATTAAATGTTGTTTTTTTTTATCTTTCAAGCTATTTTCCTTAACAATGAATATCATAAGGTATAGAGGCAAAGTGATTATGGTGTAAAAGCCATATTGTGAAAGGTAATATATGAAACAATGAGTTTCATTTTAATGCATCAATGTGGTACCTTGGTTCTGTTATGAGATGGTACATAACTAAACACATTTTAAACATTCATTGGAGATAATTTCTATATATATATAATTTCTATATATACAATCGCTGTATCTCCTTCGTTGCAATTTTTTGTACACTGTGTTGCAAATAACATAACGGTCATAATTTAATATAAATATAAATATATATATATATATATATATATATATATATATATATATATATATATATATATATATATATATATATAACATAACATAACATAACATAACATAACATATATAACATAACATATATAAATAACATAACGGTCATAATTTAATATAAATATTAGATCACTTATTAAAAAAAAAACAAAAAAGAAAAAAAATGGAGAAGGTCTTAGCTAGCATTTACTACGATCCATCTCATCCAGCTGGCTACGGAGGTGTTCAAAAATTGTATCGTGCTGCCAAAACAAAACTGAAAAGTGTCCGTTTATCTCAAGTGCAACGATGGTTACAAGAACAAGCTACGTACACCTTACACAAACCTATTCGACGAAAATTTTCAAGAAGTCGCACCCAAGTGGAAGGTATCGATCATCAATGGCAGGCGGATTTAGCCGATGTCTCTCATTTGACCACCTACAATCGTGGCTACAAATATTTGTTTTGTGTCATCGACGTCTTTTCCAAATTTGCTTGGGTCGTGCCTTTGACTTCCAAATCGAGCAGTGAATTAGTGCGAGCCTTGAAACTGGTGTTGAAAAAAAGTGGTCGTCACCCTCTTCGATGGCAAACCGACAAAGGTACCGAATTTCTAAACCAAGCTTTCCAAAAAGAATTGAAGAAACGTGACATTCATTTTTTTACCACCGAGAATCCCGAAACTAAAGCCAGTATCGTGGAACGTTTTCAACGCACTTTGAAAGAACGCATGTGGAAATATTTTACGCATCAACACACTCTCAAGTACATCGACATCTTGCCACACCTCGTTCAATCGTACAACCAATCTTACCATCGGAGCATTGGACGTGCCCCCCAAGAAGTGACTCCCGACAACGAAGTGACCGTCTCCGAGCGTCTGTTTGGTACGTCCCCGTCAGTCACTAGTTCCAAGAAAGGTAGACAGTTAGCCGCAGGAGATTGGGTACGCATTGGCAAAACCAAACGTACTTTCGACAAAGGTTACTTGCCCAACTGGACCACCGAATTGTTTCGTGTCACTGAACGAGTGCGTGGTCGTTATCCTCCCGTCTATAAATTGGAAGACATGAACGGAGAAGTGTTAAAAGGAACGTTTTACTTACCCGAGTTACAACGTGTGACCAAAAAAGAAGACGACGTGTACGAAATCGAAAGCATTCTCGATCGAAGAACACGAAAAGTGGGAAAACAACGTGTCAAAGAAGTCAAAGTACATTGGAAAGGATATCCGTCAAGTTTTGACTCTTGGATGAACGCTTCTCAAATCATTGACTATAAAAAGAAGTGACCATCATGGTCTTCAACACAGCCTCAGTTCCTACTGTGAACGCTTCTTCCCCCAGTTCTTCTCTGCAAGATCTACAAAAGCAACCCTTGTGGGTGTGGTGTAGAGAACGTGTGCCTAAAACGCAAATCGTCTTTTTCTGCCAAATCTTTGTGGTGTATTGAGTCATCGGTGCAGCCATTGCCAATCTAAGTTTACAACAAGGAGACAAACAATTGTGGACCATTTTACTCAGCAGTTGCATTGGTTACCTTCTTCCCAACCCGTCTCTAAAATATTCCTCTAACGGAAACAACAACAACGGGAGTCTGGTGTCCAACGTCAGTTCCAACATTCATCCCAACCATTCTCTTTTAGACACTCCTCTGGTCTCCAGTGACTCCTCGGACACTAGAACTGTGGAATTATGAACAACCAATTTTACTTAACCTTACCCAGTGACAGTTCCATGGAGGTGTTTCCCAAAAACACTTTGTGCTGTTACACGGCCAAATTACCTCAGGCCATTCGATTTGATGACGAAGCCTATTGGGAAGTGGCTTTGGTAGAAATGATTCACCCAACACAAATTAAAAACATCGTTGAAACTCAAAACACTGTATCCGTAGAAGTTGAAGATGAACAAGTGCAACAAGTCATGGATGAACGCAGTGATAAAGTTGACTTTCCGAAAACAAAGAATCCTGCCACTAATCGAACCACTTACATGATGAAAATTCCTTCAGGTTATTATTTTAGCGGTCAACATTTGGTGAACACCCTTGCTGACAGGTTCAATATCATGTTTGAAAAAGCCTTGGAGAAAACTAAAAAATGTGTCAAGATTGAATACCACAAAATAGCTCGTCGCCTCCTGATGAAATTTTCACATGACAAAGTCTTGGCCATTACATTTTGTCCTGAATTGTATCACATTTTAGGTGGAAACCCCGAAATGGTCAAGAATCATCCAACCAAAATGCCACCCATAGGTAACAATTTGGATTTTGCCAAACATTTTCATTTCCCTGTAGTAATGAACCAAGGACTGAATTTGATTTTTGTGTACTCCGATGTAGTGGAGTACAACGTAGTAGGTCACACCTCTGTACCGTTACTGCGTGTCATTCCTTTCAAAGTGGATTCTGCCACGGCTGCTAACGAAGAAGGTGGAAACACCTATCACGTTCACCGTGAATTTGTACATCCTCACTATTTACCTGTCAGTAAGTCGTATTTTGACACTGTCAACATAACTATAAAAGGAGATCTGGGACAAAATATTCCATTCACCCAAGGGAAAGTCACTGTGAAACTCCATTTTCGAAAAAGAGTACTCTAAAAACTTTTTTGTCAGTCATGTATCCTGTGTACCAAGGAGTCACTCGACAACGAGGACATGGTTTAGGGGATATGCTCAAATCGGTCTTTCGTACTGTGGTTCCCGTGTTAAAACCAATGGTGACACGGGGATTGCACGCCCTGAAAGATGCTGCGATGATACACGGTAAAGAATTTCTCCACGATGTCATCATTGACAAACAAAACCCCAAAGAAGCCTTCTTACGAGCAGGCAAAAATGTTTTGCTTCAAACAGGCAAAGATATTTTGGGTCGACGAGAAAATCCTATAAATGCCCCGTTTGCTGCTGAGTCAGGCATTCCTGCTTCTCTGAGGTTCCAACAAGGACAAGGCAGAAAAAGACGACGAAAACACCCTTTCAAAGGACTTCATACTCTCAAAGCTACAAAGACTAAGAAAAGAAAAACTGTTCGAGACTTAGACGTGTTTGATTATTAAATTGTAAACAAAAAAACAACAGAAAATGATGCACCGAGAGTCTTGTGCCTGTTCCAAGTCAGAACTGGATCTGTTTGCCATGCCACCCACTATGATGACCATGCAAGAATCCCAATGGGTCGAATTTCATCCTGTTTCCTCTTTGACGGATTCCGCTCCCATCGAGTTTGAAATCAAAGGACAACCGGAAGATTACATCGATCTGAATAGTAGTTACTTGTATCTGAAAGTCAAAGTGCAAAAATCCGACGGTACCAATCTAGCAGATGATGTCAAAGTAGCTCCCGTCAACAATTTCATGCATTCCTTGTTTAGCGAAGTGGATTTGTACTTGAATAACAAACTGATCAGCAGTAGCATGGATACTTACCCTTACCGAGCGTACCTAGAAAATCTCTTGACGTACGGAAAGGAGGCCAAGAACACTCATCTGGATGCTTGCGTGATTTGGAAACCTGACACACCAGAAAAGTTCGACGAACTAGATGAAGACAATAAAGGATTTGTTGTTCGTCAAAAGAAAATCGTGGGAGCCCATAATTTAGAACTGATGGATCGTTTGCATTTGGACATGTGGTTGCAGGAGAAGTATTTGCTGAACGGAGTAGATATTCGTCTGAGATTGAATCGTAGCAGTACGGCTTTCCACTTGATGGCTGAAGAAAATGTCCACTACAAAACCAAAATTCAAGAAGCCAGACTTTACGTGCGTCGCGTAGAAGTGTTACCTAAAGTGGGAAACGACATCAGTCACACCTTGAGCAGAACCACTGCCAAGTATCCGATACGGCGTGTAGAAGTGAAAACATTCACTATTGCTACTGGACTCCGATCCAAGATCGAAGATCATCTATTCCAAGGCCAGTTACCCAAACGTTTAATCGTTGGCATCGTTAGCAATGCAGCCTTCAACGGAGCCAACAATGAAAATCCTTTTGAGTTTAACCACTACAAAGTGTCCAAAATTGAAGTCAGTCGCGATGGCAAGACTCTGTGTACCAGACCCTTTGAACCTAACTTTGACCAGAAGAATTACTTGAGATCGTACTTGTTCCTGTACGAAGCTACCGGTCAACTAGGAACCAACACCAGTCACGGCATTTCGTACGACGATTATGCTGGAGGATACACTTTGTGGGCCTTTGATTTCACTCCAGACCAAGGCAGTGACGAGGGACATTTCCACCCTATAAAATCCGGTCAACTGCGAGTGGAACTTCAGTTTGCAGATCCTCTACCCCACACAACGAACGTCATCCTGTATGCTGAATTCGATAATACCATAGAAATCAACAGTTTGAGAGAAGTTATTCTAGACTATTAGTCACTATGGAGGACACTTATCCTTCTTTGAAAGTGGAAGAATCCATGGAATGGGAGGATACCGTGAAAACCAATTTCAAAGACGAAGACAAAGAAAACGAGGTCGTGAAGTCAAGATGGCCAGAACAAGAACAACATTTAGTCTCCTGTTTTGCTAAACACTTGGCAGATAAAATTACGGAATTGGTCAAGAAAGATTGCTATGGATGTCAAAACAATCATCCCAGTCAAATTCAACACGATAAATGTCTCATGATGAGTCAAGAAGAAAAATTGGACGAGTATCTGGACGAAGCTTGGAGTCTCATCGCAGAAGAAACCGTGTTGCATGAGTGGTATAAAGGCTTGTGTGATCATTCCTGTCCTCCACTGACTACTCGAGAGATCTATCACATCGAAGCTCTCTTAGCCCAGAGTTGGGAAACCAGGCGAAGAAACGGTTACTTGTCAGAACTTTTCAAGCAAAAAGTCAGAATTGAATTGATGACTTATCATCACCTGTGAAGAAAACAAACAAGAGAAACAAAACAAGCAGAAGATATGGATACCTGGGAACTTTATTACCTTTTGAATAATAGTTCGTATACTGCTTCTTGGAATCCTGTAGTGTGTGCTAAAGATGAACTCCCACATCGCAAAACTCAAGACCACCAAGCTTATGTCATCAACACAGACGACAGTCATCTTCCAGGAACTCACTGGGTAGCCGTGTACTTTCCTCAGGTCAATTGTGTGGAGTACTTTGATTCGTATGGATTACCACCTTTGGAAGACGATATCATTGACTTTATGAGAAGAAATGCCCAGACGACACGATTCAATAATGTGAAGTTACAAAGCAACGATTCCATGGTGTGTGGACAATATTGTGTGTATTTTCTTCATCATCGCAGTCTGGGACATTCTTTAGAACATTTAGTCACTTTTTTTAATCGTGACTCTTCTAGAAATGATGAAAGAGTAGATCGATGGTTTTGTGACAGTTATGGTTATCTTTTGTCTTTAGCTAGAAAACGTAGTGTACATCAATGGCCTCATGATATGAATCAATGGAAATCTCACATGATTTCACAACGTTGTCAACCTTGTCAAAAATAATTTGTATTTTAAATTGAAATGTTGTTTGTTCCTTGTTCCTTGTTAATTCTATTCATTGTTAGTTGAATAAAAAATGTTGTATTTTGAAGAAAAAAAAACGTGTCTGTCGTTTGTTTAGTTATAAAAAAGACCATAAGTTTGAATATATGCTCTTTGACTTTCTCTCTATCCCTCCTCATGACATGAGCTATCCTCACGTTAGTTATTGATAACTAAAACTCAGTAGGGATGTTTTCTATCCCGTCCGCGCTTGTACCATATAAAGCGAACGGGTCTCCAGTCTGACCATTCACTGTTGACTCGTCATCCTACGAAGATGCCTTCCAGACTAGCTAAACTCAACGAAGCTTACGTTCAATTACATCGTGTCAGGCTAAACCTGATACCGAAGCCTGAAGAGATAGAGAATGTCAGAATGCTCTCTATAGCCCAAGATCTCATAGAGAATGTCTTTAGAGAGGAAATTGAGAAAGAAAAAGAAGAATGGACTGAGAAATACAGAATTCAGAAGAGGCAAAGAGAAGAGCAGCAACAGCAGCAGCAGCAACAACAATATCAACAACAAGAACCAGACAAAGGATTTGTGGACTGTCGAATAGACACCAAAGACTTCTCTTTCTCTTTTCGCAGAAGCAGACCTTATCGTGTCGGAAAACCTGCTGCCAGACGGGGTTGCAATCTTAGACAGTAAAATTCAACAAAGATTGCCATTACTCTTCGTCAAAAAAAAAAACAAAAAAAAAACAATTAGCCCTTTTCAGGGCTATTCAAGACTCTCGAAAAGATATACTTCTTTCATTTGCCAAAAAAAAATTAAAATTTAAAATTTTAGAAGTGTGACTATAAACACTTCAATTTTAGGGGAATCAGTAAAACAAACAAAACCCACCCTTTTCTCTCTGTCTTGTCCAACAACATACAAAAAAAAATCTGACTGTGTTGGTAAGTCAAAAAAGTTAACGTGAGAACTTCTTTTAAGTCCGCGTGTTTCATATCATAATAAAAAGTTAGGGGATGTTTTCCATCACGTCCGTTCTCCAAGGATATAAACGCGAGCATACGTCAGTCTAGCTCCCATTGTGAACCTGTTCACATTAAAGATGAGCGAAAGAATTTCAAAACTTATTGAACTCCAAAGACACCTGGAGTGTGCCAGACGTCTCCTGGACGAACTGACTATGGAGGCTTACAAAGAAGAAGCCAGACAGAAAGAAGTGGAGGAGATAGAGAACCAGCGAGGGATCTTGCTGCATCCCATGGTAAAACTCGTGTGTGAGGTGCTACCTGAGGTGAGGACACCTCCAGCAGCAGCAGCAGCAGCAGCAGCAGCATCAGCAGCAGCAGCAGTTACACCGCAGAGACCAGTTATTCATCCCCGACTCTGGTCACGAGGACAAGAGGTTCAGCAGGTCTTCACTATTCCACAAACGGAGGAGTGGGATAGTGAAGCCACTCAAGCTCCGTTCGCTCTGCAGGTCAGAGCAATAAATTGGGAGAATGACTGGAGCCGACGATGTGTGTGCGGTGCTCGTCCTGGAAGATGTCAGCATTAGCCAGATGTCATTGGAGTTCAATTAAACAGCCCTTTTCAGGGCTAACCAAATCTCTAGAAAAGAAATACTTTTCAATTTACCATTTTGCCAACTTGTGTAAATATTGTGAAGTGTAACTATAAACACTCACTTCAATAAAAATGTGTGTGTGTGTGTGTGTGTTTACATTTGCGTTCGTTGATGAGATGGTGTAGGGTATGATTTGTGCTGCTCGTTTCGTTGATGAGATGGTCTATTTTGGGGTTTATGCTTCTCTTTCGTTGATGAGATGGTATATGGTGTGCTTTTTGTGCTTCTCTTTCGTTGATGAAATAGTATATTTTTTGGTTTTATGCTTCTCTTTCGTTGATGAGATGGTACAGGGTGTGTTTTTTTGTGCTTCTCTTTTCGTTGATGAGATGGTCTATTTTGGGTTTTATGCTTCTGTTTCGTTGATGAGATGGTATATTTTGGTTTTTTTCCTTTTCTTTCGTTGATGAGATGGTATATTTGGGGTTTTATGCTTCTCTTTCGTTGATGAGATTGTATAGGGTGTGTTTGTTTTTGTGCTTCTCTTTCGTTGATGAGATAGTATAGGGTGTGTTTTTGTGCTTTTCTTTCGTTGATGAGATGGTCTATTTTGGGTTTTATGCTTCTCTTTCGTTGATGAAATGGTATAGGGTGTGTTTTTGTGCTTCTCTTTCTTTGTTGAAATGGTATATTTTGGGTTTTATGCTTCTCTTTCGTTGATGAGATGGTATAGGGTGTGTTTTTGTGCTTCTCTTTCGTTGATGAGATGGAATATCATATGTGAAGTGAGTTTAAGGGATGTTTTCATTCACGTCCGTGCTTTACGTATATAAAACCCTAGTGTTCAACATTCGTGCCATTCTACACAGAATACAAAATGACTGGAAGTCTAGAGCTATTTACTCAGTTAAGAGATACTTGGTATTGGTTCGTGGATGGAGTGCACGAACTGGACAAACTTAACCAAGAATGGAAGTTAACAATTACTGAGGACTTGATACACAAACTAAGAGTAACCAGTTTTAAGTTACAATTGATAACCATAGAAGAAGCAGACAAAATACGAGGAATCGTCAATTCCAAATACTTCAAAGTGGGAACCTTGAAACAGATTCTGGATGATGTTATCCAAGTGAGATGCTATATGGAAGACATCTTCCATTTAACAGAATGGGATTTTGTGAAAAAAGGTGCAGATCACATGAAGAAATGCGAAGACAATATCAAATAAATACTGGAAGAAGAGGTCAAGAAAATTAAGGAAACCTGGGCAAAAGAAAGAAAAGAGAAAGAAAACCAAAAGAAGAAAAAAGACTTTGAAAAACTGAATGAAAATTGGATGAAGATACAAAAAAAGTTTAGAGATATGGGACATCCAGACTGGATGCCATACGAAGAAGTAAAAAAGAAAAAGAGAGGAATTTTAGAGAAATTTAGACAATGGTGGAAGAAATGCAGACAATAAAAAGAAGAAGACGAAAACAAAGGCCCTTTTCAGGGCCACTTTCCATGCCTCGAAAAGATTATACTTTTCCATAACAAATTGCCTGTATAAGTTATAAAACATACATATCACTACATTCACTAACACGACGAACGCTTGATGTCACAGTACTTGACGAATGCTTGACGTCACAGTACTTACACATTGCTACACTGTTACCAAGTGTTCAGTACCGTGATGTCATGTTACCTGGGGCCATTTCTCTTGTCGCTATACAGACCCAGGGTGTGCTAATACAAAATTCCCCTTGTCGCTAAAGTCACCCACGCTGTGCCATTTGTCGCCAAAAATCTTGTCGCTAAAGTCACCCACGCTGGTTTTTAATGATAACTCCCATTGTCGCTATATCGCCCCCATTCACTACTCATGTATATTTATGA
Organism: Potamilus streckersoni; assembly: GCA_016746295.1. Taxonomy (NCBI): domain Eukaryota; kingdom Metazoa; phylum Mollusca; class Bivalvia; order Unionida; family Unionidae; genus Potamilus; species Potamilus streckersoni. Next base: position 230,774 of record JAEAOA010002079.1, read on the forward strand.
GACTGTAAACATCAAACATTGACCCTTAAAGCATCTGAAATAAGGTTTTGCCATAACTTCAAGAAAATGGATTGTAGAAGATGCTAACTCGAGTACACCTTCTCTTCTAATGGACAGACTAATCCGTAAAACGACGTTGTGTGATTACTTTTTGTGTACTAGGACTATGATGAAAATGGACTTGAAGAAAAAAGTAACTTCGTTTTTTGGACAAAGAATTTCGTGAGATTTACATTGGTATATTGGGATGCAATTAAATCACATAACTGACGACACGTGATATAGTTTGTCTGCTGAAATGGCTTATTTTTCAGAGATCTAACATTCTTATGCCCCTAATGTTTTCACGCAAATGAGAAAATACGCAAGACACTTTTGTCATCTAAACACGTTGATATTTTGGAAAATCATGTATCAACCATCATCGACCATTTTGCTACAAACTAGGCAATGATGTCAGACTACAGAGTTGACTGAGAGTGTCTAATGAAAATCACAATATATAAACGTATTTTTGTCAACTTCTTTATATGATGAAATCCGCTGCAATTATCAGCCAATGAACATTGATGGGATACATTGAAGTTATGAGGATTGCCTACTGACTAGCTTGTCAGAATTTATGAAGATTGCTTGCTGACTGGCTTGTCCAACTTGATAAAGATTATTTGCTGGCAAGTTCGTCCAACTTTTTTAAGATTGTCTGCTGACTGGCTTGTCCGACATTATAAGGATTGCTTGCTGGCGTTATGAAGAACGGACTGTTAGTTAGCTTGTCCGACTTTATTTGGCAACGTTGTGATAATTTAAACTACATTTAGGTTTAGTATTTAACATGACTATATGTTTAAAATTATCGGATCACGAGTAATACGTCTTGTAAAATATGAACTCTGAGTTATATTTTCTGCTGCCAGTAAAAACAACGTCCTCTTCAATATTTTGTCACAATATAGGCATATCAATATTCAGGAGTGAGTAAACAAATTTAAGCATTGACATACATTGATATGGAATTTAGAAATACCACCGTTTTGGTCCCGATTTGTGGACATAGTTTTTGATCTGAGGAGATTTATAGTTTCCAAGCCATTATTGCATATGTGATTTATTTAAGCACTCGTTCATGCCGCCATTGCTTGGTTATTGGATCACCTTTATATATATATATATATATATATATATATATATATATATATATATATATATATATATATATATATATATATATATATATGTATATTGCATATGTGATTCATATCATATATTATATATGTGATTCATATCATATATTATATATGTGATTCATATATATTATATATGTGATTCATATGTGATTCATATATATATATATATATATATATATATATATATATATATATATATATATATATATATATATATATATATATATATATATATATATATGTATATTGCATATGTGATTCATTTAAGCACTCGTTCATGCCGCCATTGCTTGGTTATTGGATCACCTTTATATATATATATATATATATATATATATATATATATATATATATATATATATATATATGTATATAATATATATAATATATTCAAATATAATATATATAATATATATATATATATATATATATATATATATATATATATATATATATATATATGTATATATATATATATGTATATAGATAGATATATATATATATATATATATATATATATATATATATATATATATATATATATATATATATATATATATATATAAATATAAATATAAATATATATATATATATATATATATATATATATATATATATATATATATATATATATATATATAATATCACCACGACAGTATGAATTGTACGACTGTGTAACAAACAGTTCGATTTGCAAGTATAGTTCTTTCAAAATGATGATGAAAGACAAAATAACGAGTAATACGTCTTGCATTTTTGAGCATCACTGGATCCACGTTGCAACAAATTGTAGATGACCGCATTATATGGAGATCTTAGCTAGAAAATGCAAGTACAAGTTCTCTGCTTCTGAAACTTTTTAGATTATGGTACATTGTGCACCTTTAGTGTCAACTTGTAGAAAAATATATCTGCATCATTTCAACTCTGTTATTTTCCGACACATACACCCCAAATTCACCTTGCCGCGTCCATCTGTCTAACAGCTATCAAATGGTTCCTAATTAAAAATAATCAATTACATCCCATACAGGGATCTTAAAACCACTGAAGTCTAGCTATCTGACACGGTACCTAGACTCATTCGTCAATTTATTTGTTTCATGTGTCACGCTGACCATGGACGATGTGCAGCAAGAACAGCTACAAAATTAGACTGTTACACAGGGAAAGGATGCATAAGTAAAATCAACTAATGATTCTCGCATTTTAAGGAATATCTAAATAAATATATATGTAAATAAAGTCTAAACGGAAAAGAACACAAAATTAGAAATAAAGTAAACCAAAGAATGATAATAAAGCAGTTAACGCTACCTAACCAAATTCTAGAGACATTAAGGCAATGAGAAGGCAGAAAAGGGGACCGCTTTAGGCAGAGATGAGCAGGGAAAAAAAATCAAGAAATAAGCAGGAAACAACAACGTATAAGAAAGTGAAGTAACACAGCAGTAAAGTAGGAGAATAGAGAAAATTAGGAAAAGAAGAACAAATTAACAACAACAGAGACGGGGAAATTTAGTAGACATAAAGGTGATCAGGAAAAAAAGAAGGAATCAAGAAAACATTCAACGGCGTAGGTAATTGAAACAAAAAAGAGCCAGAAAAGAATAAACTTAAGATAGCGGATTACCGGTTGAAAGTCTAAAAAGTTAATGGGGAAAGAAAAGAGAAAATAATAAAAATTGCCACCCCAAAATAAATATCTCAAAAATAGTTATAATGAAAAGAAACACCAGTCCAAATCAACATCCCCACCCTGTCGAAACAAACATATGCATCGATAGCACACAACCAGTGTAGCATACACCAACAGAAAACATCTATAAAAAATACAAACGTATAGCATTAATACCTTTCACAAAAGATATAGCACCTACAATTTATCAAGGGCTTTCATCCTGTCCTAGGAAACCCCCTTTAGACAAAAGCTTGTTTGGCCCTTAAGAGATCCGGATTGGATTGGATTTACCGACTAACAGAGTCAAGACAACCGTATTAAAATCACAAAAATCAACGGCTACAGTAAGCCAAAATGATTCTGCAAATATTTCGAAGAAAAAAACACGTACATTGATAAAGCTATTACATAGTAGGAAAATTTACCACTTAAGAATATTTTAATTGGATGTGGCTGTCACATGCTAGGCGTTGATTGGGGACCACGCTGCACAAAATAGGAAACTTGGCATAGGTTTTAAATAAATGAACTATATGCTGCCCATGTGAAAAGGTCACAGCCTTAATCAGAGGCAGACGGACTCGGGCATTAGGGACACCTTTGCATGAAAGATATCTTTAATATCTCATTTCTCCATTACTTATGAAAAATTATAAACGTCTAAAGCATTTGGAGAAAATACAATAAAAGTACCCTTTTACATAAAAGACGACAAAAATAAACCTTGACATCTTTCTTCATACAGTAAGTGTACTCGTTTTGCTCCTTCCTTACCTGAGAAAACGATTCCGAGTCCAGTAATATTTATATTGTTACACTCGAGTCAAGAGTAATGACTGGACATGGTGTATGAACTGAAGCTGCCACAAAAAAATGGATCACCTTTAATTTGGTTATCGGGTGTGCTGGTAACTTCGGTTATAATTAAATAAAGCTGATTGATTTTAGAATTGACCTCTGTTTTCATTTCAGCGTTCAGTATTTCAAGGGGATGATCATATACATATATATATATATATATATATATATATATATATATATATATATATATATATATATATATATATATATATATATATATATATAATGCAGGATCCTTTATGCATTCCAGGGAATATCAGTTATAGAAATATCAAATTTTCTTCACAACAAACAAGCATATTAAAAATACGCATATCGATTTGTATTTATATCACTAGTTACGATGTTTAACTATATATCACATAAACACGCAAATTCCACAACCCCACCCCTAACCCCCGCAAACAAATACAAATAGATAAATGCCACTCTATTGCAATCCATCGATATAAACTACATTTCATATAATTGCAGACAGATTAAAGATTGCCATCTGATATGGACTGACGTTAAATTGTGATATCAAACTAATACATCCAAGCTTTGTTTATCTTGACGACACCAAAACAGGCCTCTCCTGTTTATTAATGAAGAATTGGTGTGCACATGGTGAAGATCGCAAAGCATGTTCCATCATGGTACAAGGTGACATTTTCAATCCCCCCACTCTACAGACACGACTTAGCCTGTTTGCTCTATGTACAAACTACAATTAGACGGGCTAGTTTCGGTTTTCGCAGTTGGAAAATGCCTAATTTTGTGAAAGCCGCGAAGATGGGTGGTTTGAGACCTCACGTTTGTCACGTGTTAGAGTTTACCTTGACAAGTTTTATAGCTGGCACAAAGGAGTGTAGTATCTATCGACGGAAAGCCGGATGTTAAATTTCGTTGTAATCAGCTTGAGATTCAAATGCTTAGAAACACCTAGCTGGAATCAATACACAATTAATAAAATCCGGTTCAGTACCCACGAATGTAGTCCCAGTCTATTTTTAGATCACTTTTTCCGGTCTAAATTTGGTGGTGATACTAGAGTTAGATTTTGGCATTCTTGGTAAGGATTTAAAGGCAATTGATTATTCTTTAAAATGTGATCTTATGGTGTGGTTGTCTGTGTGTATTTCGGCGACAGTGCACATTGAGTAATAAGGTCATGGTGATGATCCGGAAGTGAAATTTGTGTTCCGTTGCCTGGTGTTTTGTTTACAATTCAGCCTCTCAAAAAAATGCAGGTCAACCCTTGACAAGAACTAAACCGTAAAGTCATCTTTGAAGGTATTTTAGATTAACATATGATTTGTATTGATTGTCACACAGTGGAAAGTTCAGTACTGAGGAACAAATGTAGAGACCATATAGTAAAATTAATTGTGTACTATGGCCAGCTAGGAACGAATAATAACAGTTGCCTGCAGGTGTTTGATTTTAAATATAAAATAAACGTACACCCTCATCTAATCCGAATTAGCTAATATAAACCCTAAGAAATACACGATCGTCGTTTTGAATGTCATAAAAATGAATCTCTAACCACGATATTCACTCCACATAAACCCCACTCCTGTATAATTTTGAAATAGTTTTAGTTTCCTTTGACATTCTTTGTAGAGACGTCTCATATGATGAAATATTTCTTTTCATGGTAGTGACTGAGTACAGAATTTATTTCTGGAAGAATCTTGATTTGAATAATTTGGGTTTGTAAGCAATTTCGTCCCAGACAAGTCATAGCAAGGATTTTACCCATTTTCAGCTTTATACCACGGCCTTGACAGCGATGTAGATCGAAATTTGTAATACCCTTATTTCATCTAAAGCCATTAGTCAGTTTTCCAATTCACTTCTCCCACACAATGCGCACGTAATTAATACAGCGAACAAAATTGAGTAACTTCAAAGTTATTCTAATGTCTAAAGCAATTGTTGGGGCTTTATTGCGTCATGGGAAATTATCTTGACAGTTATTTAGCTAAACAAGACATTTGACACATGGTAATTTCTTGCTATTTGCTGGCCGATGAAAAGTAAAGTCTTTTCCTGTGCATCTTCATAAATAAATAGAGGTACATAATTTAAATTAATACTAACAGTGACAGTTGTCTTATATATCAATTTTCTCATCCACAGCGAAGCAAAATGATAGATGTATCGAAGCACATACTTATGCAAAACATACGTAAGGAAAGACAGACAGACAAGCTGTATGCAGATGAAAGTCTAATATGGGCAAAAGATATATAAATGCAGTCATATTGACACCCTGATCTTGCTGGAAGCTCCAGTCAGTTTTTGTATGTCTAATTAAATTTGTAGAAGGACGCAGGTTGTTCTATTTTGCAGGGATCAGCTGAAGTTTCCCACGCTATGAAAGAGGCAATAAAGAACAAACAAAAAAGAGCTGCTTGCAAGTATACGATATCAAATATAATACAAATCGAGCTTTTCTCCCAAACCAAAATCGTCCCAAACATAGCTTATGTAAAGTTACTCAATAAAACGCCCCTCTATATTCTCCTGTGTAATTTACAATAAAAGTTCGGTATTTTTTTTCTATTCACAGACTTTTTAACTAGGGCTCTTCACGCGAGACGATTCTTTGCAAGGCAATGAGAAAGTGAAGAATTTCTCTAACTTATCGTGAATAGGTTACGTACTTTTTAATGTACTATCTCACATGAATAATTGGTGTCTTATATACTGAGAGAACAAAGGTTGTTATTATATACACAGCAATAATACAAAGCAAGGGGAAATCATAGCTCAATATATAGGCAGATGGATACACTGAAGGACACACACACACACACACAGACACATTACAATATAATCTAGCTTTGTGCAAGCGACAATCAAATCTTTGGACAAAAGAGTAAAATGAGACAATAATGATGTTATTCAAGCCTTCCCAAACCACACACACGTACATTTAAATTTTTGTAGACTCGTCACTGTCAAACTGTGGTCCAAACGTAACAAATGTTATTTCATCTAAATGCACTTTTGATGCAATTTCCAAAAACGCAAAATGTTTTCCGCTCCAGTCTGTCGCTTTTGGTCTCCCGTTATAAAAATAAGACAGTACTAACGTGCTAGATGGCGTCAATGATACAATATTTCACCATAGTTTTATACATGTTTTTAAATTAGAAATCGGCACCCAAACATCATTAAGCTTTCCTAAAACTTTGTGTGTGTGATCAGGTCTACATTCTTAGTTTTTAATTTCATAGTGTTCACAGTGTGGGTTAAACGCCATTTTTTCAGCACATGATAGGCTATACTCAGTGGCCAGTAAATTGGTAGAGAAAGGGTCAGAGAAAACTGTGGTAAGAGCAAATGACCCACGGAAAGCTATTAGCAAGTTTTCTCACAATGGCTTAGCCTGAGACTCGAATCCACACAAACCGGTGACATGGCAGTCAAGACGACAGCTTCAGACAATCTGACCAGCCGAGGCCCCTCTAATTTCATGTAATCTTGTTAATAAAATTGTCGCACATCTACCGTCTCGAAGGGTGAATCCAAAGAATAAGATATCTTTGTAACATGAAACTTCACCATTCATGTTCCAAGATGAATTCCTTACTGTAAGACGATAAACGATTTCGGATTACATAATAAACAAGTGAAGGAAAACAAATGATGTTAAAACTTAGTAAAATGAGGTATCTTTTTCTTTTCTTGGTCCATGGGTAACCCTATCAAAACGATTATAAAGTCGTGATGGATTTGATATTTGTTTACTTCGTTTTAATCTTAGGCGTACGGGTTGAGTTATTTGGAATGGGATGAAATTGCATACGGCCTTGTTTTTCTTTATCGAATCAATCTATTGATCATCCAGCAGTAATTCAATTTCTATAATAAATGCAATTAAACAGAAAATGCTTTTAAAAGTTCTGTATATTTCAGTTTGTAACTACAGAAGACTAAACCAATATATGGCAGCGTATTACCATCGTTCATCTATGCTTTACACATGGCGAGAAAACCGTATAAACCTCAACATATTTTAAAATGACGAAATTTAAGTCAGTAGTCTACACATTAAAAAAGCTGCTACTGTTGTTACTGGGGTTCCAAAATCTAAGTCAGTAAACAAAATTGACAGTGCACAAATATAACCTTTCTTCCATGGAAAATATACACCGATCTTATCCTGACCTAGTACTTATTTTTACTAAATTTTTTTCTAGTTAGCTCTTTACACCCTAAAAACCAATATAACCATCCTGTCCACACATTAATTAAAAAAGAAAAGAATTTCTCTCCACGACCTTATTATTCGCCTTGTTTAAAACAACGAAGGTAGAAACAAATAAATAGCGTACAGTCATAATTTACTATTCAATCCCTTTTCGAAATGTCTAACTTTTTTTTGCGGTTTTACTCTATAGCTTTTTCCGTAGTAACGCGTTGAACAGCGCCAATTTACAACCCATTATTCCCAATAACAACGACGCCGCACTGGAGAACTAATCAAGCGAGATATTCATTTGTACTTAAAAATAGTACCTTATTTGTAATTAAGCGACCCAACTATTGTACTTTTTTAACATCATACTACAAAAACAAGTTATAAGAGAAGAAACGCCCTCAAATCTCAACAGCGTTACTGTCGTGGAGACAGTGCTAATAAGATTGTGTTTTCTAAAGAATCCCCTAAATCAAATGTTTGTTATTGCATTTGACAATGTTTCTCGAATAAATGTGGGTAATTTATTTGAACTAAATTTCACCAACACAGGACACCTGAGTACCAATAACAAGCATTTCAAACTACGGATCCGTGAAGATATTCTATTACATCCCGTCCAGTGGTCGTGTATAACCACTTCTATAAGCAAAATGCGTCCTCACAATGCAACCAATGAGAATCAGTAAACTGCAATAGAGCATTTGGTGTAGCCTCAGCACTTTCGGTGATATATCAATAGAAAGACAGCAGCTGGGTCAAAACTAAACCCACAAGTTGAACTCAATTTTAAAAAAAAAAACAAAGCATCTTTTTTAAAAACAGTTTTATAGACTTAATGAAAGTAATTCAATTTTTAATAAACCAATATAGGACTCATTTTGTTTTAAAATATCAGTCTGTGAACCTTTTTTTCGTAACTGCTTGAGAAACTAGTTTATGAAGTCATTCCGCAATAAAAGATAAATATATAATGTGACACTTCAAAGGCGACTGGTATTTTATATAAATCCCATTTGTTTTGTTTTCTTTTTTATTCAAATAATACGTTTTAAATTATGAATCCATTAACCTATTTCAAATGTATCAAAGTCACGTATGTTTGGAAGGATAACTAGATGCAGAATATTACTTTTGCATAATAACTGAGAGTATTGACATACCATAATTAGTAACATCAATTTAAAAGTTTGTCTCTAACTTTCAAGCACATAATCTTTTGTCGGGATGCGTATTATGTCACATGTTTACCAAGCTTTGAAGCCAACAAACAGTAATACAAATATGGAATTATTTAACATATTTTTAATAATATTTAATAACATCTCCCAACCATGATTATACACATTAAAACCTCAAAGCTAAAACTATATCAACCGACTAAGAGATGAAGGAACATTTAGATCAAGTCAAAGTACCAGGTGTTGTATGCTGGCGCTCCAAATCAAAGTAAGGCAAATTCCATGAAGTCAAAGTACCACCAGGTGTTGTATGCTGGTGCTCCAGATCAAAGTATGATAAATTACTCAGTTTCCACTGTTCAGGACACCGTACAAAGTTTTTGAAAACTAATTTTCGGTGGATACGAGTATGATCAAAATAGAACTTGACGATACCATGTTAACACAATATGTCAGGTTCAAAGTTAGACTAAAATATGGCGGTAATGGCGCTGTAATATTTTTTTTAAAAATTTCGAGTGATATGTAGATGAAACCAGGTACAGGTTGTTGGTGGTGTTATATAAACACCGCACGCTAGCTCAATTCTTTTGTATTTATCACATTTAATTTAATATAGTATACATATGCAGTAATCAAGAATTTATTTTTTTCTAATTTGATGACAGCAATATCAGGGAAAACAAACAATCGTGGGCCTGGCTGTCAAAATTGTTATCTGCATTTTAGGTACAAAAGTTAGATACAAGAAATAAATCATTGTGCCTTGTCTGGATGATTACAGGAGAATAATGGACGAGGATTTTCTAATAGTAACTCCCTGGTGACAATTATATACACACCCTTCAAGTCAAAACATGTGACATACTCAGCTATTTCCAAGAATCCGTTTTAGATTCACTATTGGAATGAATTGTCACAGACTGAATACATTTATTCATTGGTATTAAATTACGTTTTAACAGTTAGTGTATAGAATACTAATTTTCATAAATGATATAAATATATACCATCTTCTTTTATTAAGTTTCAAGATTTTTTTAGGTTACTATATAACTTCACACCACACTTTCAATCGACAATGTCATCTTTTTCGATCGGAAGTGAGGATTAGGGAAGTGCCTGCAGTTTGGTTGTCTGGTCGAGTTGATCCGAAGGTTGGTGCTTGATAACTGGGAGATCTCTGCCGTTCGATGCCAGTTATAACGCGTTAAGCTATTTGATTATAGCCACACACACACACACACACACACACACACACACACACACACACACACACACACACACACATACACACACACGCATGCACGTAAGTACACAATTTATTCGATAGTGACAGCTGACAACTTTGTCAGACTCCTTTTGTACAATTTGTTGCATTTTAGCTCATCAGGATTTGTAATTATGTTATGAATCATCTTTATTCTTCAAAATGTAATTCTAATACATTACTATTCGTTATATCCAACACATGTACAATATCAATTAATTTAAATGAAAGAAAAATCTTTTTTTATTGTATAGGATGTGCCCGACAGTTTATTGGTCGAAATAAGAATGTACTTTTTGAGATTAGAAATGCCCGTATTTATAATACAAACTCTTTCCATGATGCAATTTGCCACAAGTCGCCTTCACTGATTGGGACTTAAAACACGAAGCAGTAACCACTAGCTGCGTCTAACTTTATTCCATTCATTTCATAAATTTCATTGTCGATAATAAATGGAAAAAGGCATGTAAACAAGGTCCATTTAATTATTACAGCCGTTTCAATCAGTTTTCTTTACTACAAAGTCGACAAAATCTTTTAGCAGGGAGAACTCATTTAACACTATATGCTGTAGGCAATTGAAACCTATTATCGTGAGAATCACAACAAAGGTAAATAAAAATCTGGAACAAAACTGCTCTTGAACTAAACGACCTCCTAAACAAGAGCTATGAAATGTAATCCTCTAGAAATAATGACATAAAGTGATAGGGGGGGGTCTGTTTCCAGTAAGAACTTTAAGGAAGCATACAAATAATACTATTTAATACAAAATCACCGCACATTGACTTCTATTACTTCTACATTACTTAAAACTAAACATATAATTATTTGGCATATGTTAACATTGGTGTCATCATGGAAATTAGTTAAACAATACATAATATTTATGCGGAAAAAAGGGTGATTAATTTACAACAAATAAGGGATATACGTTATTGCCTAAGTAAAAAATAACATGTATCGTATACAATGGAAAACCATTGCAAGTATGTGAAAAGCAGAGGTCTGTTTAGCAGATATTATGTATGCTCTTGCTGGTTAAACATATATTATGCACTTGCTGCAACAACAAAAACAACAACAACAACAACAACGACAACAACAACGAGTGATACCAAAGACAAACAAATATGGTACTTGGAGCTGCCACACTTGGCGCTAAGAATAAAGAAGTTAATGTTAGGACTGGTCGGCCTGGTGTCAGGATAACGTTTGCGCCACAATGACCCAGTGCTACACATCACTATAAATCCGGGTGGTCCGACTGCAATCCCGCGGGCCACTTTTGGATATCAGTTGTGTGGATAAAGCTCATAAAAATAGTAGTTATTTAATAATAATATAAAACAAAATGTATGGCTCACGAATTTTAAATGTTTGGTTTATTTTGCTGCGGGTTTGAAGTAGATGGACCATTTTACTGTCACGTTGCAGACATCGCAGCTTTGTGACTGAAAATTTGTTTACGTTAAATACTGCACACACATACACACACGCACGCACGCACATGCACACTACTACGGATAACAATAGCAAGTAACTCACCAGATGAACTTTACATTATGTGTTGATCGATGTGGTTCTTCTGGCAATCTTTGGAGTTTCAAACAAAGGTACCTTCAAACTATACTATACAAATACCCATCGCATGCCGTTTGAATAGTTTCCTTATTCATTATTTCAAAGGGATGCGCCTCATGCCAAACATGGGAAGGGAAGAATTATTACCGACTAACCAGTCTTGTGGAACAAAGATATCAGGACTTTTACACGTACCCACTTCTTATAGAGATAACTTGTAATAGAATACAAATAATGGAATTATGTGTATAATATAGGCTTTAATTAAAAGCAACAGACACTTGTTTTGTGACACTTAATTTTGTGACATGATAGATAGATAGATAGATAGATAGATAGATAGATAGATAGATAGATAGATAGATAGATAGATAGATAGATAGATAGATAGATAGATAGATAGATAGATTTGGTGTGATACTTTGCGATAACACGAGCATGTTACGTAGTGGTGAGGCAATTGTGGAAAACTGTCGTGTCCCAGCACCCATCATGTTATTATCAATAAAAGGCAATTTAATTAACTTTGTTTCCATTCTTCTCTTGAGCCGTGGTGACTAAAGCGGTCAGCGTACATGTGAGTGTGTAAGTCTCTGTGTGTGAGAGAGAGAGAGTTTTAACATAGCTTTCACAATTTTTAAGTCATATCGGTACGATGTCTGCAGTGTGACAGTTTATATTGATGTCTACCACTGGGGCATCATGCCGCAGACTTGGAACATTATTCTGACACCATGCTGACCAGTCCTAACACTAATCTCTTAATGCTGGGAGCCAAGCAAGGCAGCTGTTAATTTCCTTTTTTGTAAGTCATTGGTATGACTCGGCCAGGCTTCGAAACCGCGACCTCCTGCATCCAAGGGTGACGTTCTAACCACTAGACCACCGGAGCGCTTCGTGGTCAGCGCACAGTATATGCGTACAAAATGGAACTGGTTAGAATTTTTTCATCGGATCAGCCGGCTATCTTTGGCAAGACACTTTTGTCTCTGTATTTATAAACGAGAGAGAGAGAGAGAGAGAGAGAGAGAGAGAGAGAGAGAGAGAGAGAGAGAGAGAGACCGTTTGATGGGTTTGTCATCCCCCCGCCATTATTACATAAATGATTCATTAATTGCTCTTTAATTGATTCATTAGTGCGTCACATTCAAAGATTCGTATAAAATATTCATCACCAGTGGCAACTTGGAGAGTCTTACTGTGTAATAGGCAGGTCAAATTAACAAATGTGTTTCCTTAAACTTACCAATGAAGTCAAGGTAACGATTTGATAAGACTTGCATTTTTGAGCATCACTGAATTTATCTTGTAGCAGAATCTTACCAGAATACATCACAGTGAGACTGAAGCTTTAAAATAATAAATGCAAATAAACTTTTTCTGTTCAGATTATGTTGCACTATATACTCTCGTTGTTGGGAATAAATAATGCCTGAAGAATGAAAATCTTCCTTCATGTTGTCATTGGAAAAGTATGACTATCAAACAATTATCAGTTTAACAGCCTGCCATTGGGGAATTATTGTATAATACAATGGAGAGCTAGATGAAGAACCATTTCCATGTTTTTCATTTATACTTTATAATTTTAGGTGATGGTGTGTTAAATGTTGTTTCTGTGCTTTAGAATTGTTCTTTGTGCGTTTTGATTGACCACTGTGCCCTGAATGTAACTCCTTCATACTATTTTCTCTCCCGTTTCTTCGACAACAATCGCCAGGAAGAAGTTCGACAATAAGGTGTTAAGTTTTCAATAAAAAAAATTAACTGAGTAAGAAACATCAGGAGAAAAAGTCTCAGTTATCAAAAAATTATCTATAAGCATAATATTCTCATCTATTTTTATCATTTTTTAGAAATGGAATATTATCATTAAAATCTTATTATTTATTTTGCACATGCAAAGTTTCCAGTTGCCCAAGCACTACTTGACACAGTCGTTAGAAAAGATAAATCTTGTATACGCTACTGTTACCTTATGTCATCTTGTCCTTCCTCACTTCCTCATCATCGAATACTTCAAAGTGCTAGCAAATCATTGGCAGAAACCATTTTACAATAGAAAAAATATAATAGGATAATTTGCCGTTACTAAATATTTTTTATGAAACGTTTGATACATTTATAGAACATACAATAAAACTTATATCTTTGGAAGAAAGACGAGAATTGAAAACTTTAAAATCTTTTTCGTGCAGTAAATGTACTCGTTTGCTCCTTCCTTTTTCAAGAAAATGAGTAATGTCTAGACCTCGGGTACATGATGGCGCGGTGAGCAGAAAATCAGTTCACCAATATTTTTTTTAGGTGTGTGAACAAACAGGAAACTAACTCATACGTAATATTCAGCTGAACCAAGGTCACCCAAACATGTAAAACATGATAAAACTGGAAGCATATTTAAAGTCAACTACGCCAGGTATAACTCCTAATAATTTTGCACCATCTAAGGAAATAGGAAATGAAACTGGAACAAGGTAAAACACATAATGCACATGTATTCTATATGCTTAAGGCCGAATGAAAAGGAGTGAAATAATTATCCAGATCAACCTTTTAAAAATATTGTAAAAATTAGATGTGTTTAAGACTATTAAACATGTTGAACGAAGTGAATATAATCATTTTAATGTGGTATTAGGGTTGGACCAACGCGGTCTTTGTGCCTAAGCTTTAGTGGAATAGGTATCAGGGTCTGGTTCACCAGATAAATAGGCACGGTGGTGTACATAGACAGTTTTGACCTATACACTCGCGTGACTCTATGTTCCTGGTAATATCATTAAAATTTACTGGAATCAATAGGCGTCGTTGTCTATGTTTCGTCTAGTCCAATAAATCACCCCCACCCCACCCACATTCTGTGTTGATACTAATAGACAATTTTTGGGTATGATGTCGTCTTTATTTAAAAAAAACATGAAATTTTGATGAATGAAAATATTCCGGAACACACTTCCATAGTTTAGACACTTACCTGTATTTAGTAAAAGCCATATTTAGCGCGAAATTCAAAACGGTCAAATGACAGAGGATTGTGCTATTCCATGTGGGTATACAAGCCACTAGACATATTTTGATCAGAAAGAGTATCTACATATCATCAAAAGAATCATTCAGCTGTCGGTATCTGAACAGCTTCAAGAAATACCAGTAAGTGTGTAAAATGTACACCAACGTGTGTGAACAAAACTGTTTGCAGATTTTTACAGCTTTTAATGAATAGGCGATATAATCCCCGAAATTGCCAGTCTATATCATTAACAATCTTGGGACAAATTATCGGCCTATGTTTGTTCTTACTTTTTCCAGTTTGGAATTTGTAATAATATCTGCATTGCTCTCGTCATTATTTATTCGCATACAATGCATGTAAACATACCTATATGTATTTAACTTATGGTGAAGTTAAACACGTCTATATATCACGGAATTATACAATAAAATGCTTATTATTATACATTAAGGAAAATGTGCTTTGGTTTCGTTCCCACTTACAGCGCTAACCGAGAGAAGTTTATATGTTGAATCAGCCATTAAAAAACACTTAATTCGGTTTACCCACTACCACATGTGCAAAGTATTTACAGGGGAAAAAAATTAATAACGATGAATTCTTTGGTCATAGATTTAAATACAACCAGAATACTTGTGTTAAAATTAGAATAAGTTTTGATCAGGTAGCTGTCCACATTTCGGACAACTATCTGAACAACAATAATTCTTTACAACAAGATATCTTAAAGCCGCCTCTGCCCAACGAAACCAATTATTGGCTGTGTGTTTCTGACCAATAACTTTTACGAAAGCAATCTTCATGCATTCGTACTTGCTTATATTCCATTGAAATTGTTCTTGGCGAACATAGATTCACGTACGAGCGTGGTTATTGGAGTATTATTCTCATAAAGTTCTAATGACTCAATTTAATGTGTGACGACGCAAATTCAAGTGTGGGCATACGTAATGTATTTTATTGCATTCTCACTAAATGGTACAGTGATTGTATTTTTAATTGCTTTTATGACGGGAAGTTTTATACCTTTGTAGTTTTTTGAAGCCCAAAATGCTGCGATTGATGGTGACATTTTCTTAGAGGACGGAAGTGATCAAAGCTTCGGTACCAATGGTCTGCATGAAATAAAGAGGTTTATGAAGTATATTTCGTCGGACTGGAATGGGAGGGATTAGTGTGCTGGCTTCCATAACATTTTATGTGAGCCATGGAACAGGAAATATATCGTGATCGACCGCAAGATGTCACGAGATACACATTCGCTAATTTTTTAATCCGCATTATTCAATATTACTATGAGTAAAATCAATAATTCATTATCGCTATATGAGTACAAATCAAGATATGATAGACAGAAGAATGAACTAAATCCTTGGCTATCGTGTTCCCCAAGAAAGAAAACCTACAGGTATACCAAAATTTATAGAACCATCAGTTTGATCAGTTACCCTAGCAAAGTCATGCTGAAGATAATCATAAAGCCTCAAGCAGAGAAAATTATTGCTAAAAAGCAGGCAGGCTTCCGAGCAGGAAGGAGCACCACAGAACAAATCTTCAATCTCAGCGTCCTTTGCGAGAAATACATTCAGCATCAGCAGAATCTATGTCACAAGTTTATAGATACTTTTTCATAGGGTATGACATGCAGACTTATTGGCAACTATAAGGAAGTATAACATCAGCTTAAACCTAATGCATGTTGTTGATCACCGTATGACAAAACCACCAGTGCTGTGCTCATCAATGGCAGCAGAGGAGATTGATTTTGAATAACAGTTGGAGTCAGACAGGATGTATAATGTCACCTTCACTCTTCAATATTTTCCTGGAAAGAATCATGGAGGATGTCTTGTATGATCACATGGGGACTGTCAGCATCGAAGGAAGAACAATCACCAACCATTCGCTTGCTTTGCAGATGATATTGATGGTTTATCACCAGAAGAGAAAAAAACTGGCTGGCTTGGTTGAGCGTCTCAACACAGCCTCCACAGTATTCGGTATGGAGATTAGCGCTGAAAAAAAAAATGACAAACTACACCAATGACATCAGTGCCGATATATAGGTCAGTGGACAGAAAATGGAAGAGTCATACGCTTCAAGTACTTAAGATCAATTATCACGGATGATTGCTCAAAGCCAGAATTACTTTGCAGGATTGTCCAGACAACAGCAGCAATAACAAGGTTGGTATCAATATTGAAAGATACCAATATTGCTTTTGGTTCCAAAAAAGGCTGATGCACTCGATTGTCAAATCCTTCTTTCTTTATGCTTGTGAAACATGGACGCGCATATCAGATCTACAAAGGAGATATCAAACCTTCGAAATGAGATGCTGCCGTAAGATCTTGGGCGTCTCATATACTGACCACGTAATTAAGAAAGAAGTGCACAACAGGATCCAACGAGCCATCGGATCCTATGAAGACATCTTGATCACTGTAGAAAGCACAACCATAAGTGGTATGGTCATGTCTCAAGATCATCTGTACTGGCAAAATTAATTTACAAGTTACAGTGCGAGGGTGCAGAAGAAGAGGCAGACAGAAAAAGAGATGGGAAGACAACATTAAGGAGTGGACAGGCATGGGATTTGGAGGTTTCCGAAGGGAAATAGAGAACAGGTAAAGATGGAGAGAATTGGTTGTAGAGTCAAATGTGGTGTCCCAACGACTTCTTAGGTTAAGAGATTGATGCTGCTTCTGCTGCTGCTGCTGATGATGATGATGCATATATTTTCTTGTAGAAGAACTATGCATTGTTTTGTACATATTGAATACCTCGATCACAGTTTGTGAGAGAATAAAAAACAATCATATTTATTTATACAATCCATACATTGATCATCCTTAATGATATCTCCATACACCAATCATATTTATTTATGAGTTTCCTACGTCGATTTCCTTTTGATTACTCGTTATAGGTACGATTAAGTTACGATTAGTAACAATTATGAATATACCATGTTCTATTGTTGAATACCTGTGTTCATCATTCTGTTAAATCTTTTGTCGGACCTTATGCACACACACATGGCGTCAGATTCTTCATGATTCGTTTATACCATAAGTAAGCCTCTCGTTCACGAAATTCAAATCCAAACATATATCATCTCCTGTTGCAATGTATGTGCTTAACTTGTGGTGGATTGTATTGGCCAAAAGTATTGAATGCATGCGCCTTTATGACTTTAGCGAGTGTCAATCTAATAACGTGCAAACATTTCCTTAAGTTGTCAATATATATTACGTCTACAGCATACACATGCAAACTATGCTTTGGTGAATTTTATCTCTATCACAAAACAAGTACTATACTTTGGCAGCTTCAAGATGCCTAAAGGAAAAATGCCATAATTGATAAACTCACTTATTCAATTAGGCTCCTAAATGCCTCCAAACCAAAGCATTCAATAACTTGAGAAGACTTCCAATTTCCGGACATACATTGGGACTCTCGCTGTCTCTAGTGACTCCAATATCTAAGATTGGAACATAACTAGTATACACTTTGAATGAATCCAACCTTGTACAAATTCACGAGGAACCCACTCGTAATGGTCAGCTTATTGACCTTAACATCTAAGCCATGTAACCTGATATCATGCCAAATTTAATCCTGAAAACGTGTTCGATGAACTTTCTAATTTTCTACTCCACATTTTTCAACTCTCACTCGACACTAGCACATATCCATATGACAGGAGAATTGCCCACATCTCCCACTTCTTCGAAAAAGGTGATATACACTTAGTAGAAATCTACAGACCGGTATCTTCAATGTTTGTGTCAGGGCACGGTGTTTAATCCCTCTATCATTCATGTGCCACTTACATGATCTGCCAGAGTGCGTCTCCTCACAAATTAGACTTCGCAGATGTTTCTTTTTACATTACAGAACCATTAAAACTCTCCTAGGTCATGCAATCCCACTAAACGACCTCATTGAACTGGAATAGTGGGCTTCAAAGTTTGGCATGCAATTCAGTGCTAAGAATTGCTATGTATTCAACATAAGAAACGAATTTTCAAATTCTACCAATGAAACAACACCATTTTAAAACAGACACCGACTAGTCCATACCTAAGGATTTTCATCTCAGAGGATCAACAACACCTGCCGCAAAGAAAACTCTACATTGGGGTTCTTAAAACGGAATTTATTATCTTTGATCTGCTCAACACTCTAATAGGGCCCATCAATACCGCGCTAAAGATATTCACTTCATCGAATGATTCAGCACCAAGCAGTACAATTTATTCAAAAGGACGATAGATCTCGTGATGAAGCCTGTGTGTTGGGGATGCTACAAGATCTGGAACTCCTAAGCCTTAAACAACAGTGCTAGTTAAATAGGCTCACTTACCTATTAAAACCAGTGGTATGTTACTAGCAACAGACACCGCTGATTACTTTGTCCCAGTTCAACCAAAAGACGCCTACAATTTAAATCTTACTTTGAAACTAAACATTTTGTAGAAAATCAGGTTACTAATAATTCTATATGTTTCGTTGTTATAAATTGGAGTATTAACCAATTTAAAAACTCTTTCTTTATCAGCACTTCTGTGTAGTGGAACGATCTGGACGATATTATTCTGATCGCCAAGTCAGTGGAAGCTTTCAAGTTAGCACCGCACACGACCTACTAAAAAAACTCACCGCACTCCGTAGTAAAATACCAGTATTAGTCTCTGCTACGTACAAATACAGATACATATACTAATAAAGAATGTTAACTGGACCCAATTTGACGTCGTTTCTAGATTTCCATTAAACATTATAATAAAGTCTATGTGTTTTCGCTACTTTGATATAGAACATCTTTCACCTGATGCTTTGGTTAGCTGTTTTAGAGACCTCGTTTGTGTTTTATTTTACCTTGTATATCACCGAGAGCGTAACCTAGTTTTAAACAAGGTTCAACAGAGGCAGGATGGAGTGCACAGGAGGGGGGCTGCCATTTTTAGTGATAGTTTCTTTATTACGCCTTGATGGCTTTCAAGGTGTCCTCCTCTACCCGTTTTCGAACATATAGACATGAAAAGTTTTGTGAAAACCTGCTTTTACATGCATACGACAGCGAGATGGAAATGGTCTATCTAATGTTAGGCCTACTCGTATCCGTTTGCTTAATAGAGCAATGCGCTGAGAATGGGTTCAAAACAACGGTTATGAGTTGGCAAATGTAATTTGGTCCAAACATATGAAAACTCACAAAGATTTATTTAAACCTCAATACTGACTTTACACACTCATACACACACGTTTTAGACAGTTAATGACCGTTACTGCAATAATGCATATACAAACACATAGGCACGTGCGCGCGCGCACACACACACACACATACACACCTTCCTCACACCTCACCCTTTTGCCAAAAATAAAAATAAATTCTACCTATTGCAAAATCCAACGATTAAATAAATAAACTACACTTTATGTTTATGCATAGACTGAAATTAGAGATTGTCATCTCAGACTAACTTTGAACTCTGATATCAAACTAAAATAACAAAGCCTTGTAGTATTTGCGTACCTAGATTACAACAAAATAAATATCACTTTTTTATGACCGAATTGTTGTACACATGGTGAAGTTCACAAGGTTACATTTCAAGTCTCACACCCCACCCCTCGACCATACACTGAATGTGTATTGTACAAAATACACGCTAACAGCTAGTTTCGGATTGGGTGTTGGAAAATGCCTAATTTTTTAATAACGTGACGGTGACTGGTTTTAGACAATGCGTTATCTCGTGTTGAGTGTTTCTTTCTGATTTGTGGTGGGAACAAATGAACTCAGAACCTGTAAGTAGCTTTTATTACCTGGTCAATTAGTGCATACCTGGTTAATTAATGCAGTATCTTTTTTTATGCGTGTCAATATCCACTCTAAGATTTAATTAACTGATGACTACTTAGTCAAGTATCATGGTGCATTTTAGTAGTAGTAATATTAGAGTATTTACGCCATTGTTGACATCTTACCGCATTTTGTCGATAATAATAAAATAAATATCCGATACATAGACATTACAAAACGCCAATGCTCATGTGTATGCGTGTGCGCATGTGCATATGCGCATGTGCATGCGTGTGCTTGTGTATTATATGAACTTGAGGATAAGCGGAATAATGTGCTCAATGATTATGGTTTCGTCGTCTGCTTATATTGTTTAGAGAACAAATGACAGACGCAAGAATGAAGCCCCATTTTAGAAAGAAAAGCGGAAATATTCAACACCTTTGTCTATCTGAATCTTGTATCGGAAAGCAGGATATTAAAGTTTGTTTGAATCAACTGACGGAGCAGGTGGTATGAAACGCCTACATAGGCACAAATAATACCAATTGCATGCTGGTAACCGATTTCAAACATGCATAAAATTTTCCATTTCTTCTAAACAAAATCATGAAATCTTATCTACGATCGTACTGAAAGTGACTGACTTGAGGCTCTATCCACGACATACGATGCACACGAACATCTAGAGCAATATTTGAAAGAGTTTTGATTTTCTAAGGACAATCTTTCTAACTTTTTCTCATCGCACGAGATATTTTTTCATGGTAGTGACAGAGTACAGAATGTATCTTCGTAGGCAATTAGGTATTCTTTTTTTCATGCGAATAAAAAAATTCATCTAAATGAAGGACAATGTAACACTTCCATATATCATCATCATCATCATTGAGACAGACAGACAGAGAAAGCGAGCACCACCATCTATCATTATCAAAAGAGAGAGAGCATCACCATCTATCATCACCAATCAATCAATCAAGCGAGCGATCGATCGATCAATCAATCAATCAATCAATCGAGAGAGAGAGAGAGAGAACAGTAGAGCACATAGTTGCATTTTGACACCTTTCTGCATTTATTTGTGATTTCCAATTCGATTCTTCAACACAATGCACATTTAATTTATCCCTTAGAAAGATTATTCGAAGGTTTAAAGTCATTCGAAAGATTATACGAATGTTTTAAAGCCATTATTGAGACTTTATTTCATCTTGTAAGCAAGATAGCCTGGATGATTCCGAATAGTGTTATGTTCAATGTCACCCCTCCTCAACATTTAAATAAACTTGACATTTGAACCGCGTCATTTTCTAGATATTAACTGTCCAAAAAAATGAAAGGTCTTTTTGCTAGGCATGTCCTTGATTAGATTGACTTATGTCATTTACACTAATGGTGACATTGCTTTATTGCTGTCTTGTATAATTTTAGTTGCAAAATGTATTATTATATACATTGAAAAGTTTAATGTTAGATCTATTGATAATGTTTAAAAGCAATAACCGAACCGACATTTTATATTTAAGACAAATAAAATGAATATATAGATTTGTATTTTAGTCAATAAGGATTACCAAAATTGAAACCATGAGGATATTGTGCAATGGCATTTAGTTGTTTAAGTATACTTATATAGCTCTTACTTAGAATACACGATATTAATCGAATCTTTTTAGAAAGGAGACACTTGCAATGTCATTCAAGTCTTAAGAAATCACACACACACACACACACACACACACACACACACATACACACACACTTCATTTCAATAATACTGCATCTGAATACACCATTACCTTAGTACTGAATTCAAGAAGAAAATAAAATCAAATTAACTGCATGCTAGTCTATAACATATCTCGAAGGATAATACTAGACAGAGTGTATGCATATCATGTAATATTCTATATTTTTTACTTTTTTTAATTCAGAAATCTGAATCATTAAACAGCTTGTCCGTGTC
Source organism: Potamilus streckersoni (assembly GCA_016746295.1). Classification (NCBI taxonomy): domain Eukaryota; kingdom Metazoa; phylum Mollusca; class Bivalvia; order Unionida; family Unionidae; genus Potamilus; species Potamilus streckersoni. Next base: position 253,540 of record JAEAOA010002079.1, read on the forward strand.
ATTTCGGATTGGTTTTGGAATTGTTTAACTTAGCTTCAGTCATATCGCTACGATGTCTGCAGTGTGACAGTTTATAGCAATGTCTAGCACTGGGGCATCATGATGCAGACGTATAGCATGATGTCCCACCTATTCACATTATCTTGACACCAGGTCGACCAGTCCTAACACTAACTTCTTAATGCTGAGCGCCAAGGGAGGCAGCAGTTAGTACCATTTTTGTAAGTCTTTGGTATGATGCGGCCGGTGTCCATGTTTTTGTCTAAATTATTAGTTTCTAATTTCACATAAACTTGTTAATATCATCTTCCAAGCACCGTCTCGGGGGATGAACCAAAATCAAGATATATATTTAAATATGAAATTTCATGCCTTCTTTAGCTATGCGTCACAGTTTCCATTACATCACAAACAAGCGAAGGAAAAACAAAATTCTTTAAAAATATGTCTTTTATATTCTTATTATATTTGTTCAGGTCACTGATAACCCTATAAAAAAGATTATAAAGTCTTGCGTCTTAATATAACATACATTTCACTTTAGTTGGCTAGGCACATTATAATCTATATATGTTGCTTTACAATGAATCACCAAATACTACAACTACTACTATTACTATTACTACTGCTACTACTACTACTACTACTACTACTACTACTACTACTACTACTACTACTAATAATAATAATAATAATAATAATAATAATAATACTTCTAATATTACTACTACTACTACCACTACTACTACTACTAATACTAATATTAATAATAATAATAAAAATAATAATAATAATAATAATAATAATAATAATAATAATAATAATAATAATAATAATAATAATAATAATAATAATAATAATAATAGTCACTACAAAATTTGCTTCATCGACCCGTCTCAGTTTTCATTCGGGCCAATCTATCAGCATAATTGACAGGAGATAGAGAGAATGAGAATCATTTCGTTTTATATCTCTACCCTGTAGTCAAATTTCACAATTTTGTAAGTGCATATAATTTACTCGATACAAATAGTGTTGACAACTTTGATGGACTAAATTTGTATCATGTTGCATTTTAATTCACCATGGTTTGAATCATTTCTTGAATTAATTTCATTTATAATGCACAATTAAGATCCGAGTATCCCTTATCTGCATTATTATGGTAATTATTTTGCACAGAACGAAACCTTTTTTTTTGTATTGGTTTCACCTAATTATTTACAGGTACAAATAACAATGTATAGACTAAGATTTTTGGGGTCCGTATATGTAATGCAACTCTTCACATGATGCAATTTGCCAGGAGTCGCACTGGCTGTGCAGTAAAAACAGCAAACAAGAAGCCACTGACTGCATATAATATTGTTCAGTTCATTTTACAAAGTTCATAGGACATAATAGGCGTAGAAGTGGTTTCTTTCAACAGCGTGATGCATACAACTGTTTCAAATAGTTCTCATTACTAAAGAAGTCTCTAGAATTTAGGGAAGGGATCGCTCATTTAACCGTATACTGCAGGCAATTGTACCCTATCATCAAAACACCACACCAAAAGTTAAAGAAAAAGCTCTGAACAGAAATGGATGCTGAACGAAACGATTTTTTTTATGTAAGAACGATCTTTTACGTAAGAGCTAGAAAGCGAAACTCTATACAAATAATGATATAAAAGAGATTTTGTTGGATATTCAGTTTCCAGTAAGAAATTTTAAGAAGCATAGGAATAACGCTTTTTATACAATCATTGCTTGCAGTTAAAATATAATTGTTTGGCATGTGCTAATAATGGTGTCCTGTCATAATATATACGTAAACAAATGAATATGTGGGTGATTAATTTATAGCAAATAAGGAATACAAGTTTGCCTTAAATTGACGGACTAAATAAACACTTACATTGCCTTACCTTTACAAGCATTTGAAACACCGAGGTCTGTTTGGCAGATATTATGCACTAGCTACGACATCAGCTACTACTACTACTACTACTACTACTACTACTACTACTACTACTAATGTGAATAATAATAATAATAATAATAATAATAATAATAATAATAATAATAATAATAATAATAATAATAATAATAATAATAATAATAATAATAATAATAATAATAACAAAAGCAAGTAACTTACCAGATGAACATTAAATCATGTTTGTTGATAAGAACAACTTAATAGCACTCTTCTGGCTATCTCTGGAGAATATTTTCGTTATTTTACAGGAAAGCGCTTCACGCCATAGGTCGGACTGCAGTGGGTGGGAAAGAAACAAATATTACAGACTACCGATCAGGTGGAACAAAGACGTTTGGACTTGTACATGTAATAAAAAACCTATTACAAAAAAAAAAAAACAAGCAAACAAACACTTCATTGCATGTCATGATTTGTAAGATAACGCAAATAATGGAAGTATCCATTTAATTTAGGCTTTAATTAGAAACAACATACACACTTTTTTTGTAAAACGTAATTTTGGGATAGACAGATAGTAAGAGATGTTTTAATTAGGTGTGTTACTTCACGACCACGCTATCAAGTTATATAATGGCGAGGCAACTTAGACAATTGCCTTGCCCCAGCACGCACAACGGTGCCAACATGGGCTGATACCTATGTCGCACTCAAATCCGCCAGTCCAATGCGCTCAATACTTACCATGGTTTCTGCCCCCATCTTTGCCTCTTCTGACCTACTGGGTGGGGCATTGAACGTATTTTATATCCCGAGTATGCAGTTGGTAAATAGATATGTAGGTAAATAGGTTAATAGAGAGGTAGTTAGTTAGATACACACATATATATCAATACATATATTTGAACTTAAGACTCATCAATAAGCGTAATTTAGAATAAATAAATGTAAATGTTGTTAACCAACTTATTGATATACATTTTGCTTACTTAATTAATTTGGCATTTTGTTTCTTACATCATCACATTCGACATCTTGGAGGTGTCGAAAGAACAGTGGTATTTACAACTGGTGAAGAGTAGAAAGTCACTTTAGAATGATGATCTGTCAATGTCTGATTAACCTTTTATGTCTCCCTATCCTACTGTTTACTTTGTTTACCTGTGGTATTTTGTTGTATTTAGAAATATTTCAATGATGCATCAAATACTTCATATAACGAAGCTCATACGAACGCCAAAAATACAGTCGCGGTAACAATGGTGTCGTCTAGAATGAAAATAGCTGTATCTTGATATCATTAACAAGCCTGTTTTGATGCTTTGATTAATGAAACCAATATATCCACCCAACAATCACAAACTCGTTGTTACTATCAACAAAAATTATTTTTGTCTTCCTACAGTACCGTTTATTTTGTTTACCTGCGGTGCTTTGCTGTAGGTAAGAAATATTTAAATGACTTCATGAAACGAAGCTATGTCTATTCTTCTGGTGTCAGGATAATGTAACTGGGTGTAACATGATGCTGTATATCTGCGGCATGACTCACTAGTGCTACACATCAAAATAATCTGCCACACTGCAAATACCAGTAGCGATATGGTTAAAGTTGTAAAGCTACGTTAACACACACACACACACACACACACACACACACACACACACACACACACACACACACACACGCACGCGCGTGCGCGCGCGCGTTCTTTAATGAACTGCAGTGACTAAGCGATTAGCGTACTAGATGTGCATATAAAAAAGGGTGTGGTTTCGAATTCTTATAAAGGATCAACCGGCTGCCCTAGAGAAGACACTTATTATCCTTGAACATTTTATTTGTTGTAGTAAGGCCTTAGAAAAACCAGGCCATACCAACCTTGGATCTTTGTACCAATAACATTTTATTTGTTGTAGTAAGGCCTTAGAAAAACCAGGCCATACCGACCTTGGATCTTTGTATCAATAACATTTTATTTGTTGTAGTAAGGCCTTAGAAAAACCAGGCAATATTATTATAATTACTACCAGTTAGTTATTGTGGCAATCGGTTCACTGAACAAGATGCAGATCACTGGCATGAGTTTGTCGCTTTTGAGAATTTTAGACATTGATATAAGTTGGAATATTTAATAATGGATTGTTATTAGATGTAACTGATTTTCATTTTTTCGTAGATAAATGGTTCTAAAATCCATTGTTGGCAGATGATATGGCAAAACCATATTTAAATATACTGCTATTGCTTTGGTCTATCTCATAAAATAACTGTCATAAAAATATGAAGAAAAGTACTACCTCGACTCCTTTAATCATAGTTTGCCTTCTTCCTTTTCATCCTCATTTCCTGATTCCAGTGTTACCGATAAATTTTTCTTCTCTACTTCTTCTCTACTTTTGATTTCTCTTTCTCATTTTCTTCTGATATAATCAAGATTTTGCCATTCCTATTCTTTATTAAGTGCAAACTACATCTTCACAATAAGAGAAATAAATAAATGAATGAATAAATAAATGAATAAATAAATAAATAAATAAATAAATAAATAAATAAATAACAAATGTGACTTTTGATTTGGATATACACTAAAGACAGATGACAATAGGAACAGTGTGCTTGCTTGTATTTTGGAGAGTGGAGTCAGATAGGGAACTACATTTATTTGGGAGAGTGGAGTCAGATAGGGAACTACAGTTATTTGGAGAGTGAAGTCATATAGGGAACTACAGTTATTTTGGAGAGTTGAGTCAGATATGGAACTACAGTTATCTGGGAGAGTGGAGTCAGATAGGGAACTATAGTTATTTGATAGTGGAGTCAGATTGGAAACTACATTTATTTAAAGAGTGGAGTCAGTTAGGGAACTGCAGTTATTTGGAGAGAGCAGTCAGATAGGGGATTACATTTATTTGGGAGAGTGAAATCAGCTAATGAACTACAGTTATTTAGAGAGTGAAGTCAGCTAGGGAACTGCATTTTTTTTTTTTTTGGAGTGTGGAGTCAGATAGGGAACTAGTTATTTGGGAAGTGGAGTCAGATAGGGGACTACATATACTTGGAGAGTGAAGCAAGAAAGCGGACTACAATTATTTGGAGAGTAGTGTCAGATAAGGGAATACATTTATTTGGAGAGTGGAGTCAGATAGGGAACTACACGTATTTGGAGAGTGGAGTCAGTTTGAGAACTGCAGTTATTTGGGAGAGTGGAGTCAGATAGGGGACTACATTTTTTTTAGATTGAAGTCAGGGAACTACACATATTTTGCAGTGTGGAGCAAAAAAGGGAACTACAGTTATTTGGGAGAGTCAATTCAGATAAGGAACTAGAGTCATTTGGGAGAGTGGAGACAGATAGGGAACTACAGTTATTTGGAGAGTGGATTTAGATAGGGGACTACAGTTATTTGCAGACAGGAGTCAGATAGGAGACTACATTTATTTGAAGTGTGGAGTCAGATAGGGCACTACTGTTATTTCGGATAGTGGAGTCAGATAGGGAACTATAGTCATTTGGAGAGTGGAGTCAGATAGGAAACTGCAGTTTTTTTTTAGGAGTTGAGTCGTATAGGGAACTAAAGTTATTTGGAGAGTGCAGTCAGATAGGGAACTTTTGTTATTTCGAGAGTAGAGTCAGTTAGGGAACTACAGTTAATTGGAACGTGGAGTCAGATATGGGACTACATTTATTTGGTAAGGGGAGTCAGATAGGGGACTACAGATATTTGGAGAGTGGAGTCAGATAGGCGATTACATTTATTTGGGAGAGTGGAGTAGGTGAACTGCAGTTATTTTGGACAGCGGAGTCAGATAGGGAACTACAGTTATTTGGAAAGTGGAATCAGCTACTGAACTACAGTTGTTTTGGAGAGTGGAGTCAGATAGGGAACTACAGTTATTTGGAGAGTGAAGTCAGTTAATGAACTACAGTTATTTAGGACAGTGGAATCAGCTTGGGAACTACAGTTGTTTTGGAGAGTGGAATCAGTTAGGGAACTACAGTCATTTGGGAGAGTGCAGTCAGCGACCTACAGTTATATAGAGAGTGGAGTTAGATAGGGAACTTTTGTTATTTTTAGAGTGGAGTCAGTTAGGGAACTACAGTTAATTGGATAGTTAAGTCTGATAGGGAACTACATTTAGTTGTAAGAGTGGAATCAGATAGAGAACTAAGGTTATTTGGGAAAGTGGAGTCAGATAGGGAACTACAGTTATTTGGAGTTTGGAGTCAGATAGGGAACTACAGTTGTTTGGTAGAGTGTGGTCAGTTAGGGAACTCTAGTTATATGGAGAGTGGAGTCAGGTAGGGAACTACAGGTATTTGGGAGAGTGGAGTCAGATATGGTACTACATTTATTTCGGATAGTGCGGTCAGTTAGGGAACTACAGTTATTTGGAGAGTGGAGTCAGATATTGGACTGCATTTGCTTTGTTGAACTGAGTTATTTGGGGAACTGCATTTCATCTGGGAGATTTTGATGTTGAATGAAAGTGGCATTAATGATATAATTCATTTCAATCTTTGACTAGCAGTTCCATAAGAAACTTCGATCTCCTTATCATAAAGACAACATTAGCATAGTAAATCGAATAATTAATCTCAGTGTTGTTTTACCTGTCAAATAGAAAAGATAGGTTTAAACTAAGTTATCTAGCTAGATATATTTGTCGCTAAGTATCAAGGCCGGTGAAAGAGAATATAATATGTATACCAGACTCGTGTAAAGGCAATTATGTGCATAAACTAAATTATAAAAAAAAACTTTATATGGCCGTCTATGGAAGTTGTAAACTTTAGGATTGCAAATATATATATATATATATATATATATATATATATATATATATATATATATATATATATATATCTATATATATATATATATATATGTATATATATATGTATATATATGTATATATATATATATATATATATATATATATATATATAACTCCCCTACCCTCCTACTGGAGAGAATTTTATAGATTTTGTAAAATATTGCGCACATTTCTGACATAATATTCACCCTTGTCTTCAGATACTCCAAAAAGGGTAACGTAATGTTCATGTGTCAGTGTTCTATAATACGTCAAAATAAAAGCAAACAATAATGCTTTCATTTCTTCTTTCACTCACTAGTAACATTATATAGTTTCTGTGAATAATAAAAATAATGGTATTTTTTTTAAAGAAGGATAATAGGATGGTTAGGGACTATAGTCTGGTATAGATGTAACTTTATTGATAATTGATGTAGGGTACTTTAGCAGAACTTTGACATATTTAAGTTTTGGCGCAAGCCAATTAATTCTGATCCACAGGTCACAGAATAAACCTGGTCCTAATATTATATTCCATTTTAGTTCAATACCGTTTTGACCGTTTATTACAGAACGGCTCTTGCTTCTCAGTATTCCCATATAATACTCCCGTCCTATATGCAGCCCTGAGTTAGCTCCACGCAATCCTGTTATCAAAGATTCCCTGAGGGGTAAGCAATTTCAAAGCTTCCATTTGATTTGAAACGCAATTGTGTTGTGTATTAACAAAATAACAGAAGTGAATAAAAATGGCATTTATGTACTTATGTAGTCATCGTGAGAAAATGTGCAGATTTACACCTTGAGTAATTTTGAGAAGATAGGCAAACACATTGCTCATTTATAAATAGTCTTTTGTTTTTCACTGCACAAATATTCTTAACTTTTCAAGTTATGCATGCTTGATATTGGGTTCTATGTTACATAGATCGATATTTGTGTATGTATTTTGTCTGAGTTTTCGTCACGTTGCAAATGAGTGGATATGTTATTGAGCACAATCAACATTGTTAAACTGATGCTTTCTTTGGAATTTCTTCCTGAATTCCTTTAATTGCTTTCAAAATGTCTCTATAAAACTTTAAAATTTTGCAATTACCAGGAATAGTTTACAAAAATATTATGACGTTGATCATAAATTAATAATGTGTGCCAATTGATATGAATGTTTAAATTGTCCAATGCTGGTGAAAGCAAATATATTTTTAATATCTGTTGTGTTACAACCTTTTGTTTGAAGTGTAATGTCACCATACTCTAATGAACGAAACTGCAGCCTTTTATTTCGAGTACAATGACCATGTCTTATAAGCAGTGACCATACCTAATAAGCAGTGACCATACCTAATAAGCTTTGACCATACCTTATAAGCAGTGACCATACCTAATAAGCTTTGACCATACCTTATAAGCAGTGACCATACCTTATAAGCAGTGACCATACATAATAAGCAGTGACCATACCTTATAAGCAGTGACCATACCTAATAAGCAGTGACCATACTTAATAAGCAGTGACCATACCTAATAAACAGAGTTCATACCTAAAAAGCAGTAACCATACCTTATAAGCAGTGACCATACCTTATAAGCAGTGACCATTACCCTATAAGCAAGGATACTAGTCTTTTATTTGAGGTGTGGTGTGACCCCATGGACCCCATAATTTCATTTGATTAGTCATTTCTTAATAGTCTTGGTGGCCAACAAACAGTTCAACCTTTACCACAGTTTTTCATACAAACTATCAACGCAAGCCAATGGTATTTTACGTAGTGACTTAGACCATTATTGTTAGAAATTTAGAGACATAGTCAGTTAAAATAAGTAAAACTATTTTTACATATGATGCGTCTTTGACTATCACATGCATTGGAACACCTGTTGCAGACAGCATTTCCACTTTGAGTTTTTAAACTTAAATGAAAACTTTCAGGGAAGAATTTGGATTGGTCTTTAAGTTTTATTTACAGTTGGATAATGTTCAGTGTTTAAGAATGTTCCCTTCATTACCATGTTAATTAGGATGTTAATTTAGGTGGATTTAATTAGGGTGTTAATTAGGGTGGATTTAAAGTCAAATAGTTTTGGATGATGAGACACTCGAAAATTTGTCAGACTGGCACAGCGATAGAATTGGCCTCAACCAGACTGGCACATGGGTAAAACAGACCCAGTCAGACTGGGAAAGGAATGAAATAGTCCTCAGTCAGACTGGAGTCGTAATAAATTATTTCACAGTCTAACCTAAACATAGCTAAAAATTTGGAAACCTTTTTCTAGCGTTGAGACCTGGCTTTGTACATACCTTGCTTTGCCATTAATTGCACAATTATTGGCTTGCTGTTAGATTTCTGCTACACTACAGCAGATATGTGGGTTCCAAATTGATCAACACCATTTCAGGTTTATAATTTGGACTTAAAATGTACAAATCCTCGAATATTGTCCTTCAGGTAATGTGAACGCTAAATAAGTGTTCCAGATGGATTAATAACTTTGTAACAGTCATTGTGTAGACAAGCTTTGTGATTCGGTTGTGTTGTGGCATATTCTTTACATTATTAGTTGTATTAGATGAGACCGTTAGCCTTTTAAAATGAACAAACTCATTATGTATTTTATGCTGTCTGCAACGATTTTTTTAAGACAAATATCTGAAAATATACGCAACAAATTTTATGGGATTTTTACTATTGTTTCTGCCAAGAAGTGTTTTGTTTATTTAATATTATTTTCTGGAGTTCAGAGTTTGTGTAATAATAATCATCGAAATTATTGAATACTAATACTTCTATTCATTATAGTCCCTCCGGTATATCTGTGTGATGCCATGGTATAATTTATCTCTTACATGCGACATTAATATTTGTCTATATTTAACGTCAGAAACCGTAAATACAACTTCAGGATGATCTTTTAGTTTCTGGCTTTAAAATATGATTTCTTTCCCATCATTTGATCCAAATTATAATATTGTGTTTGATGTTTGATGATTGATTTGAAGTTACGGTGTTCATTAATTTTCCAGTCTATTTTAACCACATTAATATCGAAAATATGCTATGGAATATTGAATAGAAAAAAAATGAAATAAAATAGAATATCTTGAACAGTTTGAACTATTTTAAATGTTCTGTTTTAAAAATTGCAAGACAGTTGCTTTTTCTGTTATATTTAAGATAATAAATGTAAACCAACATACATTTTTTTTCTGAAGAAAACATCTGCAAATGAGAATTAATGCATGTAGTTAAAACTACTAATAAAAAAAGTTTCCAGTTTTGTTTCTAAAAATAATGTATTTGAGAATTCCGGAGAGCAGATTGAAACAAACACCCAATCTCGAATATATTCTTTTAATAGTACAATATTTTTTAAAGAATCTAGTGACATGAAAATAGAACGTCATATATAGTCTAACCCATTGAAATGGAGATTTTGAATGCCGCTGAAGCAAATCATCATAGTTCTGCAAATATATTTCCGTGAATTTCCATGAATATAAACTCTTCTATCACGGGATTAAAACTCGTGAACATTAACGAGTTTAGATTTCTGAACATAAATATCTCAAACTTTTCTTAATGGAGTTTGAATGATTATAATCAAGACGGTCTCCAAATTTTTATCTATAAATTTTGACTTCCATTTCACCTTATTGATTATCTTTCAAACAGTTTTCTTTTAGTTATCGACTGAATACAGGTTACAGTGCTTCCATTCAGAATGGCTCCCTTACCACCTGCTGGATCGTAGTTCAAATTTAATGGTGAATTTATAATTTCATTTTAACAGTTAGTATTTTCCTTACAAGTATAAAAATTATTTATGGTCTCAATTAGGCGCGCGTGCTTTTTCAGATTGAAATAAGACATCTTGTCCATTTTACTTTCTTTTTCAACTGTCAGATAGTTTCAAAGTAATAAATTACAGATATAGAATTTGTGGATATATATATATATATATATATATATATATATATATATATATATATATATATATATATATATATATATATATATATATATATATATATATATATATATATATATATTTGCTACCAGGGTAAAACAAACAATTTTAGAATATATCAATGAGTTTGCGTCCTAAAATTATATATTATTATATGTATTATATTATTGACCTCATAGGCATTTTCCGAAAAAGCCAAACCCATATTACCAGAAAATGGGAAGAGGCCCTTTGCAATCTATACTATATTACCTTAAACCTCATATCCTACCAATGGAACGATGCTTTTTACAGATCAAATACTTGATTATGATCGAATAAAAGGTAGGGTAATCTGTATTTACCTGTACAACGTACCGCTTTACCTGTAATAAAAAAGTAGACGATCTCAATTTTCTCTCCCTCTCGTTATCTTTCTATCATACCTTTTCCATATGTATGGCCGAATCATATATATGTATGTATGTATGTATGTATGTATGTATGTATGTATGTATGTATGTATGTATGTATGTATGTATGTATGTATGTATGTATGTATGTATGTATGTATGTATGCATGCATGCATGCATGCATGCATGCATGCATGCATGCATGCATGCATGCATGCATGCATGCATGCATGTATGTATGTATGTATGTATGTATGCATGCATGCATGCATGCATGCATGCATGCATGTATGTATGTATGTATGCATGTATGTATGTATGCATGCATGTAAGTATGCATGTATGTATGTATGTATGTATGTATGTATGTATGTATGTATGTATGTATGTATGTATGTATGTATGCATGTATGCATGTATGCGAGTGCCTTCACGTAAGTTTTTATATGTGTATGCGTTCATAAATGCATGTGGGTTTGTATGTGCGATGTTTATACGTGTGTGCATGAATGTGTTTTGCAATCGTGCTTTCTGTTAGTGTATATGTATCAGCGAGCATTCATGTACATGTGTGCATGTATATGCGTGAATGTATGTGCGCATGTATTTGTATATGCATGTATGTGCGTGCATTTATGCATGTGTATGTGTGTGCGCAAATAAATATATATTTGTGGAGTTTTTTTAGGATCTTTTATAAAGCACAATGGAATACTGCATCGCTGATTTGTAAATCTGCAAAAACACAATGGCATATTGCATCGCTTACTGTCATTATATATAATTTTTTACTTTATTTTGTTAGTTATAGATAGCTACACCAGTCTATCCACTGGATTACTTGCTTGTTACAAGAAATGCATTTTTTTCATCGATAATTATTGTTCTTCTTGGTTGCGTTTTTTAAACTTTTCTTCTGTTGTTCTTCTCTGAGTTGTTTGACAAAATCAAACCCAAGTTACTCTGTTGTCTTTAGTTGTAAACAATATGGTGAGCGCTATTGTTTTACACAGAATGCGTGCAGGGAATTGCTCACAAGGGTTTAAACAGAGTGCGTACAGGGAATTGCTTACAAGTTTTTACACAGAATGCGTACAGGGAATTGCTCACAAGGTTTTAAACAGAATGCGTACAGGGAATTGCTCACAAGGTTTTGCACAGAATGCGTAAAGGGAATTGCTAACAAGGTTTTGCACAGAATGCGTACAGGGAATTGCTCACTTGGTTTTGCACAGAATGCGTGCAGGGAATTACTCACAAGGTTTTACACATAATGCGTACATTTAATTGCTCACAAGAATTTGCACAGAATGCATACAGGGAATTACTCACAAGGTTTAACACACAATGCGTACAGGGAATTACTCACAAGGTTCTAAACAGAATGCGTAAAGGGAATTGCTCACAAAGTTTTACACAGAATATGTAAAGGGAATTGCTCACAAAGTTTACACAGAATGCGCACAGGGAATTACTCACAAGGTTTTACACATAATGCGTACAGGGAATTGCTCACAAGGTTTTACACAGAATGTGTAAAGGGAATTGCTCACAAGGTTTACACAGAATGCGTAAAGGGAATTGCTCACAAGGTTTTATACAGAATGTGTAAAGGGAATTGCTCACAAGGTTTAAACAGAATGCGTACAGGGAATTGCTCCCAAGGTTTTACACACAATGCGTACAGGGAATTGCTCACAAGGTTTTACACAGAATGTGTACAGGGAATTGCTCACAAGGTTTTACACACAATGCGTACAGGGAATTGCTCACAAGGTTGTGCACAGAATGCGTACAGGGAATTGCTCACTAGGTTTTGCACAGAATGCGTACAGGGAATTGCTCCCAAGGTTTTACACAGAATGCGTACAGGGAATTGCTCACTAGGTTTTACACAGAATGCGTACAGTGAATTGCTCACAAGGTTTAAACAGAATGCGTACAGGGAATTTCTCACAAGGTTATGCACATAATGCGTACAGGGAATTACTCACAAGGTTTTGCACTGCAGATTAGTCGTCTGTATGAAAATAATTTTATACTTGTTTTCAATGATATATACTACTAAAACGCGTTTCAATATTGGTATCGTGCAAAAGCAAACAGAGAATGTTTTCTCGGTTTCTAAAAATCTTTAATAACTGGCACCACTTCTCTATCGCTCACTATAAATCAAGAATATTGTATTCTAATTACCATACTCTGATCCTCAAGGTGTAATCCATACGTTCAGATTCTCAAATTTATTGTCATCCTTCACACCAGATCTTGAGTCACACATATTCACAGCCTTTAATGTTCCTTAATTTAAAAAAGCGACTTCTGTAAATATTTTACATTTAACTGAATAAGACTAGGATCTTTGTCAATGTTATATGTGACAAATTTTCATATGAAAATCTGATATATACCCATGCACACACACACATACACATATATATGTGTGTGCGTGTGTTTGTGTATGTATATAGGCAAGAAAGAATAAATGTTTTCGAGGCATATAAAGTAATAAAGTAGCGCTGAAAATGGCCTTTGGGTTCTTCTATTTTCTCCATATCTTCCACCAGTTCCTCACTTTTTAAACGATTCATTTCTTCTTATTCTTTTCATCCTCCTGAATCCAGGCAGGATGTCCTATGGCTCAAACTCCAGTTGTTGTTAAGTCTGCCATTCTCCTCTTTCTTCTTTTTGTTTTCTTGGTCCTTTCTCTCTTTTGCTCATGTCTCTTTAATTTTCTTCTCTGCTTCTTCTTCTATCATGGTTTTGATCTTGTTGTCGGCTTTGTTTAATTGGTCTAAGCCCCAGTTGACTAAAGACCACTCCGTCAAATTATCGTAAATATCTCTTCCAAAAAACACCTCACTATGATGACAACATCAATGGCCTGTTTCAAGGTGCATATTCTCACATATTTAAGTTGGATGAAACCTCTTAACTTCTAATCTTGCTCTTCTGTCATGCCAAGCACTTTACTCCTGGCCTCGTTCAGGTTATTTGCATAGTCTAGGCTGCCTGGAAATCACCATTCCTTTTCAAGCGCTTCCACTACATAAGCTCTATCCATCATCAAGAACCACCTATGTCTTAATTCGTTAAATACATTCATTATTCATTTCTAATGGTTATAACTTGTCAACACGAGTAGACAGACTGACGAAAGCTCCGCTATATATCTGTGCACAATATACTATCCACACAATTGGGAAGAGAATAAAAACATACCATATCTACTATCCACACAAACGTACGGGAGAGTAAAACTCTCTGTCTCTGTCTCTGTCTCTCTCTCTCTCTCTCTCTCTCTCTCTCTCTCTCTCTCTCTCTCTCTCTCTCTCTCTCACACACACACACACACACATACACACACATCAGTAAAGGAGCCAGTTTTATAGTCACACTACTCTAAGTTCACACAACTTAAATAGTTTCTTTTTTTCTAGAGATCTGGCTAACCCTGAGAAGGTCTGTTTTTCAAACTTAAGATCTACTTAGCTAATTGTTGTACCTTCCAGATCTGGCACCACACACGCATATCTTATTCCAATAGTATTCCCAATTCAGTGTTGTTTTTGTGAATGCAGAGTGGCTTCACTATCCCACTCCTCTGTTTGTGGGATAGTGTCCACTTTTTATTCCAACTGTCTTCTTCTTCTATGCCACTCATGGGGATGAGGTCTCTGTGGATCCCACTCTTGTTGTTGTCTCTCAAACTCCTCCATTGCCTCTTCCTCCTCTCAGTTTTCTGTCTGGGGGACAGCAACTCTTGGTACTGGCGGTACTGATGGCAGAGAATATGGCAGTTTTTGTTGTAGAAAAGGTGGCTTTTGAGGCGTTGGAGTCCTCACATCAGGCTTGACCTCACACACAGGTCTTAACATTAGGCAGATTCCCTCGCTTATTTTCCTTCTCTTCTTCTTTCTTTCTTCTCACTTCCTCCCCTCTATCTTGGCTTCTTCTGCAATTGCCTCCAAGGCTAGCTCGTCCAGGAGGCGTTTGGCATCTGAAGCTCTAAATGTTTTGCGATTCTGCTACTAATGTTCAATGTTGACGAGTGAACGTGGGTAGCCAGACTGACGATTGTGTCGATTTAAAGGTAAACACCCCCTGTCACAAAACTTGTAATAACACTATTACCATCATATCATACGCGCAGACCTAAAATAAACATTCACGTTGACTTTTCACTTATACAGACATGCACTATGAGACAAGACTGAGAAACGAAGTGTGGATTTTCTTTCTTACTGACAAAAGAACGACACACTTCTATTTTTTAAACATAAACACACATTTGTTGGTAATTTTAATTAATATGTTTTTTCTATTGTATTGTGAGTAGCCATAAAAAGGTTGTTTTTGTTTTTGGGGCGTGTTTGCAATATTTGTTACTGTTTAAGATTATGTCCCCGTCATACTTTTCCATTATGATATGGTCTGCTAATATGGAAAGAGAAGGACAACACGGCAGTCGACAAAACCTCTATCTGATTCTTGCTGCTGATGTTGCTGTTTTCTCTGCTTCTGAAGATTGCATCTCTCTGTCCATTCTTGTTCTTTCTTGATTTTCTCTCTGAAGACCTCTATAACCAGCTCTTGGGCTACTGAGTTGACATTCTCTATCTCTTCAGGCTTCGGTATAAGGTGTAGCTTGACACGATGTAAATTCACGTAAGATTCGTTCAGCTTGGCTAATCTGAAAGGCGTGTTCAAAGATTAACGAGTCAAATATGGATAGCCAAATTGGAGATTGCTACGATTTATATGGTTCAAATGCGGACGTAAGAGAAAACATACATACTGGATTGTTGTTGAGTCGAAACGTTATGATAGCTAATGTCACAACGATGGATAGAGAGAATTCAAAGAGCATATATTCACAGGCATTTCTTGAAAACAAACGACAGACACATGTTTTCAAAATACAACATTTTTCTTCAAAAAACAATTAATCACTAACAAGTAATAATAAAATCTAACAAACCTTTTTTGACATGGTTGACAAAGTTGTAAAATCATGTGAGATTTCCACTGACGTAAATCATGAGACAATTGTAGTTACACTACGTGTCCTAGCGTAAGCCCAAAGATAGCCATAAAGGTCAGAAAACCATATATTTACTACTACTACTACATTCCTATAACTTCTAGAAGACATATGATCAAAATAAGCCACTACATGTTCTAAAGAATATCCAAGATTGCGTTGATGAAGAAAATACACACAATATTGTCCTCACACCATGGAATCAGGGCCTTGTAATTTTACATTATTGAATCGTGTTGTCTGTGCATATTTTTCTAACAAAGTCGATGATATCGTCTTCCAAAGGGGGTAATTCATACGAATCAAAATTCTCCACACAATCCTTTTGAGGAAAGTAGGCGGCAATCCAGTGGGTTCCTCTAAGATGACTATCGTCCGTATTGATAATATAAGCTTGATGATCTTGAGGTTTGCGATGAAGTAGTTCATCTCTATCGGACATGACAGGATTCCAAGAAGCAGTGTACGAATTATTTCTCAAATGGTAATAAAGTTCTCAGGTGAACATGATGTCCTATTCCCCTTTGTCATGGGGTTCTGCTTTTACGGTATCATCCTATTCCATTTCCAAAGATTCTCTACCATAAAAGAGAAGAACAAGACTATTCCATAGTTTCTAATTATGTAGAATGACATCTATCAAACTGTTTATTACTATGGTATTATCGAATTTGGCATACAAGAGGACGTTCACCATCTCGACGAGAGCTTCCGCAAAACTGAAGTTCCACACGCAGTTAACCGGATTTTATAGAGTGGAAATGTCCCTCGTCGATGCCTTGGTCTGGAGTGAAATCAAAAGCCCAAAATTTGTAACCTTCTACATAATCGTTGTACGAAATAACGTGATTGGTGATGGTTCCTAATTGCTTGATAGCTTCGTACAGAGACAGGTACGATCGCAAGCAATTATGGGTAAAGTTCGATTTGAAGGGTCTGGTACACTCTGTATTGCTTAAACTGGAAAGGACTTTGATTGTGGTCTCCATTGGGGGATGCATTACTAACGATGCCAACGAATAAAACATTTGGGTAACTAACTGTCATTGGAACAGATGATCCTCGATCTTTGATCGGAGTCTAGCAGCAATGGTGAACGTTTTTACTTCTACGCGTCATATCCGATACTTTGCAGTTGTTTTGCTGAATATGATGCTGATGTCATTTCCCGCTTTAGCAACACTTCCATGCGACGCACGTAAAGTCTGGTTTCTTGAATAATGGTTTTGTACTCGTTAGTATGAGCCATCAAATGGAAAGCGACACTACCGCTATTTAGTTTCTGACGAATATCCATTTCGTTGAGCAAACACCTGTCTTACGACCAAATGTCCAAATGCAAACGATCCATAAGTTCTAAACTACGTCCTTGCAGGACTTTCTTTCAACGGTCGTTAAAGCTTGTGAGGATTGTCATCGGCCGTCCGAGTACACAAAAATAAAATTCAAAGTGGCACATCTCCAAAAGAGCCACTTCCCAATGGGTTTCGTGATTCAATTGAATGACTTGATGTAACTTGGCCGTGTGACAGCATAATGTGCTATTGGGAAACACCTCCATGGAACTCTCACAGGGTGATATTAAGTAAAATTGGTTGTTGATAATTCCAGAATTTTAGTGTCCGAGGATTCGCTGGAAGTTAGAGGAGTGTCTAAAAGAGGATTGCTATAGTAACTGTTGGAAGGAAAACTGACGTTAGATGCAAGGCTCATTGTTGTCCCCGTGAATGGAGTATTTTAGAGACGGATTGAGAAGGTAACCGATGCAACTGCTAAGTAAAATGGTCCATAATTGTTTGTCTCCTTGTTGCAAACTCAAATTGGCAATGGTAGTACCGATGACACAATACACCACAAAGATCTGACAGAAAAAGACGACTTGCATTTTAGACACACGTTCTTCACACCACACAAGCAAGGGTTGCTTATGTAGATCTTGTTGTTTGTCTTGTTTAATCGCTATTCTCTTTTTCAGTTTGACGCTTGAGACATTATGGTGACATTATATCTACGAGTTTTTACAAATTAATTGCAATCTCATGATAAGTGTGAGAAGCATTCTTGTCAACCTGTAAAATACACTTTAAAAATCTGGATTTTATTCATCTGTTTAATGAACATTATACAATAATATCCACAAGCTAATGTTCCAGTAGGTTGAAGTTGATTGACGAATAATTTATGATTTTATATTTTCGAGACATGTATGTTTTTTATTCCGTCACTTGGTGGAAGTCCAAATGAGTTAAAATAATTGTTGTGATGTGTCGAATTTTGAAAACTCTTAAAATCATTGGCAGGGTTTTAGTGAAATGTTAGTCATGACATTTTATTCTTTGATTTTCTAATCATCAATTCATTTGGAGAATTGACAAGATTGCATGTAATTAAAATTTCATTAGAATTGACAAGGTTGCATGTAATTGAATGATCGTTGGGAGAATTGACAAAATTGCATGTAATTGAATCTTTAATACATAGGAGTGCTTATGAATTTTCATGAATTAAGCTTTATAAATGATGGGTAATGTTTCGTAGTTTTATGAATTAATCACTTGAGTGTAATTCTATATACTAGTTTGTAATATCTAATTGATCAAGTAAACTATTTTAGAATAGTTAGATTTGAGGATCTAAGCTACATGTAATTTAACACTGCTACATAGTGTAAGAAGTCAAAGGGTGTTAAATACGGGCTCATACGTCTGAGCCCAGAGGAATTTAATGACCACCCCTAGCGTGACCCGAATTAAGGTCAAGACAGGCATTGACCGTCTATGTAAACATAGGGGTTAGTTAACTTGAATGCGGCAGAATTTATGCCTTTTGTTTTCTGAGCCGAATTAGTGTAAAAATATAGATATACTTAGAAATGTGAGACATTTTATTTATTGAAGGAAAACAGCTTTCCTGGACTTTCTTGAGAAATCCCTGAACCAATCACAGGACCAGAGCAAAGTCTAAGCCGAAATCTAGGTCCAGAGACGATTGTTAAATCAGAGTTCGACTGACAAGAGTCCAAGACCAGACAACTAGACAAAAATTGGCATAGCAGGGACGAACAGAAGTCTTGATGTCCGCATGAAATAGGTGAAGTCTCTCATCGTTGCACTCAAAGGTCACATCTCGTAGGCAATGAAGATAGAATTCTATCGTTGACAGTAATCGTATCAGCAAAAGAAATTTGTATTGTTTTTTATTTTGAGTACATGTTAGTACATTTTTTCCTTCTGTTGTAACCAAGCAATGTTGTTGTTGTTGGGCTTAACGCCATTTTTCAGCACACGATAGGCTATTCATGGCGGCCAGTATTAATGGTGAAGGAAGAAACCGGGAAATCACCGGAAAGAACCACCGACCCACGAGAAGCTACTGGCAAGCTTTCTCACATATCCACATTCGCCGAATCTTAGATTCGAACCCACGCAGACAGAGGTGAGATGGCAGTGATCTGTAACGGATATCGCTTTAGACTACTCGGCCACTCGGGGCCCCTGTAACTAAGTAATTGATTTCTCTTCATTTTAAATTCTGTTGTTAAACTGATTAAATTTTATATTCGTTCATTGAAAGGGGGCTCGTTGTGTTAATTTTTTCAATATACTTGTTCAGAGATCTGCATTCTTCTATCTATCCACACTGCGTAAATTACACCGCGGGAGGTCATTCCCTAGCAGCAAACCGCAGTGAAAGAGGTTGGTGAGTTTTGAACGCCGCCAATTTATCACAATTGTTATTACATATAGCTTGCCAATGTGTGCCAGATCCGTCATTGAAATCTTGTATATTTATCACAAACGAGCCCGGCGATGGAATCGTTCTAATTAACTCCACGGTAATGTTTTACTTATTTAGTTTTCCAAGTATATCAACGCGGTCGTGGTAGGTTTCACCTTCTTGTTCTTGGCAATGTTAGTCCTTGGCAGAATTGTTTGAATGCATAGTCGTGATTGTTATAGAAAAATATGCATCTAAAGATTTCATGCCTTACTTTAGTTGATACGAGTTATGAGAATCCATGTGAATTCTCCGACATTAGATCCTTTCACGTATAATAAAGACTTGAGTGGGTATTGACTGAAATTAACATTGTTAAACCATGAAGGGTGATTTCATATATGCTAAAGACTTGAATGTGGGTATTCGCTTGAAATAATGTAGTTAAGCCATGTAATGAATTTCATTCATTCGTTTGTGTAATTGAGATGAGACCAGAACTGATGTCTCAGTGTGAAGTTAATGAGCCAGTGTTCAAATAGACATTAGGAAGTACATTAATCTTATGAAACAAGGTTTGTTTATGGTCTGGCATATTAAGTTTGACCAGATAGCCATTGGTATCTGCTTGAATTCCGATAGAACAATATGTGACATAACAAGATGGGAGAATGATCTATCCCCAGCAGGATATCTGACCAGTGATTTACATTGGAGCTTTGTTTATTTTGAAAGGGGAGATAGCTCCACTGATATATTGATGTGATGTATCCACATACATACCTATTGAAGTATCTACGTATCACATACTTACATATCCACTGACCCATGCAAAGTTTGATGGCCAAAAGAGGTAATGCAATAGAGAGTTTGGAGAAGGGAAAAGTGGAAAGGGCCCAGTCGAACAGGCACAGTGAAGGAAAAGATAAGTCAGTGAATTTGGAATGAACCAGAAATAATCAGGTTATGAAATTTTACAAGGCAATGACTTTGATTGTTCACTCAATTCTATGATGAACTAATTCTATCACTTAAAACAGATCAGCTATTTATATAAGTATATTTGAGCTTGAATTCAGTGAATGATTTATTTCAAAAAGAAGTTTATTTTTCTTAATGTAATGCATTATCACAATTGTTTATGGATATTGATTAAATTTTTGTCTTTTCATGTACAGGAGCTTGTTGCATTCTGTTTTATATATCTGCTAAGATCTCTATCCATTCCACCATTAAATTATAATTTTTATATTAATATTTTCTCGATCCAGGCAATAACACTGAAGGTGATCACCCTCTAAATAACAACAAGTTCCACTATCACAAACTTGTTTAAAAGTTTATTTTGAAATGCCATGCACCTGCATGCATATCCATGGGGGCCCCACCAAATCGATCCAATCAGGACCCATGTTTCCAAAGGTTGTTTCTGTTTCATACACTGAAAAATAATCTTGCTTAGAGTCAAGTAGAAATCCACAGTTCAATCTAATGTGCTAATATCATCTTGAAGCCAGCTTGAATCATTGCATTAGAAACACCTGTTGGTTTACTGCAAAGTCATGCATGAAAATACTCCGGGAATGATTCTACAATAATGAAATGGAGTTCACTGATGAATCCCCCAGTTGCATTCCCTTTTAAAACGGAAGATCTAGTCAGCTGAATACAACACATTTGTCCATGTAACAGTGCTTGGGCAGAAATGATAATAATCGTTTCAGACATTAAGCACAGGTGCACTCCATATGGTTCTAACAGAATACAATATCTGGTCAACAGAAAATAATCTTAAATATTTCAATGGTCATATGACAATTGTTGAAAACGCTTGAGGTTCATATGCATCATGCACCGGTACAAGGCAAGCCAGTCGAGCAATTATACTTCATGTTCACATTATTAAAAGAAGGTTTTATGACAGACCATCAATGTAACAAATGTGAAAATATAATTAAAGTGGATCGAGCTAGTACAATACATACCCCTGAACTTTAAATCAAATTGGATTGTTCAATCTCATGACTTTTACATACACAGATTAGCCTAATGGGCTGATCAAAATCAGTCTCAAAGAAATACCAAATTATAAATCATCTTAGATGTTTATCAGTCAGACAATTAAGTAATCTGTGGAGTGGTGGTTATTTGTCTCTGACCAGATTTTTCTTATAATTGCTTTTATGACAATTGACTTTCCACACCATCCAGGGCTGAAAGCAATCAGCATAAAGCTTTGTGAATCATTATTGTTTATGGTTTATACTGACTACAGGTTATGGGCATAACATAAATATCTGATTATAAGTCAACTTTCCATGTCACAGTGTATTTTGCAAGTTACATCTGTCTGAAAGGGTGACTTGACATCAACATCTGAATGGGTGACTTGTCATCAGAATCTGAATGGGTGACTTGTCATCAGAGGGTCAGCTTTTTGCTTGGAAAAAATGCACAGGCAAAACAAGATGGATAGATCGAAAGGAAAAAAGAACAAAACCAGTGCAAAATACATTTATATTATTGAGTGAAATATGTCACAAAAATTGAAAACAAATATTTTATCAATCTTCATCTAATAAATTCAACAGAAATCCATTGTGCTTGGCATTCTAATTTGTTTTGGTAAGCTAAATCCATGAACATTATTAAAGGTCACATACCAGTAAACAAAAATGGAAGCCCAGAATGATCGGATTCATAATATCCTATAATATGTCATTTTCATATATCTTACAATTAAACAATGAAAGCATATGTAAATTCCACACCTTTGTAATTATTTTGCACTATCCTATAAATGTGGCAAAAAGCCCAAGAATTCAACTTCGTCATCAGAGTGAACAAATTAAGTTCAGAAACTCTCCATTATTGCCTAGTCATTGTAAATATCATCTAACTGATTCCTGAGCTCTACTTTCAAATGTGGGTACTTATGTGGAAATTGAGCTCTGGAAGTGATACTTTGAACATACAATCTGCAAATCTATCACAGGGTGTAGGTGAACAAGAATTGTCACTTAAAAATAGATAACATTGTATTTTAATTAGATCAAAGACACCATTATTGTACAATATTAAATAAACATTGGAAAATGAGACAGGTACTGTAATCCATATTTGGCATGCATTACATTCTATTCCCCAGATCCAACATTGGTGTCAAAAGCAGTATTAAAATATTAATCCATTTACTATGGTTATCAATTTTCATGATCTTATAAAAAAAAAAGTTAATTTTTGTCACTACTTCAGGTGTTGGTCTGAAATTGAGTCCTACTGTTTCCAAATAAATGTCATTTTGTAGCAACTACAAAATTAATGAAAACTGATATGAAAAAAAAATTATGACATTAGAGTACTAGATATACTTATGTGTAAGTTCAACTGCAAACAACATAGATCCAGATCTGTCATTGGTTAGGGTCTATGTTGTTTATTATACTGAAGACTTATAAGAAACTGAATACACTCAGATCTGCCAGCACATTATGTGATGACACATCTGGGTCTGTGCAGTTTGCAGCTGCTGCACTAAGTTTTGAGTATAAATAGTAGTTTGACCCTACTGCAGAAAACAGAATCATGAACGACCTAAAAAGTGGACCTTATAGTGGATCCTATATATCACCACTTTTTTGCCATAAGAGTATAAAAATAAAATTTGAAAAGAATAACAATAAAAAAATAATGGTCAAATAAAATTTCTAATCACAGCAAACTTCATACTATTAAAAATCTGACTAAATATACATACGAATATATTTTTTTGTATTTTATATGAAATAAGTCCTGTTATATGTAGAAAAATATTATTATCAGATAACATGTACACAGAATTTAATGGCATGGCAACACAATAGTCTATATGATGTTATTGGAATGTTGATTTCTACAAATGTAAAGATACAATTTTGAGTTAATAAATCTTTCAAAATATTATTAGAATTTGGTCCAAGACAATAAAAGGTAAGATGTTAAAATTCTTTAAATGTTATAGAAAATAAATTATAAAACTAAAAACTAAAAAATTTCATAAAAATTTTGTCAAAATATATATGATCTTCAGATTTAGACAACATATTATTTTAATAATTTTAGTGAATAAAAACACACTTGTTTGTATTAACACAAAACATGTTATGTTTTGGAAGCTGTCCCATGAATACAGTTTGTAACAAAGTTGATAATGTAGCAAAATGATCCTTGATAATAAAATCAACATTACAAAGTTTCATAAACACAACTGTGCACACAACTAAAAATTAAGAGCTAAATAAATGTACTAGGATTTATTTCTTAAGGAAGACACTACTAAGGAACTGGCATTAAAACCCAGTTGGAGATTCATCAACATTGAACTTTAAGCAAAATATGGATCCAACACTCAGCAGCCATAACTTGGCCCAACAAGGATAATCAAATTCAGCTTAAGTAAGATCTATATTTAACTGTATATACATTTACAATAATTCTAGTATAAAGAAAATTATCGAATAGAAGCTAAAGTGGATGGATTTAACATCATGGGCTACAACTCTACTAAAAGATGAAGATTAAACAATCATAAGTCAAAACTGCTAAATGATGATGCAGACTGAAAAATCATGGGCCACAACTTTACTACATAATGATGCAGATTAACCAATCAAGGGCCCTAACTCTGCTAAATGATGATGCAGATTAAACAATCAAGAGTCACAATTCTGATAATGCAGATTAAACAACCAAGGGCCACAATTCTACTAAATGATGATGCAGACTGAAAAATCATGGGCCACAACTTTACTACATAATGATGCAGATTAACTAATCAAGGGCCATAACTCTGCTAAATGATAATGCAGATTAAACAATCAAGAGTCACAATTCTGATAATGCAGATTAAACAACCAAGGGCCACAATTCTACTAAATGATGATGCAGACTGAAAAATCATGGGCCACAACTTTACTACATAATGATGCAGATTAACCAATCAAGGGCCATAACTCTGCTAAATGATAATGCAGATTAAACAATCAAGAGTCACAATTCTGATAATGCAGATTAAACAACCAAGGGCCACAATTCTACTAAATGATGATGCAGACTGAAAAATCATGGGCCACAACTTTACTACATAATGATGCAGATTAACCAATCAAGGGCCATAACTCTGCTAAATGATGATGCAGATTAAACAATCAAGAGTCACAATTCTGATAATGCAGATTAAACAACCAAGGGCCACAATTCTAACTAAATGATGATGCAGACTGAATAATCATGGGCCACAACTTTACTACATAATGATGCAGATTAACCAATCAAGGGCCATAACTCTGCTAAATGATGATGCAGATTAAGCAATCATATGCCACAATTATACAAACTGATGATGCAGTTTAAACAATCAAGGGCCATAACTCTGATGATGCAGATTAAACAACCAAAGGCCATAACTCTGATGATGCAGATTAAACAACCAAGGGCCACAATTCTACTAAATGATGATGCAGTTTAAACAATCGTGGTCCACAATCCTACCAACTTCAGATGCAGGCTACAGCTTTGCTAAATGATGATGTAGAATGAACACTAAAAACTAAGCCCAGGTGTCACCAACATATAACTGCTTACCAAAGGAATTATTAAACAGACTGGAACGTTTCAGACAATACCAGGATGTAAATCCATTTTAAAAAATGCAGCGTATGAACATGTACCATAGCTAAAATTCAAATCCAACTAAAGTCTCATTAATAACAAGCTATCCACTAAATTTTTTAAAAACTGCAAAACTCCAAAATTCATGTACAAAAACAAAAGTGTGTGTGTCCAACAATTAGACACTAACAAATGACATATAATGCTAACAACTGAACTTAACTGAGACTTCATCAAGCTGCAAGCCAAATCAAGTTGAAATCCACTTAAAATTGAGTTTTTGTGCAGAAATGAATTTATTACCTTGTATCTTCCTATGTGATTATAGTCACACCTTCAAAGTCAAATGAAAATAAATGGTGCATCCATTCTTACAATTTTAGAAACATTAATTCCTTGCACATTTTTGGCCAAAACACTAACTATAACTGAAACTTTTCATAATGAATTTATTTGTATCTTTCTTTTTGCATCTATTTTTCGCCTTTTTGGAGCATAATCAACTGAAGTTATGCCATCTAAATTCTGTGTTATACATTAAAAACTTGCCTCTTCATGCTTCTCGTCAAACAACAAAACATGTAACTTGTTTTTGACATGTCTCTAGTCACTTATCAAAACTTGTTTTCGACATGTCTCTAGTCACACAGCAAGACATGTTTTTGAAATGTCTCTAGTCACACATCAAAACATGTTTTTGACATGTCTCTAGTCACACATCAAAACATGTTTTTGACATGTCTCTAGTCACACATCAAAACATGTTTTTGACATGTCTCTAGTCACTTATCAAAACTTGTTTTCGACATGTCTTTAGTCACACAGCAAAACTTGTTTTTGACATGTCTCTAGTGACACAACAAAACATGTTTGTGACATGTCCCTAGTCAAACAATAAAATGACAAATCCTGCCTTTGAGATTAAATCTGAAGAATCTAAAATTGTGCCATGGCCAATAGTTAATATCAAATAAAGGCTTGATAGAATAAAATATCTTGCATGTAAAAAGCATCTAAAAGAAAGATATCTCTACTTCAGCTACCTTGATGGATACATAGATGTAGTGAATCTTTGCATTTGTTGACAAAATTGATGAGGATAATTAATATCATATAAATGTTCCATACAAGGAAAGGTCTTATGTGTGAACAGCATCATAATGATGCAGCTGTCTACTTCAGTTGGATAGGCAGCAAACATACTAAATGTTGGCAAATGATATTATTACAACAAAGTTTTTGGTCGACACAGCAACTGATGTAAAAGATTTTTGACTACAAATAGTTAAACAAAGAATTGTAATCTTGATGTTGGAAGTGGTAACAGAAATGTCACTGTCTGACCCCCATTCACGATACATGTAAAATAGATGCAATACAATAAAAATGCAATAAAATAAAAGAAGGGAATACAAACATACAAACATATTGCATTAAAATCTGGCTGCAATGGGGAAATAGTATAATAAGAAATACCACATATATTCATCTATACATCCAGCCCAACTGTAAACTGCACATACCTATATCTGCTCTCACATTTTGGAACAGCTGATCTGGGTCGGTGTAGTTTGTTAGGAATTACCAGTACAACAAACAATATAGACTCTGATCTACCAGCAAGTCAGGGTCCATATTGCTTGTAATCTACACTGGAGTTTATGTTATAATCTTACTTGGACAAACATTGTGATAGATATATACAAAGATTTAGACACCAACACACAAGGAGAATGATTAAATCTACATGCACTGATCTTGTCAGCTTTTTCTTAATAATACCTCTTTACTATTCACATGATCTAAAAGTAATTTTTTTCTCCAAACATCAATATAAGAATGATAAACTCTTTACAAATCCAACCACTTTTTCTTCTCCCATGTTCTAAGCCCATCATCCACAGTATAGAGTATTATCCCTGACAGATGGAAACCATATTATTCATCTATACATCAGCCTGAAATAAAAAGCATACAAGTCAGTCGTATATAATCACATCTTTAGACTTTTATATTCATAAAGCATCAATCTAACCCAACAATAGGGGTATATATTGAAAACACAAGGAATATTTGGTGAATGGTGACCTGGTTTATCTGTAAGAATGATACACCATCAAATGGTATATTTGAAAACTGGGTGTGTGTGCCAAAGTTCCCATTTCATGATGACAAACATGAGCATTCAATAGAAAATTTAACATAAACTTCTTTTTCAGAGTTATCAAACAGTGCAAATTTCATCTTTTGTTACTTTTACTGAAATACAAGCACTTTACTGTCTGACAGCTGAATGTTTTCTGGGGATATATATATATATATATATATATATATATATATATATATATATATATATATATATATATATATTCATATATGCAATAAACTGATGACGAACAGTGCGAAACTAGTAACTAACTAGCCTGAGCGCTTTTGACTCTTAATGAGTCTTTTTCAAAGGCAAATACAAAACATATACAAAACAAACAAATCCCTGACACATGTGATCCCTTGCCTTATCCAGTGCACTTGATCGGGTTGTTATTCGCTATATATATATATATATATATATATATATATATATATATATATATATATATATAAATATATATATATATATATATATATATATATATATATGACCCATATAAAAGAATTACCTTTTAGAGATTATTTTGTTTTCTTTTTCTCGTACTAAGTGTTTGAATAAAACATTCATTTTAATAAAATGGTCAATTCTAGTGTCCATATTAGAGAGTATTTCACTGTTATTCTACCAAGTGTTTGTACAATAAAGCCCAGTCACATTTCTGATAAGATCAATCTAATGCTAGGATGGATATCTGAAATCATTTCACAGTTGTTCTTCCAAGTCTTTGTACAAAAAACAGTCATTTTGATGATAAGGTTAATGCAATACTAGTATCCATATTAGATTTTCACTATTATTCTATCAAGTGTTTGTGCAATAAAACACATAGCAATCGTAATGAAAACATCAATTTACTGCTTGTGTCAATACTTGGAATCATATCACTCTTGTTCTAACAAATGTTTGTGCAGTCAATTTAATGATGGGGAAAAAAAATATAATACTTGGGTTAATGTTGCTGACAGAGACATTGACTGACATTTAATATAAATATAAACATCACTTTGAGCGTAGAATTATACTGCACACAATCTTATTTTTATGTTCTTTTTTAAATGAATCAAAGAAAAGGAAGCAATTGACCTTTTCATAATAGAGTAATCTGTATTATGATTTAATGTTTAGCGGAGTTGATCCAATCCATTTCAAAATAACCATGCTGTATAGTCTTTTTGTTCCTTTTCTGGGAGAGAATGAGATTAGACAAACAGTGTATATAAAGGAACCCAATAATTAATACTGAGAAGTCACTGTTTATGTCACAGGATTAATTTGTAAGGATTTCATTCTTGCTACAAACCATGAATTTAAACACAAACTAATAATGAACTCTATGGAAACAATGGGGCCTGACCCATGAATTTAAAGGCTTACCAATAACTGATTCACTGTGGAAACAATAGGGAACTTTTCCTGATCCATGAAGTTAAAGAATATTAATGGATTCTCTATGGAAACAATAAGGCCCATTTCCTGATCCATGAATTTGAAGACTTACTAATAATAGATTCTCTATGGAAACAATAGGGCACATTTCTTCATCCATGAATTTAAAGACTTACTAATAATGGATTCTCTATGATCCATGAATTTAAAAACTAAATATTAATGGAATTTCTTTCCTGATCCTTGAATTTAAACATCCACTAATAATGAACTCTATGGAAATAACAGAGCACCTTTCCAATCCATAAATATAAAAACCAACTAGTAATGAACTCAGTATGTAAAAGTATGGCATCTTTCCAGATCCATGAATTTACCAATGAAAATTGAATTTGTCACAAAACCACAAATATTGATCCCTGCAAAAACTAAACGAATTCAGTCTCTGACAAAATAGACCATTCTACAGTTGATATTTGTAACTGCTTGTTGGAGATACTTTCTGTTAAAATCTGGACCAATCTCCTGCAGATATTTGTAACTGCTTTTCAATTTGTCAATGGTGCAGCATAAAACTGGTACTTCTTAAATGACAGCAATGAATCATGCTGACATATATTAATCAACAATGCCAGGCATAGCATATCAAGTCATTCTAAAACATCATTGTAATCCTTATGACCTCGACCCAAGTTCAAAGAAATATAAAGGTGTTGTGCAAAAGGGTAATGTCTTTGCATTATAAAGAGACAATCTAAATATGAATATACTCCATGCTGTGGTTAATTTATATATATATATATATATATATATATATATATATATATATATATATATATATATATATATATATATATATAATCAACCTAAACTTTAACAGTTTTCCTGCTCTTGGGATTTTGACCTCAAGGTCAAATGGGTCAGCATGTTTATTGTCTTTACTTCAGGAGATACTGATGTATGAATAGAGCCATGAATGGATTAATGAAAGAAAGCAAAGAAAGATTCTTCTCCCAAACTTTACTGCAAATCTTGAATATCTCTGACATTGCTCTCAAGTTCAAATGGGTCAGCATATACATGTACAATAAATCATCTCTATGTTAAGATGAGATGGTATGAATAAAATCTATAAATTTCAATGGATATATTAAACATAAGTAGATGCAAACACCTAAGTGAATATCTAACAAAGCCATTAATGCTGCAATGCCTGATATATTGACTGCTAGGACTAATTTTTGCACCATCATGAGCTTAGCAATAGAAAAATTATAGCATCTATTGATACACAAATTTTCCATGTCAATCTATTTTGTTCAACATTCATTAGTCCCTCGAATCCCCATTATTTTGTTGATCATTCATTTGTCTCTCTAATCCCCATTACTTTGTTGATCATTCATTAGTCCCTCTAACCCCCATTACTTTGTTGATTATTCATTTGTTTCTCTAATCCCCATTACTTTGTTGATCATTCATTAGTCCCTCGAATCCCCATTACTTTGTTGATCATTCATTAGTCCCTTGAATCCCCATTACTTTGTTGATCATTCATTAGACTCTCTAATCCCCATTACTTTGTTGATCATTCATTAGTCCCTCGAATCCCCATTACTTTGTTGATCATTCATTTGTCTCTCTAATCCCCATTACTTTGTTGATCATTCATTAGACTCTCTAATCCCCATTACTTTGTTGATCATTCATTGGTCCATCTAATCCCCATTACTTTGTTGATCATTCATTGGTCCATCTAATCCCCATTACTTTGTTGATCATTCATTGGTCCTCTAATCCCCATTATTTTGTTGATCCTTCATTAGTCCCTCTATTCCGTATTACTTTGTTGATCATTCATTAGTCCCTCGAATCCCCATTACTTTGTTGATAATTCGTTAGTCCCTCGAATCCCCATTACTTTGTTGATCATTCATTAGTCAATCGAATCCCCATTACTTTTTTGATCATTCATTAGTCCCTCGAATCCCCATTACTTTTTTGATCATTCATTAGTCCCTCGAATCCCCATTACTTTGTTGATCAGTCATTAGTCCCTCGAATCCCCATTAATTTGTTGATCATTTATTAGTCCCTTGAATCCCCATTACTTTGTTGATCATTCATTAGTCCCTCGAATCCCCATTACTTTGTTGATCATTCATTGGTCCATCTAATCCCCATTACTTTGTTGATCATTCATTAGTCCCTCGAATCCCCATTACTTTGTTGATCATTCATTAGACTCTCTAATCCCCATTACTTTGTTGATCATTCATTAGTCCCTCGAATCCCCATTACTTTGTTGATCATTCATTTGTCTCTCTAATCCCCATTACTTTGTTGATCATTCATTAGACTCTCTAATCCCCATTACTTTGTTGATCATTCATTGGTCCATCTAATCCCCATTACTTTGTTGATCATTCATTGGTCCTCTAATCCCCATTATTTTGTTGATCCTTCATTAGTCCCTCTATTCCCCATTACTTTGTTGATCATTCATTAGTCCCTCGAATCCCCATTAATTTGTTGATCATTCATTAGTCCCTCAAATCCCCATTACTTTGCTGATCATTCATTAGTCCCTCGAATCCCCATTACTTTGTTGATCATTCATTAGTCAATCGAGTCCCCATTACTTTTTTGATCATTCATTAGTCCCTCGAATCCCCATTACTTTGTTGATAATTCGTTAGTCCCTCGAATCCCCATTACTTTGTTGATCATTCATTAGTCAATCGAATCCCCATTACTTTGTTGATCATTCATTAGTCCCTCGAATCCCCATTAATTTGTTGATCATTTATTAGTCCCTCGAATCCCCATTACTTTGTTGATCATTCATTAGTCCCTCGAATCCCCATTACTTTGTTGATCATTCATTAGTCAATCGAATCCCCATTACTTTGCTGATCATTCATTAGTCCCTCTAATCCCCATTACTTTGTTGATCATTCATTTGTCTCTCTAATCCCCATTACTTTGTTGATCATTCATTAGACTCTCTAATCCCCATTACTTTGTTGATCATTCATTGGTCCCTCGAATCCCCATTACTTTGTTGATCATTCATTAGTCCCTCGAATCCCCATTACTTTGTTGATCATTCATTAGTCCCTTGAATCCTCATTACTTTGTTGATCATTAGTATACTCTCTAATCCCCATTACTTTGTTGATCATTCATTAGACTCTCTAATCCCCATTACTTTGTTGATCAGGCATTGGTGCCTCTAATCCCCATTACCTTGTTAATCATTGACAGGTCCATTGAATCTGTGACTTTATTGATCATTCATTGGTCCCTATAACCCTATTACTTTGGTAGCACAACTAACTTGATATTTTATTTCAGAACTGATATAAGCAAAATTACTATCTACCTTTGTCATTGGCCAAGGTTTCCCTTTTGTGCTGTTTGTATCTGAAAAGAAACAACAAATGCAACAAGCTGTAGTAGGTATAACTGTAGTACTGAATATATCATGTCAATGATATGAAAGCGTAGCATTTATGATTTTGCTACAATATGTTGACTGTGTCTATGACATCTTATGGGGATGGCAGGATATGGTGTTTAGAGAGGAAATTATGGAAACAACATAACAGTAACACATAGTCATTAAGGCTATTCGGAGCATGCTCCAAGCTGACATCCCTACAAACAAAAGACCTACTCCAAACATTTATTGCATCCTAATATATGGCAGCATAGTCACATAAGGAGGTAAAGTTTGTTGGTTTTTTTTCAGATTCCTGTACATCAATTTAAAATTTTATTTGACATTTCAATAAGTCAAATGTTACTTTACACTTGGAATTTCAAACTGACAAATGAAGCCATTTTATGTACAGTCTTGAGCTGAGAAAAGTTGTATGATGGCATTATCTGGTCATGTGACCTACATCTATCTTCCAAGGCATTTACATGCGTATAAAATATGTAAGAGTCATCTGAAAAACAACAAATAAAATGAATTATGACTTTCCATTCAAACCTATTTACATGAACATGTTTTGTCCTTGTACAAAATTCTTTGGTACGGAAGAATTATTTCATTTTGGAGCAAAATACAAAAACAAAATAAACATTGATATTGAGCTGTTGTTGCATCATGCTTAGTTCATTCTACTTTTCAATGAATTATATTGAATTATACAGAGGTATAATGAATTATATTATACTGAATTATATTGAATTTATACTGAACTATTTTGAAGTATACTGAATTATATTTAATTATACTGAAATATTGAATTATACCAAATTATATTATACTATATATATATATATAGTATAATATATTATATTATTAAATATATTATACTATTATTAAATTATATTATACTATATATATATATATATATATATATATATATATATAATATTTATAGGTTACTGCATTTGTAGGGGAAAATATGAACAAGTTTTTCGGATTTATATACTGCATTACCTTGGGAGTACAGCATATTCTTCCGATATAACGAGTTCATATTTTCCCATACAAATACAGTAACCTTTTTATTATATGCTCATTTCTTATTATACCCAAGGCTTAAATATATAAACAAAAATACACTGAAAGAAACAGAGTAACTAAATGTACGCCGTATTCCGAACTAAATATAAAAGCGTTAATGGATCATTACACAACATTATTAATGAGCACATAACTCCGTCCAGATAAATATGAAGTTGGTCCCGTGCTAGACGTAAGTTTCAAAATAAAATGGTGCTTGCTCTACATAAAATTGAAATTTGGAGTAATATTGTTGATAAATACGCATTGCAACAACTTTTCCATTTGATCTAGTATGAATACCTTTTGGTATTTTTGTCGATTCAATGCAATCTTTTGATTATGGTCTGGATTTATCTACATGAAGTGACTTGCATCGGTTTCTAGCAACATCTGCTAATTTAATGTTTTGAATTGTGTTGACATTGGCATGCGTGTTTCTTTTCTATCAATGAATAATTCAGATCACAATGTGGGAAAATTATGAAGCCTTTCCATTGCAATTATCGAAAACACGCTGTGGAATTTAATGTTTATTTCATTTTGAGTGCAGTAAGGAGGATGTAACTACACTTGGAATTTGCTCAAAATTACAGTACAATTTCAAAATGTGTAATCTACCTTGAGAACCCATAACATGGCTCATTTAATTCAGATTTACAGACCTACGAAAATATATTTTTTGAGGAAATTCAGGATGTAAAATTGTAAGTATATTTTTGGCCATTTCTATTAACAGCTAAAGAAGACAATTTATGTGTATAACTTGAATTTTATTGTGAGGAACCTGTATAGCGTCAATATATAGTTAAATTTGAAACATTGTATCAAAAAAGTAAATGCGGAATGTGCCAAAGCAGTTTGTATGTGTCAGTCTATGTAACATTTGCTGGTATGTGGCCGTCTATAAAATATATGCTTTAGTTCATTCATAAAAAATTGTTTACGTTAGAAAATAGTTCCTTTGCACGTGGGATACAGTATAAAGGTGTTCAATATCGGTGAATATTGCACGATTCTGACAATGTAAAGTTAACTAAGAAAAAAATGAGCATATAATAAAATATGTTATTAAATATATTATACTATTATATTATATATTATAATATTATAGTATATATAGTATAGTATATTATATTATTAAATATATTATACTATTATAGTATATATTATAATATTATAGTATATTAAATATACTATAATACTGAGTTATATTGATCTATACAGAATTATATTGAATTATACTGAATTATATTGAACTATACTGAATTTAATGAATTATATTGACTTATATTGAATTATACTGAAGTATAATGAATTATTCTGAACTATATTTAATTATATTGAGTTATTTTGAACTATATTGAATTATATTGAGTTAAACTGAATTATATTGCATTATACTGAACTATATTGAGTTATATTGAATTATATGGAGTTAAATGGAACTACATTGAATAATACTGATTCGAATTATATTGAATTATACTGAACTACACTGAAATATACTGAGTTATACTGAACTATATTGAATTATACTGAGTTATACTGAATCATTGAATTATGCTGAACTACACTGAATTACACTGAACTATATTGAATTATACTGAATTATATTGATCTATACTGAATTTTAATGAATTATATTGACTTATATTGAATAATGCTGAACTATATTGAATTATAATGAGTTTATCTAACTATATTGAATTAAAATTAGTTATATGGAACTATAATGAATTATACTGAACTATATTGAATTATACCGAGTTATATCAATTTGTGAGACTGGAGAACCAAATAAGTACTATCTTCAAACACTGCAAATATTTTGTACTTTTTACCCATCATGCACCAGATGGCTGTGAACTTCCAACCAATTAATGCAGTTCAGGATTTTCCATGCTAGATCTAATGAGATGTATATCACTGAGTGATGATGCTGGACATTGAAAATTTACTTCAATCAGACAGAAAACAAATACCCCCCCAAAAAAAACAAACAGAAAACTAGCTCTATGTGCATGCAT
Organism: Potamilus streckersoni; assembly: GCA_016746295.1. NCBI lineage: Eukaryota > Metazoa > Mollusca > Bivalvia > Unionida > Unionidae > Potamilus > Potamilus streckersoni. The sequence goes on from JAEAOA010002079.1 coordinate 289,153, forward strand.
TCATTTGTATTTAGGTCATATTTTTCACTAAATTCATCCTCCATCCATTATTTTCATTATTTCTGGGAATTATGCATACAGAATAACAAATATTCTAAATTTAAAAAGTGATGCTTTTACTGTACTGATTTGTATTTAATCGGAAAAAAGCAAGGCATTTTTGGCATTACAAATAATAACTTTTGCTCCAGACCTAAGACTTACGGTTACAATGGCTAAAGTTTGACAGATATATGGATATCAGACAGAAAACAGCAAATTTCAAAGTCCAACATATGCTTTGGTGGATGACATCATAAGCTGACACTGCTTGCTAACTGCACTGAGCATGGGGCAGCTTTTAATGTACATGTTTAGGTTACATGTGGAATTTTACCATTCTTAAGTCAATTTGTTAATGCCAGAAAGTAATTGATGATGCAACTTATAGACATTGTTTTAAGTAAGAGATCATACAAACACATTCTAATGACTTTAGTGTTGCTGAATTAGTCAGCTTCCTTTGATGTTGAGTAAAAATAATTAATCTTGAAAGATGTTTCATTTGTGCTTGTACAGGTGGTTGTACTGTTGTTTTAGCTATTGAAGCAACAACCATTTGTGATCACCATGGTTGGGTTCTTTCTATCAGTTATTTAGGGTGTTTCTAGAGAATAGTCCTTGAATTTAAATATATACAAATATGCAAACAATGACAGGCAAAACCATGTTTTTACAGACACGAATATTGAGTCCTATGAAAATAAACAATACTACAGTATACTCTGCCACAATATTAAATTCCTGACCTTGATAAGCACTGTCAAAGTTGTACAGATACCTGATCTTGATATGTGCTGTCCCAGTAGCACAGATGTTTAATTTTAATATACATTTTCACAGTAATACAGTTGCCTGACATAGATATGGGCTGTCCCAGTAGCACAGATGCTTAATCTTAATAGACACTGTCACAGTAATACAGTTGCCTGACAATGTCACAGTAATACAGTTGCCTGACAATGTCACAGTAATACAGTTGCCTGACAATGTCACAGTAATACAGTTGCCTGACTTTGATTTGCGCCGTCACAGTAGCACAGATGCTTAATCTTAATATACACTGTCACAGTAATACAGATGCTTGACTTTGATATGTGCTGTCCCAGAAACACAGATGTTTAATCTTAATAGATACTGTCACAGTAATACAGTTGCCTGACTTTGATATGTGCTGTTCCAGTAGCACAAATGCTTAATCTTAATATACACTGTCACAGTAATACAGTTGCCTGACAATGTCACAGTAACACAGTTGCCTGATCTCAATATGCAATGCCACCACTGTACTGACACCTGACTGTGACTGATTTTAAGTTGCAGTCACAATGATACAGATGCTTGACCATCATAATAGTATCAATGTCTGACTCTGATATTCACTGTGACAAATAATACCAATGCCTGGCCTTGATATGTACTGTCCCAAAATAATACTAATGCCTGGCCTTGATATGTACTGTCCCAAATAATACTAATGACTGGCCTTGATATGCACTGTCCCAAATAATACTAATGACTGGCCTTGATATGCACTGTCCCAAATAATACTAATGTCTGACCTTGATATGCACTGATGCAAATAACACAAATGCCTTGCTTTGATATGCACTGTCACAAATAATACTAATGACTGGTCTTGATATGCACTGTCCCAAATAATACTAATGTCTGGCCTTGATATGCACTGACCCAAATAATACTAATGCCTGGCCTTGATTTGCACTGTCCCAAAAAATACTAATGCCTGGCCTTGATATGCATTGTCACAAATAACACTAATGCCTGGCCTCGATATGCACTGTCACAAATAATACTAATGACTGGCCTTGATATGCTCTGTAACAAATAATACTAATGACTGGCTTTAATATGCACTGTCACAAATAATACTAATGCCTTGCCTTGATATGCACTGTCACAAATAATGCTAATGACAGGCCTTGATATGCACAGTCACAAAATATACTAATGACAGGCCTTGATATGCACTGTCACAAATAACAATAATGCCTTGCCTTAATATTCGCTGTCACAAAAAATACTAATGCCTTGCCTTGATATGCACTGTATCAAATAATAATAAAGACAGGCCTTGATATGCAGTCACAAAATATACTAATGACAGGCCTTGATATGTACTGTCACAATTAATACTATTGACTGGCCTTGATATGCACTGTAACAAATAATACTAATGCCTGGCCGTGATATGCATTGTCACAAATAACACTAATGACTGGCCTTGATATTCATTGTCACAAATAATACTAATGTCTGGCCTTGATATGCACTGTCACAAATAATACTAATGACTGGTCTTGATATTCACTGTCACAAATACTAATGTCTGGCCTTGATATGCACTGTCACAAATAATACTAATGCCTTGCTTTGATATGCACTGTCAAAAATAATACTAATGGCAGGCCTTGATATGCACTGTCACAAATAACAATAATGCCTGGCCTTGATATGCACTATCACAAATAATACTAATGTCTGGCCTTGATATGCACTGTCACAAATAATACTAATGTCTGGCCTTGATATGCACTGTCACAAATAATACTAATGTCTGGCCTTGATATGCACTGTCACAAATAATACTAATGACTGGCCTTGATATTCACTGTCACAAACACTAATGTCTGGCCTTAATATGCACTGTCACAAATAATACTAATGCCTTGCCTTGATATGCACTGTCACAAAATATACTAATGACAGGCCTTGATATGCACTGTCACAAATAACAATAATGCCTGGCCTTGATATGCACTATAACAAATAATACTAATGTCTGGCCTTGATATGCACTGTCACAAATAATACTAATGTCTGGCCTTGATATGCACTGTCACAAATAATACTAATGCCTTGCCTTGATATGCACTGTCACAAATAATACTAATGCCTTGCCTTGATATGCACTGTCACAAATAATGCTAATAACAGGCCTTGATATGCAGTCATAAAATATACTAATGACAGGCCTTGATATGCACTGTAACAAATAACAATAATGCCTGGCCTTGATATGCACTATAACAAATAATACTAATGACTGGCCTTAATATGCACTGTCACAAATAATACTAATGCACTGCCTTGATATGCACTGTCAAAAATAATGCTATTAATAGGCCTTGATATGCACAGTCACAAAATATACTAATGCCAGTCCTTGATATGCACTGTCCCAAATAATACTAATGCCTGGCCTTGATATGTACTGTCACAAATAATACTAATGACTGGCCTTGATATGCACTGTAACAAATAATACTAATGCCTGGCCTTGATATGCATTGTCACAAATAACACTAATGCCTGGCCTTGATATTCACTGTCACAAATAATACTAATGTCTGGCCTTGATATTGCTGTCACAAATATTACTATTGCCTTGCTTTGATATGCACTGTCACAAATAATACTAATGACAGGCCTTGATATGCACTGTAACAAATAATAATGACAGGCCTTGATATTCACTGTCACAGTAGCACAAATGCCTGATCCTGATATTGGATATATTAGTCTGAAATTAAGTTCATCATCTATTTCAAATTCTAAGTTTGTTTACATTTAAATGGATGGATTTATGTTTTTAAATTTCCATGCAATGTAATTTTACATTTTTCTAATTTTTCATTCAGTTGGCACCAGATAGTCATAGTTACATACCATAAATTGCTAAAATACATAGACCTAGTACTGAGATAAGTACCTTCATTTCCATCAGATTCATATTCCAGATCGGTGGCATCAAATCTATGCATGTTGTGTGGATGGCCAGATTGAACTCTACCTCCTCCAAGGGGATAAAGCACATGACTGTTGTGATAGCTGTTCAAAATGAAATAAATAGTAAATTCCATGCACACCAATTCTCTTTTCATCTTGTATGCTAAATTCAAAGAATAATAAATATGACTTAAAATATTATTGTTTCACACTCATACAGCATTATGAATTAGTCAATGATATAGAGATACATAGCACAGTGATACACCCAATGTTTCTAAATCTTTATTGATGGCTTCTTCAAAAGATCTGCAGAATGCTAACAGTGTGATCACTGTTCTTATATGATCAATTGATATGTACTACTAAATTGATCACTGTTCTTATATCATCAGAAGCTATGTACCACTATATGACCATTGTTCTTACATGATCGAATGCTATGTACTATTATTATCAATTGCTATGTATTATTATTATCAATTGCTATGTACTACTATTATCCATTGCTATGTACTATTATTATCAATTGCTATGTACTACTGTATCATCATTGTACGTATATGATCAGTTACAATGTATAACTCAATATATCTCAAAGAGCAAAAAGGACTTCCTAAATATGGTCTAAAATGTGTTTATATGCCACTTCACTGGCCAAATCAATTACACAGCATGGAAGATGAACTTCCACTTCACTTTGGCCATATCAATTACACAATATGGAAAATGAACTTTCACTTCACTTTGGCCAAATCAATTACACAATATGGAAGATGAACTTCCACTTCACTTTGGCCAAATCAATTACACAGTATGGAAGATGAACTTCCACTTCACTTTGGCCATATCAATTACACAATATGGAAAATGAACTTTCACTTCACTTTGGCCAAATCAATTACACAATATGGAAGATGAACTTCCACTTCACTTTGGCCATATCAATTACACAATATGGAAAATGAACTTTCACTTCACTTTGGCCAAATCAATTACACAGTATGGAAGATGAACTTCCACTTCACTTTGGCCAAATCAATTACACAATATGGAAGATAAACTTCCACTTTACTTTGGCCAAATCAATTACACGGCATGGAAGATGAACTTCCACTTCACTTTGGCCATTCAAGCAATAAATTATAGACTTGTAAGCTTTGTGACTTCATGACTCCAGTCAATATGACAATAAATTCTTAACTTAATTAAATTTATATGACCAACTTACAAAAATAACTATCCCATTGAGTAAAGTAACAGCAGTATTATGTAAGTGCTGTTCCAATGGGCATTCTCTCTCTTGGGCAAATACAGTGTGATGTAAGTATTGTTCCTTGGCGCATGGTGTCCTTTGGGCAAACAGCAGTGTAATGTAAGTGTTCTCATATTGAGCATGGTGTCCTTTGGGCAAACAGCAGTGTAATGTAAGTGTTGTCACATTGAGCATGGTGTTCTTCATGCAAACAGCAGTGTAATGTAAGTGTTGTCACATTGAGCATGGTATTCTTCGTGGAAACAGCAGTGTAATGTAAGTGTTGTTACTCTAAGCATGGTGTCCTTTGGGTAAACATTAGAGTAATGCAAGTGTTGTCCCATGATGCATGACAACTCCTGGGTAAGACATTGTTTGTGCTCCAAAGGACAATGGTCACATTATAGTGTTTATATGACTGATATCATGCCCCACAGGACAGCACATACATCATAGTACTGACTATGAAAGATATTGTGCCACATGGGACAGTACATACATCATAATGCTGACTATATGACTCCCCATGGGACAGTATAGGCATCATAGTGCTGACTATGAAAGATATTGTGCCACATGGGACAGTACATACATCATGGTGCTGATTATATGACTCCCCATGGGACAGTACATACATCATAGTGCTGACTATATGACTCCCCATGGGACAGTATAGGCATCATAGTGCTGACTATGAAAGATATTGTGCCACATGGGACAGTACATACATCATAGTGCTGATTATGAGCGATATTGTGCCACATGGGACAGTACATACATCATGGTGCTGATTATATGACTCCCCATGGGACAGTACATACATCATAGTGCTGACTATATGACTCCCCATGGGACAGTATAGGCATCATAGTACTGACTATGAAAGATATTGTACCACATGGGACAGTACATACATCATAGTCCTGATTATATGAAAGATATCATGCCACATGGGACAGTACATACATCATAGTCCTGATTATGAAAGATATTGTACCACATGGGACAGTACATACATCATAGTGCTGACTATATGACTCCTCATGGGCCACTACATACATCATAGTTCTGACTATATGACTCCCCATGGGACAGTACATACATCATAGTGCTGACTATAGGACTCCCCATGGGACAGTACATACATCATAATGCTGTCTATATGACTCCCCATGGAACACTACATACATCATAGTGCTGACTATATGACTCCCCATGGGACAGTACATACATCATAGTGCTGTCTATATGACTCCCCATGGGACACTAAATAATTCATAGTGCTGACTATATGACTCCTCATGGGACACTACATACATCATAGTGCTGACTATATGACTCCCCATAGGACATACTCACATCTCTATCATGTAAATAATATCCTACAGAGCAGTACTGTTTCTTGAATTAAGATCACTATAATGTCTTACTGTCCCATTTAGCATGTCACTGATAAACATCAACATGATGTAAGTAAATTCCAATGGAACAGGATGTCCCTGTTGTAAACAGTACTATGATGTTTGCTATCCTATAGTGCATCATGTCCCTCAGTTAAACAGCAGTATGATGTATGTATTATGACATGGAGCTTAATGTTTCAGCAAACAATACTATGACAGTAAGATTCATTACTGGCATAAATTAAATTTTTCAAAAATCTTAAAACTGCTCATGCTTCCCACCACTTGAAAGTGATACAGAATGACAAAATATCTGCAAATGTTGAAAATAAAAATCATAAAATTGTTTATTCTGTCAAACATTGGAATAGTCTTACCTAATCTGACAGTATCTGCAAATGCAGACATGCCAAAAAATAGAAGAAAAAAATTAAGCTGAAAGCATCTTGAAAAGTCAGACCTAAGGCTGCAGTATTGTGAAATGCAAGCAAGAGTTTTGAATTGTTTGCTGATGTCCCCTATTGCAAAAATGATACATTCTTTCACACCATCTGCAAATGTTGACAAGAGTCTTGCTGATGTCCCCTATTGCAAAAATGATACATTATTTCACACCATCTGCAAATGTTGACAACAGTCTTGCTGATGTCCCCTATTGCAAAAACAATACACTACTTCACACCATCTGCAAATGTTGACAAGAGTCTTGCTGATGTCCCCTATTGCAAAAATGATACATTCTTTCACACCATCTGCAAATGTTGACAAGAGTCTTGCTGATGTCCCCTATTGCAAAAACAATACACTATTTCACACCATCTGCAAATGTTGACAAGAGTCTTGCTGATGTCCCCTATTGCAAAAATGATACATTATTTCACACCAGCTGAAAATGTTGACAAGAGTCTTGCTGATGTCCCCTATTGCAAAAATGATACATTATTTTACACCATCTGCAAATGTTGATGTCTTGCTGATGTCCCCTATTGCAAAAATGATACATTAATTCACACCATCTGCAAATGTTAATAAGTCTCATAACTGTGCATTATTCCCAACACTGGAAAAGTGAGACCTAATTTTATAGCATCTGCAGATGTATAAATAACAAAGATATAAGTTGTTTATGCTGACATCAACTTTAGCAGTGATACTACTACAATATCCACATGTGCCAATATAACATAAAATACAAATTTTTAAGGAAGCAATTAGTGTGATATTATTTGCAATTGCAGGCAAGACAAACATAATGTAGAAGATTAAAAATATGGAACTTACCCATCACCACAAATCGCCAGACTCTTGATTTTATTATTTTTATATTTCATAACTAATACGATGACAACTGTAATGAGTATTACTCCAAGTGGAAGTCCCACACTGAGGCCAATAATGAGTGGCACATTGTCTAACAATAAAAGAAAAACATGATCAATTTTTGCATAAAAACTCTAATAAAAATGGGAAAATTAATCAGATCCATTCTTCAATCAATAAATAAATACACAAAATCTTACAAAATTGAAATATGAAACACTGTCAGTGATATTAAAAACTACTTAGGCCATTAAAATGCAAATACAAACATGTTCTGTAAACTTTATTTGTACACACTTTGGCAGGGTGGATCCAAATAATTTCATTAAAAGGTTAAGCCTAAGAAGTTGAAATGTTACATGAAACATGCAAAATATTTGAAATTACACACAAATTTAATGTATAAGACCATTCTTCTCAAATATCAATTTTGCATGTGACGTAGCTTTTGTGTTCATGTGTAACTAAATAAAAATGTGTTAGAGTCCCAAAAGCAGCAAAATGTAATCTGCAGAAACTAATAGCAGATCTAATCAGCACATATCAACATATGATGCCCCCCTCTATATTCTTCAACAAGTGTCCTAACCAACTTCTTTGTACAAATGAAAAGATGGATGGATGGATGGATAGATGGATAGGTACACAGGTGTAAATGTGGGACAAAATAAATATCCCAACCCTCTATCTTATTGCAAGCCGTGGGTACTCAAAATGGATAACTTTTATTGTTATTATTCTTTTTGACATTTTTTTAATCGTGTTGCACAGAACAGTCTTAATTAATGTCCCCAACTGCATTTAAGTTGACTGAATACCTAGATGTCAGTGGATTTGACTGCATTTAACATTATTGAATACCTAGATGATACTACTGATTATATCTGAAACTCTTCATATTGATTTATATGAAAACAATCCCACATCTAATATAAAATGAAACAGAATCGTCCCACAAATTAAAGCTATCATAATAATAAGACTTAATCACTAACTTTTGTAAGAAAATCTACAATATATATATATATATATATATATATAAAACTGCATTATGCATGGATATGTGTGCATCATAAAATTATTCAAATGAAAGATGTTTAAAAATGGGATCTTGCCTTGTTCCTCATCTGGTCTGAAAAAGAAATAAAATGGCATTAAAATGTATTCCCATGATATGTCTAAAGAGATTGAAAATAAAAGTTAAAGGAAATGCCATCAAGAGTTATTCTATGATATATCTAGAAAGATTGTTGAAATGAAAATAAAAAAAAAATTAAAATTAAAAAATTATCCCCATATATCAAAATTAAAGAAGATGACACTGATCCATCTTTCACATAGTGTTGACAATTACTTACAAGACGTGAACATTTCATGCTACAAAAAAAAATCATATTGTCAGCACTACCATCTTCTTCAGGATTTTTTTTACTGGTAAACAATCAGCCATTTTTGGTGATGGTGGGTGGGGATTAGCTGATTTAAATAGCTTTACAGCTGTGCCATTACCATGGAAGTGATGGATTGCCATGTATGAGTCAGACTGTCAATGACTGACCTCTTGTGTCATTAGTTAGATGTTAGGCTGAAAAAATTGTTGCCTGGCTTTTGGAACTGCTCTGACATCATCACAATTGTAACAACACAACATAAACATACCCATTTAGCCGTAACAACAAGCATTCTCTATTGGAGTTTTATAAATTAATTTTCAAGTTTTTCACAGTAAAACTCAACTCACTTTTTTATCATAGAAAGTTGTTTTTTTCTAATATAAAGACTGGGCTTTACATAAATTCCTGAGCTAATGTATAGGCAAAGCTTCAATTGCTGCAACAATCTATCAATTACACCAAGCTGAAGAAAAAAGTCCCTAATGAGAGTGCCTTTTTGCACATAAATTGGATGCAAATTCAATAAATGTGGGAATGAAATAGAATGGAACTATGCCACTTAGCACTGATTTGTCATTAAGATCTAAAATAAAGGTAGAAACCACCATGGAAATTGGGATGGAGTTGAAGTAGTTACTAAGAAATTATCAGACTTGGCATCTTTTCTTTCCAGGGGAAACAACTCTAATCTGATTTATGACTTTGAAAGGAGACAATGTTGCAGTATCTCTGTTGCCAAAAGACATGACTAACTTCTTCTGCACTTGGGATGGCTAGATTTGCAACTTTTTCAAATAATTTAAAAATGTTATGTTGGTCTGGTAATTTGCTCAGGCACATTTAGACTCTTCAGATCAAATATTTAATATTTTACCCAATAACAGTCCTTGGAGGCATTGCCATAGATAATTATTGCACTACCATGTTGGCAAATGTTTTGTCCAACAATATAGGAGCAGAAAGCAATGCAAACCAGACAGATGAATGGATAGTTTTATAAAGTGTATGATGTAGCATCACTCACAATCAATTGTGTGAGAGACTCCACATTGTATGAAGAATGGTCACCAAATTCAAATTAAAAAAATGACAGTCACAACAAAATTGTATAACATCTGCAAGCTTCATTTTGAATGAAGTGACAATTTTTGCACTACTTTTAATGTTAAAATTACTATCCCAAGCTAAGAAATAACATAGTAAATTAATGTGCAGCGAGTCCTTACCCACATGATGGACGGCCTCCTGTAACAGTGCACTTGTAACCCGAAGGACAAGTTCCCAATAGACTCTCATACATCCCACACAAACCTCCACTGCTACTCACTGTAAAATTTGATAAATAAAACCATCATGAAGCTAGCTTATCATCACTAAATAAAGAAAGAGAGAAAGAAAGAAAGATGAAAAAAGACATAAAAGAAATTTACTGAAAATACATAACTGTTAAAATGACCTTAATTCAGTCTTTGAATCTACTGCAGATGTTACCAGAAATAAATTCCTTTTTAAGCAACAAGATGTTTATCACAATTACAGTATTTACCCTGGATGCAAAAAACACAATTACTTTACTTCATAAATAGCAAGATCTGTTCATTAGGAATTTTGCATAGTACAACACAAGGAATTAATGATTCATTCACCAGAAATCATCAGTAAATTTAGAGTTTCTGCATTGTACAACATAAGGAATTACTAAATGGTCTGCCAAACATTATCAGTAATTGTTGCAATGAACAACAAAAAGAATTAGTGAATGGTCCAGCAGAAATCATCAGACAAATATTGTCTTTGCAATGTACAGCACAAAGAATTATTTGAATGGTCTACCAGAAATCACTATAAAATGTAGTTATTGCATAGCACAAAACATAGAATTACTTAATGACATTACTACTAAAATGTTATTGCATAGTACAACACTAGGAAATTAATGAATAGTCCACCAGAATTCACCAGCAAATGTAGTCATCGCAGTACAAAACATGTAAATTACTGAATGGTCCACCACAAATCTAGAGATGTCTACATGAGATACAGATGCCACTGACCAATGTGATGCAATAAAACGGCAAACACTTAAGTAAAACAGTTTCACAACTCAAATTAATATTATTGAAAACTCCCAAAAGTCAAAGTGAACAGAGTTATTTTTCATCATTATAGTGGAAATTGTGCTTAGTACAAGATGGACTTTTCATTAATTTGCTAGTGTTGTACTATGCAATGACAACATTTTAATAGTAATGTCTTTCACACTGCTGCATTGCATGAGAAAAGAAACAAAAATTATTTTCTACTTTTAAAATGCTTGTATTTTAATTTCTGTAGATAACAGATATATGAACATGGTATGGAAAATGATTGTTGAAGTCACTTTATTATAAGCACCAATTAACATTTGGTTTTAAACTTATTTACAAATGCAGTTAAAATGTTTGACATGTCATGTCAATTAGTCCTCATTGATTTTAAAAAGGTAATATGACTGGGAATTTCATCTTAGTATCTGCTGAAATGATTTATCTACCTTCAGACTTATAATAAATAATGAAAGACAAATTCAGTATTACTAAAACTCTATGACCAACAGTTGTGTAAAGTAATTGGTAATTCTGGTACAATGCAATCAACTCTATTGAACATTACAACAACTATGTGAACTTTTACAATACTGTGATAAATATAGTAGTACCTGCGTAACCAACAGTAGATTGGACAGACTAGTAGACATGCAACTAACCCCTGAGAAATATTACTACAAGTCTGTGAAACTATCAGCTGTATGCAAAGACTTGTAAATACTTATAATGCAATAAAGTCTGGAGCACATCAACTGGATGCATACACTGTTAAATCCAATAATGTGCATTGAACACTTAAACACATCACATCAAGTCTATCATGCTTCAAATACTGTGATAAAAGACATACCTATATAATCACCAATAGCTAGTGACTGAAGTCTAGCATTTATTCCACCTATAACAAATTGCTCATTCAAGGCATCTATCAGATTATTCACCAGAGAAGTTTTTGCATCAGTGGAGTCTTGCATCAGCAAGACAAAGGCTGCAATTAGACTGCCTTTCCTGAAAAGAGGAAGCAATGAAGATATCTATTGGAAAAGAGTTCAACCCGATTATTTACAACACAACTTACAAATTAAAATATGTGGTTCAGGAAAAAGTGTATTTTTAAGTATGGAAAATTATATACATAGAGCTGCTGAAACTTAATCTAAAATTATCATTATAGATTTAAGAATTTCATTTATATTTCAGAAATCTCCATTATAAAATTTATAACATAAAAATTATGTGTGTACACAAGGTTATCCTTTAACCAATAAAATAAAGAAAAACAATAATTTAAAATCTGTGAGTTTATTCAATTATAATTGTTAATACTATCAGGCATTAAATCTAAGGCAAGTAATCAAATCATACATGAAATGAGATACAGCCTTACTTTGAGTTTGTTTATATTAAGCAAACAAAATCACACAAATTACTCTTTAAATGATTATGTGATTCATTCTTAACATTGCTGGACACAGTCTGCAAATGTGTCTGGACACAGTCTGCAAATGTGTCTGTATATTTGTACATAATATGAATATCTGACATTTTATGTTTAGTGGGAATCTTTTGCATGAGAAAACAGCAGTAATTTGTGTATCCAGTCTGCAGACCAAGCAAAAGAGCTTCCAATCGCCACAATGCTGCCACTGATGTTGGTCATAGTTTAAAGTTGTTTCATGTTTTCATAGGTTTCCCTCTTATGGACTACAAGACTAAATGGAATTGATGGCAAAACATTTCTTCGATGAATTAATGAACAGTCTCCACTCATCTGGATCATGAATGGTGTTGAGGGCTGCCATCACACCATCAATGTTGTTGCAGGCTACAAGATCACCTTCCATGAAGAAGAATGGGACAATATCCTTTTCGTGGTCATGGGACATGGAAATCCTAACATCATCTGTCAGGTGATTTCAATGGAGTAGCCTGGAGCCCAGTAGCTCTGCCTTATTCTTGGAGAGTTCCTAATCCTTAACAAGGTTATTCAGTTCACCTTGTTTATGAGGTGTGTTTTAGAGGAGAAGGTTTGTAGAAAATATGGGTCATGTGATTTTGAAAATATGGGTCATGTGATTTTGAAAATATGGGTCATGTGATTTTGATGATTCAGGATAATGAAGTTTAATCCTCCTCCTCATCTGAATAAGTGAGAATGATTCTGGCGCATCAGGAACTGGCAGTTCTTCTCCATGGAGTACTGGGCGTATAGCTGATGTAATGTTTGGATAATGTCCTGTCCACTTTTTCTTCTTGACTCACCTTTCCCACCTGGAGGCACTTTGCAAAAGTAACAATTTCTGATAGGATCTGTTAACTCTCTCCAAATCATTGGCACTGCAGAAGGTTTAGATTTCCTTTTCCTGCCACTGGTGAAGATTTGCTGCACAAGTGTTGCAGCATTTGGAGGGGGGGGCCTCCTCTAGTCCTGATCTCCAATTTTGCAGCCAAAATAAGGGCGATAGGCTTTCTCAACCATTATGGTTATACTGTGCTTTTGTGATGCAAAAGTCACTTCACCATAAACATAGCAGAAGTTATCTCCATTGTTCACACAAGTATGAGGCATCTCTGCTAAAGCATGGCTAAACAGAAATGTGTCCCTTTGCAAAATCAAGATGCAGTAGGATTTCTAGAACTGATATAGGACAATTTGTTCAGATGACTGATGTAAGCTTAGTTATGACTGCATCATCAATGACATCTAACATGATGCAATTCATATTATGTATAAAATCAATACCAGCTTCCGATTGCATCATTCACTGTTTTGCCTAAAATGCAAGCATTCATAGATCCATGTGTGAGTCAAAGATGTATTTTAGTCATTTCTGGCTTAGATAGAGATCCCTTTCCTTTATAACTCAAATATCCTCTGCCATTCCCAAGTCAAGGGTTGTATATACTGACAAAGTATCATATCTTTAAAACTAGAGCCAGTCAACAATTTTAAAGATCATTTTCGTTCTCAGTAACCCAGAATTAATTTGACTATATTTATTTTGGAACCATTTTGTCTGTAGACCAATGTTATCCTAACCTTGGAAAAAACTTTTAATCTTACTATTAAGACCATCTGTTGATAACTTTTCTTAAAACAACAATCTGATTACTATTCCTTCAAATAAGCCTGACATTTTGTGTGGACTAATTTGGATGAACATCATTGTTTGTACTAATCTGATTTAGTTACTTTTCAAAATAACCTGAAATGTTTTGAACTAATTTGGTAGAACTTCCAGCATTCTGTACCAATTTAATTACCTAAAAATAATATATTACATTTTTTAATGCTGCAAGAGATGATTAATTGTAACATAAAAAGAGCAATGAAACAAGTCCTATACTTACGAAAGAGTGATGTTTTCTATGCTGATGAAATAGTTTCCCATCTTCTTTTTGAAATATAAATACAGCTACAAAAGATAAAGGTAGCAGAAGGTAAGGTCATTTGAAAGATACAGCAAAGCTAAAAATATAATAATATGATTTAGTGTACAGTCACTATTAACTATACTCTCTTGGTTCTAATTTTATGTGCACAATTGTAGAAGTTTTCAAATTTGGGTGAACAACAATCATTTACTGTACTCTCCTGAATTTTGGCTGCAGATGCATATTTGCATTGGCTCTGAGAATTTGGATGAACCATCCAAAACAACTGTGCTATTCACCAAGATTTCAAATGCACTACAAATTCAGGTGTACAACCATTATTAATTAAATTTTCAGATTCACATGATTTTCAATCCATGGGTGTGCATCCATTATTAATTGTTTAGTTTTTGGCAATTAGAAACAGATGCATAGGGACAGAGGCTGGGTATATCAAGATTATTGTCTATAGATTCCTGGTTGAATGCTCAGATGCACATTTCAAAAGCTTTCAAAACTGTGCCCGGCCATCATTAAGTATGTACTTTTGGTTGACTTCTTTCAGTGCATATTTCTATAGACTGTCTAAATGTTGGTCTACTGCCACTGTTAAATATGTATTGTGAATTTTAAGGTGCAGATTCATACCAGTTTTCAAACTGTCACTGTGCATCCATTATTCGATATATTCTTGGATGAGCATATTTGCACCAGGCCTTAAACTTTGATTGCTGGAATAATGTTTAATGTAACACATGAACAACGTTCTTGTGCATACTAGAACTCAGCGACATGGAACAAATTGCCCACTGAATTTAGACACAAAGACACAGTGATCTCATTCAAGAGTGCTATTAAAACTCACCTATTTCAACTGCAATTACAGACTTAGACTTAATAATGTTTCCTTGCCTTAAATATTCACAGCATATTTTCTGTTTTCTAATTTCATGGTGTTTGTTTTTATTTTTATAATCATATCATTATATATGTTTTTTAAGTGTTGTCAAATGTTGAAAAACACTTAGAGCTTCTAAAGATTAGGCACTATAAAAGATTCCCATTATTATTATTATTATTGTTATTATTATTATTATTATTATTATTATTATTATTATTTTTTTTTTCTTTTTGATTTTTTTTTTATTTAATATTATTGGGCTCAACAAAATGTATTGTGCATGTATGTAAAATTCTGAGCCTAGAAGGGAATATAATATATAATCCAAATAAGGGGACAACTAAGAATCTGGTATAATTTAATTATTTGTCTCTCAACAATTTACATAAATGTTTGAGTCCAAATAGATATTCTGTCATAATACATTATTAAGGTGCTTGGATAATACATATAAACATCCATTGTAGTGGAGTGAGACTATAAGTGTATTGAGCACCATAAAACATACAGATGAATGATCAGTATACCAGGAAAATGTTTAAGTGTTGTTAAAAGTGAAATCACCCCCAATTCGGTTTGTGTCAAGTGTGTCTGGAGATTGCTTGTCTTTAGAAATGTGAAATCAATCATAGAGCTGAGTGATCTGTGTCAGGAGACTACATGTCTTTAGCACTATGAAATAAATCATACAGCTGTGTGATCTGTGTCAGGAGACAACATGTCTTTAGCACAGTGAAATCAATAATACAGTTGTGTGATCTGTGTCAGGAGACTACATGTCTTTAGCACTGTGAAATAAATCATACAGCTGAGTGATCTGTGTCAGGAGACTACATGTCTTTAGCACTATGAAATAAATCATACAGCTGAGTGATCTGTGTCAGGAGACTACATGTCTTTAGCACAGTGAAATCAATAATACAGCTGTGTGATCTGTGTCAGGAGACTACATGTCTTTAGCACTTTGAAATAAATCATACAGCTGAGTGATCTGTGTCAGGAGACTACATGTCTTTAGCACAGTGAAATCAATAATACAGCTGTGTGATCTGTGTCAGGAGACTACATGTCTTTAGCACTGTGAAATAAATCATACAGCTGAGTGATCTGTGTCAGGAGACTACATTTCTTTAGCACTGTGAAATAAATCATACAGCTAAGTGATCTGTGTCAGGAAATTGCATGTCTTAAGCACTGTGAAATCAATCATACAGCTGAGTGATCTGTTTCAGGAGACTACATGTCTTTAGCACTGTGAAATCAATCATACAGTTGAGTAATCTGTGTCAGGAGACTACATTTCTTTAGCACTGTGAAATCAATCATACAGCTGAGCGATCTGTGTCAGGAAATTGCATGTCTTTAGCACTGTGAAATCAATCATACAGCTGAGTGATCTGTTTCAGGAGACTACATGTCTTTAGCACTGTGAAATCAATCATACAGCTGAGTGATCTGTCAGGAGACTACATTTCTTTAGCACTGTGAAATCAATCATACAGCTAAGTGATCTGTTTCAGGAGACTACATGTCTTTAGCACTGTGAAATCAATCATACAGCTGAGTGATCTGTGTCAGGAGACTACATTTCTTTAGCACTGAAATAAATCATACGGCTGAGGGATCTGTTTCAGGAGACTACATTTCTTTAGCACTGTGAAATCAATCATACAGCTAAGTGATTTGTTTCAGGAGACTACATGTCTTTAGCATTGTGAAATAAATCATACAGCTGAGTGATCTGTGTCAGGAGACTACATGTCTTCAGCAATGTGAAATCAATCATACAGCTGAGTGATCTGTGTCAGGAAATTGCATGTCTTTAGCACTGTGAAATCAATCATACAGCTGAGTGATCTATTTCAGGAGACTAGATGTCTTTAGTACTGTGAAATAAATCATAGAGCTGAGTGATCTGTGTCAGGAGACTACATGTCTTTAGCACTATGAAATAAATCATACAGCTATGTGATCTGTGTCAGGAGACAACATGTCTTTAGCACAGTGAAATCAATAATACAGTTGTGTGATCTGTGTCAGGAGACTACATGTCTTTAGCACTGTGAAATAAATCATACAGCTGAGTGATCTGTGTCAGGAGACTACATGTCTTTAGCACTATGAAATAAATCATACAGCTGAGTGATCTGTGTCAGGAGACTACATGTCTTTAGCACAGTGAAATCAATAATACAGCTGTGTGATCTGTGTCAGGAGACTACATGTCTTTAGCACTTTGAAATAAATCATACAGCTGAGTGATCTGTGTCAGGAGACTACATGTCTTTAGCACAGTGAAATCAATAATACAGCTGTGTGATCTGTGTCAGGAGACTACATGTCTTTAGCACTGTGAAATAAATCATACAGCTGAGTGATCTGTGTCAGGAGACTACATTTCTTTAGCACTGTGAAATAAATCATACAGCTAAGTGATCTGTGTCAGGAAATTGCATGTCTTAAGCACTGTGAAATCAATCATACAGCTGAGTGATCTGTTTCAGGAGACTACATGTCTTTATCACTGTGAAATCAATCATACAGTTGAGTGATCTGTGTCAGGAGACTACATTTCTTTAGCACTGTGAAATCAATCATACAGCTGAGCGATCTGTGTCAGGAAATTGCATGTCTTTAGCACTGTGAAATCAATCATACAGCTGAGTGATCTGTTTCAGGAGACTACATGTCTTTAGCACTGTGAAATCAATCATACAGCTGAGTGATCTGTCAGGAGACTACATTTCTTTAGCACTGTGAAATCAATCATACAGCTAAGTGATCTGTTTCAGGAGACTACATGTCTTTAGCACTGTGAAATCAATCATACAGCTGAGTGATCTGTGTCAGGAGACTACATTTCTTTAGCACTGTGAAATAAATCATACGGCTGAGGGATCTGTTTCAGGAGACTACATTTCTTTAGCACTGTGAAATCAATCATACAGCTAAGTGATTTGTTTCAGGAGACTACATGTCTTTAGCATTGTGAAATAAATCATACAGCTGAGTGATCTGTGTCAGGAGACTACATGTCTTCAGCACTGTGAAATCAATCATACAGCTGAGTGATCTGTGTCAGGAAATTGCATGTCTTTAGCACTGTGAAATCAATCATACAGCTGAGTGATCTATTTCAGGAGACTACATGTCTTTAGTACTGTGAAATCAATCATACAGCTGAGTGATCTGTGTCAGGAGACTACATTTCTTTAGCACTGTGAAATCAATCATACAGCTAAGTGATCTGTGTCAGGAAATTGCATGTCTTTAGCACTGTGAAATCAATCATACAGCTGAGTGATCTGTTTCAGGAGACTACATGTCTTTATCAATGTGAAATCAATAATACAGCTGAGTGATCTGTGTCAGGAGACTACATTTCTTTAGCACTGTGAAATCAATCATACAGCTGAGTGATCTGTCAGGAGACTACATGTCTTTAGCATTGTGAAATAAATCATACAGCTGAGTGATCTGTGTCAGGAGACTACATGTCTTTAGCATTGTGAAGTCAATCATACAGCTGAGTGATCTGTCAGGAGACTACATGTCTTTAGCATTGTGAAATAAATCATACAGCTGAGTAATCTGTGTCAGGAGACTACATGTCTTTAGCACTGTGAAATCAATCATACAGCTGAGTGATCTGTGTCAGGAGACTACATGTCTTTATCATTGTGAAATAAATCATACAGCTGAGTGATCTGTCATGAGACCACACATCTTTAGGACTGTGAAATCAAACTCATACTGCTGAGTACCCAGTATGTCAGCTCAATACGTAAGTGTGCTAAACATAGTGAATTTAATGCAGTTGAGTGGCAAGTGGGTTCAATCGAACATATCCACAATGTAAATAGATTACATCATTTTACATGACCACAAATTTCTTTCATGCATGTCTGATTTTATGTCAATTAAACTGAGACAGGAACCTAACAAATCACATAGGTCTTTATAATCATCAAGACTGCAGACAAATCAGTGGAATGTCATATCAAAATGAACAATTCTCATCATAAATATAAATGATTGAAGAATGTGTTTCAATTTACTTATCACAAGTCTTGTTGATGACGGAATACAATGAATAAACCATGAAGCACAGCTACATAAATAACTTGGGGATAAAACCTCTATAACAAAGTTATATCAGTCTATATTTCACTAATTCATAGGCATGTAATACCATATATACTATTCATTAATTTTTAAAAAAAATGTGGTACACAAATTTATTTTCTTGATTAAAAAGTAAATAATATATAACAAGAGCTTACCGTCTGATTTGCATTGTAGAGATACTTATCATATGTATTAGTATCACTGAGACTCCCTGTGATTTGAATATTGAAAGTAAACTTTATGCTTGAAGACGTCATATTATGTCCTGGCAGAGGTGTACATGCAGTACCATTCAATACATATCCCGAATAACACACACATTCATAACTTCCATCTGTATTCTGACAACCCTGAGAACAATCATCTTGACTCCGTAAGCACTCATCTACATCTGTTGAAAAACAAATTACCAATAATTAGAAACATTCGCCAACAGTAAAAAGCGAATAAATTTTGACAGCTCTGGAAATCGCCATTTTATAACATATTTTACATTTTTTATGTTACATAATAAGATAGATCTAACTCCAAATGCTAAAAGTACTTATCCCTACAATTCTTTTTCTACCTTGACTGGTATCAACTCATTAAAGGCCAACATTGGCCAATTGCTTCCCTTAGCATTTGGCAATTTTGATTGGGAAAATAGCCCAATCCATTTTGGAAAAAAATGTTCAGGAATAAATTGCTGAAATTAAAAAGTTTGCACTATGTTGAAATAGTTTATATAGAAATTGGAATGCATTCACTTTGGGACTGGAGTCTTACATTAATCCCCAGCACCCCTTAAAAATACCTGATTCATCTGAACTTTCTTGAACTAGTCTCAGATGACTTTATGAACAAAGCAGTATATAACAATTAGATGAATTAAACAAATTAAACTTAAAAGTTCCTTGTAAGAACAGTAAAATAAAAAAAAATAACTGTTGCAAAGATAAATATTTCAACTTAACAACAAATAGAGATGATTAAAATGAAATGTGCTTTATGTTAATATCTTCCAAGAATTTTTAAAAGCAAGCACTGAGAACCTTGGAAACAAAAATCTGAAGACTTTTGTTATTTCACCAGATAATATTAGAATGTTTTTCTGTCTTGTGTATTTAAATTTAATTTGAGTTTTCTTTATAAGCCCAAATATTCAATAATTATTACTGAATCAAAAATAGTGATTTCACTGTATTTAAAATTTTGCAAACTGACTGAAAATTTGACCATATGGTATAAACATGAGGCCCTAGTGGAACTTATGTTGTTTCATTTGGTATGCATTGGTCTAAAAGTAAAATATAACCAATATGGTGCCTTTTGTTAAAGACACCAAAATTATGATAACTTCAAGCTACTTGATAGAAACTGGTAGTATCTTACATGATGTTTGGCCTTATTTTTACATTTCTACTTTTTGTAATTTCAGGGGAACACTGGCAACTTTTGCATCAATATTGACGGTTTTCATGCTATGTTTCTATTTATCACACCTGGGGTTATATAGTAAGGCAGTTTTTTAACAGAAAGGTAGTCTATGATATTTATGATATATTAGTCAATGCTAGCTATACCAGATGGATATATCTGTAGCTTTCCCACCCTGTTGCTATGGAAGTCACATCATTGCTAGGGGAAGTAACTGCAGACACAACTTTGATGCAGCATATCATAATAATCAACATTCATACCAAGTTCATAGAAAGATTGACTGGAGAGTTCTGAAGATGAAGTGAAAGGAGTCTTTGATGGTATTGCTGTGGAAGTCTGATCATTGCCAAAAGAACTATGTCGGATACAACTGTGATTGAGTCTATGTCCTGAAAAACATTCTTATAAGTTTGAATAAAACTGGCTCAGCCATTCTAGAAAAGTCAAAAATAAATTTTAAATTTGCTGCCCTGGGAGCCAGTACAAACATAGTTTGGACAGAGCATGTTGTAAGGAATAACATTATCAAGAGTGGTCAAAAATGGCACAGCCATTCTGGAAAACATAACAAACAGATTTTCCAATGTGTTACAATGGATGCTTGATCATCGCCAGAACAGTCACCACATACACAAGTTTAACTGACCATGTTCTAATAGCATTCCTACCAAATCTGATCAAAACTAACTCTGCTGTTCCAGAAAAGCTGAACACTGGTTTTCCACCATCCTGTTAATAAAGCCAAACTATAGTATGGGAGATATACCGAGCACAATTTTGATAAAGCATGTCTTAAAAATCATTTGTACCAAGCTTTTTTGAAATTGGCACAACTGTTCTGGAGAAATTGAAAATAGATTTTCCTTATGGTTACTATGGAAGCCACCTAGTACTCATTTTTCATAAAACATATCCTGGCTAGGTGAGCCAGCCAGTATACAATTTTCATAAAGCATGTCCTAAGAAACATTCCTACCATGCTTGATCAACAGTTGTTTAATTTGAAAATGGGTTTCACTTTAAGGGTAGCATCTTTATTTTGCAGGAATTTTAACTTGAAGTTTTTGATATCAATTATTAATTAAAATATATAAATATATTTATAACCTTTGTACAGTAAGAAAAATGTCATAAATTTTCTAGTTTAGCAAGTGACTCTATTAATGCCACTTTGCATCCTTTTTCTAATTTACTTGGTTAAATTGATTTAATTTCATATAGACATAGCTCCCAGTCTAGTGCAAAACATGGTTTATTATTTTAATTATTAATTTAAGTTTTATTATAATTCTTACAAACTGCTCCTAGGCATTAAAAAATCTCCAAGTTACTTTCTGTGCATTCTGTTTCCTGGTTTGCCAGCAGGACATAGCTTTAATGGCTGCATTGGTCTACTAAATAAACTGCATTGGTCTACTACATAAACTGCAATGGTCTACTATGTAAACTGCAATGGTCTACTAAATAAACTGCAATGGTCTACTAAATAAACTGCAATGGTCTACTAAATAAACTAAAATTACATTTGTTTGTAACTTGCTTATATACCATAATGGAGGCATTAGTAAGGTCAACACTTTATAACATCAGGATAATGACACAAATATTTATGTGTTTGAGAACAAACACATCATGGGTCCAATCCCCTGTTCTTTTTCTTTGTTTTCGACAGCATTTGTTTGTGAATTTGACTTTATAGCCAGCTTGGCATGAACATTGGTAACTGCCATTGGTATTGGTACAGTTATATGAACACATATCTTGGGTGTTATATAAACAATGTGATATAAAAAATTTACCTATACAGTAAGATCCATTGACTTTATATCCAGCTTGACATGAACATTGGTAACTGCCATTGGTGTTGGTACAGTTATATGAACACATATCTTGGGTGTTATATAAACAAATTTACCTATACAGTAAGATCCATTGACTTTATATCCAGCTTAGCATGAACACTGGTAACTGCCATTGGTGTTGGTACATTTATATGAACACATATTTTGTGTGTTATATAAACAATGTGATATAAAAAATTTACCTATACAGTAAGATCCATTGACTTTATATCCAGCTTGACATGAACATTGGTAACTGCCATTGGTGTTGGTACAGTTATATGAACACACAGGCTCAATGCACTCATCAATATCTGTACAGGACAAAGGAAGACAAATAGAGGTAAAGCTTATTCGAAATGTTAACTAATATTAAATGTATGCATTGTTTCCACTTTGGATAAGCATGTTAGTTATAGTCATAGAAAGTCTGATGAAAAAGGGGTAGGCAATGTTATATTAGAAAAATGAATAAGTTATATGATTATTGTTCTTGACTTGCTAAAGCGTGTTAAAATAGTACACTGTAGCATAGGATAAATAATGACCATGTAAAATAAACTAAGATACTTTAAGATTTTAAATTATTACTGATTTTAAATTATTACTGATTGACCTTACCTGTATTTTACCAAATGAACTTAAATCTGGACATAATAAACTTGAGATCTGATTGGCCTAACTGTAGGTCTGACTTAAAACTGACCAATGACACATTTTTAGTTATTACGTATTTTAAGTTATGACATTTGAAGTTATAACTTGACTTTGTAAAATCTGTTAGTGAAATTGAAATCTGCTTATTTTTGTTGCAGCTACATTTTTGGTTTCTGATGCAGTTTCATTAGCACTGAATTCTCCATATATGCTTTCACATGTACTTTTTTTTTTTAAAAATGAAATTGGAAGCTATTTTTTTTTTTTATAAATTGTACCTTCAATAAAAACCTGCAGAAACTTTTAGAAAGAGCTGTGGTAGAGCATCAGAATCATAATCCAAAATCACAAGTTTATTATCCACCCAGGCCGCCCAGTCACAGGTTTATTACCCACCCAGACCGCCCAGTCACAGGTTTATTACCCACACAGGCCACCCAGTCACAGGTTTATTACCCACCCAGGCTGCCCAATCACAGGTTTATTACCCACACAGGCCACCCAGTCACAAGTTTATTACCCATCTAGGCCGCCCAGTCACAGGTTTATTACCCACACAGGCCACCCAGTCACAGGTTTATTACCCACCCAGTCACAGGTTTATTACCCACACAGGCCACCCAGTCACAGGTTTATTACCCACCCAGGCTGCCCAGTCACAGGTTTATTACCCACACAGGCCACCCAGTCACAAGTTTATTACCCACCCAGGCCGCCCAGTCACAGGTTTATTACCCACATAGGCCACCCAGTCACAGGTTTATTACCCACACAGGCCACCCAGTCACAGGTTTATTACCCACCCAGGTCGCCCAATCACAGGTTTATTACCCACACAGGCCACCCAGTCACAGGTTTATTACCCACCCAGGCTGCCCAGTCACAGGTTTATTACCCACACAGGCCGCCCAGTCACAAGTTTATTACCTGCCCAGGCTAGCATAGGTTTGTTGCCTCAGTTTTTCCTTTGGAAAGGCACTTAGCACCCATTTCCTCACATTACATAGCTAATAAAATGTTAGAAGTACCATTGAAATAAAAAAAAAACAGTTTGGCATGAACAAAACAATTAAAGCTTAGGTTACAAGCTACACCAAACATCAGAGATACAATGGATGAATAAAAAACTATAAAGGAACGATAGTACAAATGGAATAAAATGTGCTTAGTGTAAAATGAACATGCAATATGGTTTTAATAAATTGTATAGATAAATAGGTGTTAACAATGTGGAAAAATTCTGATATAAGTTATGTCTTTATATATAGGCACCTAGATTGATTGGTTGTGAGTCTCACCTATGCAGAAGCCATTTGTCATGTTGTAACCACTTTCACATACACATTGGTAAGATCCCAGTGTATTGAGGCAGTAAATATTGGCTCCTGTACATAAGGATGTATTACTGCATTCATCAATGTCAGTGTCACATTTTGTTCCATTCCAACCATTTTTACACACACATCCTGATAACTTGTCACACCTTTCTGCTCCAACACTGCAGTTGCAATCAGATGAGCAGTTGATACCATAATGGAAACTGTCACATTCTGCAAGAAAAAAAAACAAAATCAAAATGTTTATTTTCTCAAATAATGTTTGCAGTGGAATTTGTGAGTAGAATAGATGGTTGCACAGTCTGATATCAATGTTTCAGACTAAGACAATTAAAACAGGAATAATTCTTATTTATATCTAGAGTTCAATATTATGGATTTTAACTATACTTTTTTTCTGGTTTTTATTCTAATGTGACTATGATTGAAAGTCTCGGGTGGCAAAAAATATTGTTGGATCTGTAACGGACATCGCTTTAGACCACTCGGCCACTCGAGGCCCCATAACCAATTTGAAAGTTAATACTAAGCTATTAGAATCACTAGAATGGTTTCTGATCAAATCTGCCTTTACTCATTGAAATGCAACAAAATTACTACATTTCAAGACACTTCAAACTCTGAATGAATGTGCACACAACATATGAGACAATTACTAAACTAATAATATATTTTTTTAACCATTGGCCAAGCAAACAATAACAACTTGTGCCATATTTACATTCTTCAAAAGGGCAATAAATCTTTTTTTCCAATCCAAGATCTCTGAGCATAAAGAAAATCAGGGCAGGACACAACTTATGACAACAAAGAGATTCACTATGAAATCGTGTCTGAAATCATGTCTGAAATCATGAAATCATGTCTGAAATCATGAAATCATGTCTGAAATCATGAAATCATGACTGAAAGAAGATAGCAATACATCCTCTCACAAGTATTTACTCCAAAACAGGTACCATTACATCCATGTAATTATACTTCCTTTGATATTTAGTTTACACATTTTTTTTTCCATCAGTTTTTACTTTTTGTTTTCAGATTTAACCATCATTCAAACATGTCAATAGTGCATATTTTCTCTAACATTTTGTTAAATGTTTGTGTTTATTTTTTGTAAGCTGTTGCTTCCACTGATAAAGAGCTTAATTAGCTTGAAACATTAGGAATTTCTTTATAGCAAATTATTTTTCTTGTACAATAGCCCCCTCTTGAACGGCACCCCTCATCAGCAGACACCTGCTATTTAAGGCCAGAATTCGAAGCCAATGGCGAATTTGTGTTCAAAATTACCCCTCACGAAAGGCCACCAGGCTAACGTGACCAGCGGCCAGCATATTTGTGTAAAAATATAAAATTTAGCCCTCACAAGCGGCCACATTTTATTTTGTAATATGTATCCAGAACCAATTTTTTTTATAGTTAAGTACACATAATCTGATTATCCTTACTGCAAGTTATCATAAGATGTCTGGTTTAGCCACTGATAATTGTTAAAATTACATAATAGTACCAACAGCTGAGAAGTGGCAGTATTGATGTGCAATACAGAAGTCAGCGGGAAAATGGTTTGATAGTTTGTATGGCTTTCTTTTGTAAGATGTTGAGCTTGTTTACTTCCATGATTAGTTACTATTACTATTGACAATAATTGTCAAGTTTACAAATCCTAATGGCTGCAAGGTGAGTTCAGGTCAAATCTGCGTACATATCTTCTCTCACTTAGTGACATGAAATATAAAAACAATAGGGTACCAGACTGCGCTTAATGAATTATGTGACAATCACTGCCTTTAAAAACACATGGTATCTTGTCTAAATACAGAAAAAATTGTTTTATTAGTCATGTATTTGCAACATTAATGATTACAACTGGATGTAAACGTCAAGACCACAGGGTCACCATTGGCTAAAAATAGAACAAAGCAGGGTACCAGACAAAGACCAAAAAAATCATGTGACAACACATTTGTTGCTTCTTTTATGAAGGCATTTCATCCACTCAACAAATGTTTCTTCTGTATAATTAAATCGCACTCAGCAACATCTGAATAAATCATTACCAAACATTAACATGTAATCATGTAAATAGAGATGATTATTTCTGAAAAAGTCAGTTATTATAGTTGAAGACATCAGGTGAGGTGGGAAGAAGGGATTTATTGAACAATTTTAGGTAGAAAAGACTCGAATAAAACAATTTTATGTTGAAAGACTCGAATAAACAACATCATAACCAATAATGATAATAATAATAATCTCAGATTCTACACTTGATCATGTTCTCAACCTTAAAGATTTTCCAGGTAAATCCTGGGAAGTTGGTTCCAAGGTTGTGCCATTGCAAACAGGCAGTGTTTACTGTCTGTGCAGCTACCACTGTGCTGATAACCTTCAGCCCTCTCCTCTTGAAGGGAATGTCAGGCAAATAAAAGCTTGAGAAAGTGGTCAGGGTATGCCATTGAACTGTTTCACTATGTTCCAAGTGGAGACATTATTATGTTTGATCATGAAAATTACATGTATTTCAAGAAACAAGATTTTCATGGGGCATATTCCTGACAGGCTAGAACCTCAAGTCTTATGTCTTGCTTTCCAGACTTGAGAGGTAGAAAAAGCCTATTTGTTTTTGCAATAAATCCAGGATGTATAATCACAACTGATTCTTTGGAATTGAACTGCATGGGTCCATGGAGAGAGTATGCAAGCTGAGGCAAGTACAATCAGAAGGCAAGATTGAAAAGATAGCTGGCTGATGGAATGGTATAACAATACTGACCATAGAAGAGTTGAACGATGTCAACACCCAGGAAAGATTCCATTTTAGTGTGGGTCTGACAGCAAGTTGGAAGGTCTTTGTAATGTTCAATACTGTCTTACCCATGTCTGAGATCACTGACAATGGTGATACGGTTTAAATTATTGTCTTAAATGAAAAAAATAAAAAAGTTAGCTAGCTGAGAGATGTATGCTGAAATTAAGTGGAACCTGTCATTTATCTTATATATATCTTCAGAGTGGACAGACTTTTAGCTATTGTGATTCTCTCTGCAACTAAAGTTCCAAACTAATTTTCACACAAGGAAAAAAAAAATCCTTGAAATGAGCCAGGCATGAAGCAGTTTCTCTGGACATGGTTGGGATATTGGCAACCTTGGATGCTTAAACATGGCAGGTATTTCTATGACTTGTCTCCAAGGCAACCAGATCACTAATCCAGGATATTTCCTATCATACTGGGGAGTTCAGAACTATCTGGCAATTAGTGTCCTATTATTTATATGACTCCTTACTAACTGCATTGACAATCCATGCTTCTGCATCTGGAAAAGGAAAGACGGCAAGTTGGGCAAATTGTTGTTCTACCACACAAACACACACACATACACACACTAAAGGAGTCTGTATATTATCAAGTGTTAATTAAACTGCTCACTGGTTGCCACTGTCAAAAATTATCAACTGTTCTGGACTAATACAATGGTCAATTGGCACTCATTTGAGTCAACCAAAGCAGACATGGAGTATAATCATTACCAATGCAGGGCGATTTCTTTTCTTTCTTCACACATGTAGTGTACTTTCACAGGGACATAACAGAACATGATATTCAATCCAGTTCACATTGGATCACAGCTCTTTGTTGGCCTTGTTTAAAAATGATGATATATTTTAACATTTTCTTCTTTGGAGTTTGCACTGCTTTCATATAATGATTTTCTTAGAAGATTTAATAGATGATAAAGGAAAGAGAGTGAATAATTAATTAATTAATTAATTAATTAATAATCATAGTAATAAAATGATAATAATCTAAAGGTATGTGTAATCATATTTTCAAAAAAGACACACATGTACTTTAACATCATCCATCTCTGTACTGTTTTCCCATAATGCACCATGCCCATTAGTTTGGTTCCCTGATTTGTATGCTCTCTGCTACACATTCTACTACATGACCCGCTAATTGGGAGATACTGAATTTACTATTAAATTTAAGCTGGACACCAACAAAAAACTTACTGTGACAATAATTTTTTTAAAAAGCATGCTACCAAGATTTGTCAATGTTTCTTGATAAAATTACATTAAATATGAGACTTATGTGATAACTCTATGAGGAACTGACCTGAACAAGTTCTTCCATCATTTTCCAATTTGTAACCTGCACTGCATGAACATACATAGCTTCCATTAGTATTCTGGCACTTGGCATTGGAACTGCAATTCATCAGAGTACCATTCGTCTCTGTACATTCATTGATATCTGAAAGATACAAATCATTGGGTTATTCATGTGTTTTAAAACATGAAGGCTATGGCCTGCACCTTGACATCATGACCAAAATACTACTGTAAAATGTGACCATGACTTCCAAGGTCAAAAGGTTAAAAAAGTATGTTGTATAAAACATGAAGGCTATGGCCTGCACCTTGACATCATGACCAAAATACTACTGTAAAATGTGACCATGACTTCCAAGGTCAAAAGGTTAAAAAAGTATGTTGTATAAAACATGAAGGCTATGGCCTGCACCTTGATATCATGACCAAAATACTACTGTAAAATGTGGCCATGACCTCCAAGGTCAGAAGATTAAAAAAGAATGTTGTAGAATGAATTATATCAGCTTTGGAATAGGGCAGTGCTGTCAAATGAATTTGAGGTTATTAATAAAATTTTGTCTGTTAATTTGGTTTTGTTTAAAAAATATAAAATTAGTAATGGTAGCTCAACTGGGCAGTGGACATTCATTTTCTGTAAATTTTTCATGCCAATATATGTGAAAGCTCAAATATCCATCAATAGTGGCTACATAGTATTTATACTGTAAACTTAAGCATGAACAATGTGTGACAGTAACTTACTTATAGTAGTAAATTAATATAACTAACTAAGAATAATCCCTTCACAATAAGATCATCTTAAATATAAAGAATATAAGCAATCAACTCATGCACAAAAAGCTACCCAAAGTAAAATATCTTCTTCCTTACCATGTTTCACTACCATATAATGAACAGTGCTTTAAAAGCTAACCATAATGTAATAATAAATCAAAGCTAATCCTGTGCAACATTTAGGTTATAATGACCCAATTCTGGTAAAATTTAATATTTTGCTTGATATGGAACAACATTTCATAAAATTTCAGTACCTGACCTAAAAGCTCATCTAACTTCTCAGTTATGCTCCTGACAAAACTTGCACCATATTGTGGGTTGTCAGAAAGCAAACACCTGAAGATGACTATATTTTCATACTTTATCCATTCTCACTACTCACCTGAAGATGACTACATTTTCATATTTTATCCATACTCACTACTCACCTGAAGATGACTATATTTTCACACTTTATCCATTCTCACTACTCACCTGAAGATGACTATATTTTCATACTTTATCCATACTCACTACTCACTTGAAGATAACTATATTTTCATACTTTATCCATTCTCACTACTCACCTGAAGATGACTATATTTTCACACTATCCATTCTCACTACTCACCTGAAGATGACTATATTTTCATACTTTATCCATACTCACTACTCACCTGAAGATGACTATATTTTCATACTTTATCCATTCTCACTACTCACCTGAAGATGACTATATTTTCCTACTTTATCCATTCTCACTACTCACCTGAAGATGACTATATTTTCATACTTTATCCATACTCACTACTCACCTGAAGATGACTATATTTTCATACTTTATCCATACTCACTACTCACCTGAAGATGACTATATTTTCATACTTTATCCATACTCACTACTCACCTGAAGATGACTATATTTTCATACTTTATCCATTCTCACTACTCACCTGAAGATGACTATATTTTCATACTTTATCTATTCTCACTACTCACCTGAAGATGACTATATTTTCATACTTTATCCATACTCACTACTCACCTGAAGATGACTATATTTTCATACTTTATCCATTCTCACTACTCACCTGAAGATGACTATATTTTCATACTTTATCCATTCTCACTACTCACCTGAAGATGACTATATTTTCATACTTTATCCATTCTCACTACTCACCTGAAGATGACTATATTTTCATACTTTATCCATTCTCACTACTCACTTGAAGATGACTATATTTTCATACTTTATCCATTCTCACTACTCACCTGAAGATGACTATATTTTCATACTTTATCCATTCTCACTACTCACCTGAAGATGACTATATTTTCATACTTTATCCATTCTCACTACTCACCTGAAGATGACTATATTTTCATACTTTATCCATACTCACTACTCACCTGAAGATGACTATATTTTCATACTTTATCCATACTCATTACTCACATGTAAAATAGCTTTTCCATTTTACTTTGAACATGCACAGCAAAATACTTACCATCACAAGTTATGTTGTTGGCAGCGAGTTTAAATCCTATATTACATGAACAAGTAGCTGTTCCTGCTTGGAGGTCCACAAAACAGATCTGATCACAAGTAATGTTGCCATACTGTTTACAGGGGTTCTCAACTATGAAATTCAAAATGGATGGCAAACATTAGATACATGCAATGTCTCTGTGATTTGGTAGTGACAACAGTAGCTGCAGAGTGATTTCAATAACACAAATATATACAATGGCAAGTAAAATATTCAAACATGATTATGATGCACTGTTTAAGGCAAAATTCTAACAAATCTTAGTTAAGTGCTGTAATCATCTAATACTACATCACCATTCCATATCTAAAAGAAGCAATTTTCAATACATATTCAATTCATAGTCTTGTATTGCTTATTTAGCTGCTGACAACACCTGCATGATAATAATAATATCATAATGAAAGTGTTGCTTTCACTGTACTGTACTGTACTGTACTGTACTGTACTGTACTGTACTGTACTGTACTGTACTGTACTGTACTGTACTGTACTGTACTGGGATGTCATAGAAACTGCAGTGAAATCAAAGCAGTAAACAGATATAAAAAGAAAGTGAATTATTTAATTTATAATGAAATAAGAACTAATAGTCTTGATACAGTTCAAAGTCGTTTCACTGGGTATGTTTCTAAATATATATGTGTAGCAATGCAAAGCAATACTCTGATCAAATAAGCAATTAGAAACAACACAGCATACATGTGAAAAAGAAATTAAAACTGATAAGGCAGACTAAAAATCCTATTTTGCCAAATCCATATAAGATAACAAACTTAATCCAAAAACAATCGGGTCAATTTTTTGCAAGTTTAGAGCTGAAGTATAATTATATATTGGATCCTGAGTATTAAGTTTATTTTCAATCAATTATACCACCAACTGACCAGATAAGATTAGGTTACTTATACCACTAATTGACCAGATGAGATTAGATTGCTTATAACACTAATCCACCAGATGAGATTGGGTTACTTATGCCACTAATTGACCAGATGAGATTAGATTGCTTATAACACTAATCCACCAGATGAGATTGGGTTACTTATGCCACTAATTGACCAGATTAGATTAGATTGCTTATAACACTAATCCACCAGATGAGATTGGGTTACTTATGCCACTAATTGACCAGATGAGATTGGATTACTTATACCACTAATTGACCAGATGAGATTAGATTGCTTATAACACTAATCCACCAGATGAGATTGGGTTACTTATGCCACTAATTGACCAGATGAGATTAGGTTACTTATATACCACTAATTGACCAGATGAGATTAGATTGCTTATAACACTAATCCACCAGATGAGATTGGGTTACTTATGCCACTAATTGACCAGATGAGATTAGGTCACTTATACCACTAATTGACAAGATGAGATTAGATTGCTTATAACACTAATCCACCAGATGAGATTGGGTTACTTATGCCACTAATGTACCAGATGAGATTAGATTACTTATACCACCAATTGACCAGATGAGATTAGATTACTTATACCACCAATTGACCAGATGAAATTGGATTACTTATACCACTAATGGACCAGATGAGATTGGACTCTGCATGGACAAAGTGATCTAAAGAACTTTCTTTTACTGATTACTGGCATCCCACCTGTCTGAGTGTTTTTGAGTCTCTGTCTTGGGCAATGTTGGTGATCTTGTGACAAAGCTGCCAGAAGCGTCCTGTGGGTCTGTGGTTCTTACCAAGTTTTTTCCCTGGGTTCTTCCTCCACCAGTTATACAAGCCACCATGTATAGCCTACCTTACACTAAGACAACACCAAAACAGGAATAGTCAAATCAGATTAGGGCACTACTTATAATGCCAATCAACCAGAGTATGGCACTACTTGTACTGATAATCAACCAGAGCAGGGCACTACTTGTATTCCTTATCAACCAGAGTAGGGAACTACTTGTACTGCCAATCAATCAGAGCAGGGCACTATTTGTATTCCTTATCAACCAGAGTGGGGCACTACTTATAATGCCAATCAACCAGAGTAGGGCACTACTTGTACTGATAATCAAACAGAGTAGGGCACTACTTGTATTCCTTATCAACCAGAGTAGGGCACTACTTGTACTGCCAATCAATCAGAGCAGGGCACTATTTGTATTCCTTATCAACCAGAGTAGGGCACTACTTGTACTGCCAATCAACCAGAATAGGGCACTATTTGTATTCCTTATCAACCAGAGTAGGGCACTACTTTTACTGCCAATCAACCAGAGTAGGGAACTACTTGTATTCCTTATCAACCAGAGTTGGGCACTACTTGTACTGCCAATCAACCAGAGCAGGGCACTATTTGCATTCCTTATCAACCAGAGTAGGGCACTACTTATAATGCCAATCAATCAGAGTAGGGCACTATTTGTACTGATAATCAACCAGAGTAGGACACTACTTGTATTCCTTATCAACCAGAGTAGGGCACTACTGGTACTGCCATTCAACCAGAGCAGGGCACTATTTGCATTCCTTATCAACCAGAGTAGGACACTACTTATAATGCCAATCAACCAGAGTAGGGCACTATTTGTACTGATAATCAACCAGAGTAGGACACTACTTGTATTCCTTATCAACCAGAGTAGGGCACTACTTGTACTGCCAATCAACTAGAGTAGGGCACTATTTGTATTCCTTATCAACCAGAGTAGGGCACTACTTGTACTGCCAATCAACCAGAGCAGGACACTATTTGTCTTCCTTAACAATCATAGTAGGTCACTACCTGTAAAGCCAATCAATCAGAGTAGGGCACTATGGATACTCCTAAACCAAGATTTATTAACTGCAAAACTGCCAAAAGTATTGTATAATATTCCAATCGAACTAAACATGCTTATACTGCACATTTTTGTTAACATATTGGCAGTAAAATACTGTACATATTGGTAGTAAAATACTGTATTGGTGGTAAAATACAGTACATACCTTCTTTGCAAGTCTTTCTGTCTTCTGTCAGGGCATATCCAAAATAACAGGAACAAGAAAATCTTCCAGGAGAGTTTTCACAGATTTGCTGACATCCTGACTGTCCTGCTGTACACTCATTTATGTCTGATATATGCAAGGAAAGAACACTGGATTAAGTATCACTATGTTGAAACAAAACTCATTGGACAATGTTTTTGAGCACATTTCTTATTTTACCTCTGAAATTAGCAAGTTCTTACATTAATTTGTATTAATACTAACCTGATAATTTTCCAACATAAATCATTTTGAAAGCTCAGTGAAGTGCAAAAAATATTTGTTTGCTAAAGACAATAGTTACTGAATACATTATGATCAAGAAATGTGACCTGATTGGTCTAGTAGTAGGTATGGCCAGCTGTCATACAGGAGTACACAATTCAAATACCACAACATGCTTCATTTCAATTGTTTTGTTCCTATGTTTGCTGACTTTGAATTAGGAAAGATAAGTATTTTACTGATATCTTCTTTTTTACAGTTACAGCAGAATATAATTGGTATACAGCTGATATTCTTGAGTGGGAAATCAGTACTACAACTACTACTACAACCAAATTTACTTGTTCTGTGTAAATAATAGAAATATTTCATGAAAAACTCCAGAATTTTTACTCATGGATTTGCCACTTCTGCAAAATACAGAGTGTTGCAAGCATTCAATGAAATGTATTTATTATTTACCAAATCCATGTGAATGAAGAATGACTTTTCATTACTGAGAAAACATATGGGTAAATACTGCAAAAGAACTACAGCAATGCCCATTAGGAGGTCTTGCTGATATTAATTTGAATTTGTGGTCATCTAGGCTGTTGCCACTGGATCCACCAGATTCAATTCTTGTTTCTGGAAGGCATCATCATTTACTGCACATAAAAACTAGAAAAAGTTGACTATGGATGCCCATCAACAGCTTCAATTAAGAATATGTCTTGGCTAAACTTCTATGAATTAATTAATTGAAGAGATAGACTTTTGATTGCCTGATGATGGTAATCTATGCTTAATTACAAAGCCCAGCTGCATTAGAATTATGAAACTATTGATTTAAACAGGAGACAGATTGGGTGGAATGAGATAGTACTTAATTCCCTCACCCTGAATGCCAAATCTAGAGCTACCAATAAACATGTTTAGTATGATAGCATCTTCAGTACAATTCTGGCATAAGGCTTGGAATGATCTGTGTCCAAATCTAAGATTGTATTTACAAGACACTGTGACCTACTAAAGAAATCTTTTTTAATAGCAGTCTGATAGATCTTGCCCAAAATGACCTTCGCCACGATGCTGGAATGAGCTGGAGATCATAGAATGATAGACTTTGATATTAAATAGAGCTAATTAGCTCTCATTTACAAGCCATTGATAAAAGTTAACCAAAGGGAAGATGGTGCTGACCTTACACCAGCAAATGAAAACTTATCACTTACTTTTGCAAGCCTATAAAGTTGAGATTCTCTCTGTGACTGTATGTTTAAATTCCTATCAACACAAGGCTCTCTTGACAAGAACCTGGTGTGAAGAAGAAACCTTTATAAGCAGAAGTGAAACACAAGCAAACATAGATGTTTGAGCAGGTTGGGTCTTGTCATGATTTTGCTGGGAACGCCTATTAAATTAAACAGGTCTTGTCCTACTTTGAGAGTAACTTTCAGAATTACCTTGCATACATGATCACTCATTTTCTGTATTATATTCAACATCAAATCCATGGGGTGGAGGTGAATCCCTGAAATCCATCCTAAACTGACAGATAATGTATCCACAAACCAGGCTTCTTGGTTCAGGACTGGGGAGACAAAGTTTGGTAGTTTGTGATTCCATCTTATTATATAAAGGTCCATAATGGGACACCCCAAAGCACAGAAATTCACTGGCATGCTGATGGATGAACAGATCTTTCAGTGTGAAGGGTTGGGCACCTTCAATAATGTAGATTCTGCAAGGACATTGAGTCTGCAGGGAGTATGCCTGATTGGGACAGTGATCATTAGCTAGTAACATCAGTGCATGAAGTCCCAAACCAGAATTAATACAGTAGATTTTTTTCCATCCCTGTTTAAGGAGGCAGGACACAACCATCGAGTTGTCCAACATGATGAGAACTTTCTTGCAGTAGAGTGTATCCTTCCAGAATTGAAATGAGTTTACTAAAGCCTTAATTTCCAGAGGATACAACTCTTCAGGTCCCTATTTCATGCATTTCCTGAGGAATATTTTCTATGAGCCATTGCTTGTTGCACCAGTGATTCAGGAATAGAACTATGCTAGATGTGGTCATCATTGACTGAAAGGGGAACCACTGCATCAGCAGGCTCATCTGCATAAGGTGTTGGAAAAGATGGCTGAAGGCTGAAAAAATTAAATCCCTGCTACACGGAGCAAAACAAATATCTACAAAAAACTATCACTGCAATGCAATCCCTATTGAAAATAGACTCTTCCATCTGGATAATCCATTCCACAGATACATAAAGGAAGCAAAGTCTGAGATTGGTTCCATTCTCCATTCCAAGGTAGACAAAATGATGGGATAGGTCAAGATATGACTTGTCAAAGTTCACTACCTAGAAGAGAAATAATGTTCCTGCCTACACAATGATGAACTTGTCATGTGCTTCTGAATTATGTCATCCTGATATGATCCGTGTGAACACCCATGGGATAAAGTCTGAGATCAAAAAGGATTGCACAAAATTGATACATTGTTCTTTGGATACTGGACCAATGGAACTTGTGTAAAGTTTGGAGGATAGGTACAGACTAATGATAAATCTCTCCCTCTTGATATAATGCCAAGTTAATTGTGAAGCTTCCATTCTGAATCTCAGTATTGCTATATACTTGCTGAGCCAGCAGAGGTCTATGACCTTTTTGTTGGCTTTGTGCAACAGTCTAGAAAACAAGCCCTCAGAAGTCTATGACCTTTTTGTTGGCTTTGTGCAACAGTCTGGAATACAAGCCTGCAGAAATTAGCTTGTGAACTGTCTCCACCTCCTGCTTGATGAGCAGTAAATAGACCTGTCAAGTTTATGCCATGTCCAAGTCAGAAGGCATGTCCATCATGAAAGGGAATTTGTAAGACAGGGGCCTGAATAAACCAAATACGAAGCTGCTTTTAAACATTTTGGTTCATTCATTCAACGTTATAACTCTGTGTAACACCAACAGGACAGATGATATTTAACTTGGCTAACTGATAAATAAACTAGATGATCGGTTGCTAAGTGACAGTCCACGGCACTAAAGAATGGTATCTACTTTAATGCCTAAACATACCCCATGTGAATGGAACTACAGGACATAAAGCAATTTATGACCACTGCTCTTCTGCAATAAGGGAAGGCCATCTTCGTGCTAACAATCAGACACTGATGTAGAGTTACAATAAATATAGAGACAAACATTTCTGAAGAGAAAGTCCATTGTATTGAAGAATGGAAGTATCTACTTCATACATTTAACATACCGCATGTGCCTGGTATTACAGAAACAAAAACAATTATGACCATTTCTCTGCTACTTTCCTGTTAACTACAAATCACTACTGTAGAGTTACAATAGATGCAGAGACATATCTGTGACTCCAGCAGGGTGTGGAAAGGATTTGAAACCAACATCTTCAAAGGCTTTTGTTCCTTTATTTTTGGGCCCCCATGTGGTCAAGTGGTCTAAGGCACTTGCCTTTACTTACCATGGGTATGAGTCTCAGACTCAGCCTATGTGGGTGTGTGAGAAAACTTTCCAGTAGCTTCCCATGGGTCAATGGTTATTCCTTGGGTTTTACTGGTTTAATCCTGTACCAGTTATACTGGCTAACATGTATACCTATCCTGTGTTGATAAATGGTGTTAATCCCACCAAAACAACAATAATATTCCTTCATGTCAAGTTGGTGAGACATACAATTCAAAGCAGATATAAGACTGATGAGGGACCAAAACAACAATGCCACAAAAGTGGCAATTTATGATTTCTGGTGAAGACTCAAAATGTCACATTACTTTGATCCAGACTTCACCCACCTCTCTCTTTTCTCAAGGTTTTCTGTACAAGAACTCCCTACTGACCACATTGTTTATACATTTCAAGTAGATATCAAGAAACAATTTGTGCAAGAGATACACATATATGCATTTCTTCATTGACTTTACATTTCTTGAATGTGAAACATTTCAACACCACTGTTCAACTGAAATGACAAGAATGACAAACGTATCAGAAAATAACAACCCAAACGTGTTCACATATAATAACAATAATAAATACTAGCAATAGAAACAAACAAAATATTCAGACATTTTGCACAAGTGAGCAACTAACCCCAGCATCAGCTATACTGTTGAAGCAAATGTTCAGAATTTAATGAAACTTTCAACTAAAAATGATTGCAACATGCATTGAATACCGTAATACACAATAATATGCAAACTGTCTATATGGAGGAGTCAAAACAATGGTGACATCCTTGGATTATGAGAAGCCAAGTTGATATTAATTGATTGATTTTACATTGATTTTCGTTTTGAACAAAAGCTTAACCTGTTATGCATCAAGCTAATTGGTAAGCACCTAGTGGTGGTAAGGGGAGGTAATTATTAAAACTTTCTTCCCTTTGTTTTATATGCTATTAAGCTGGGGAAAAAGAAATTTGTTTTTCTGAAATTACCAAAATCAAGAAGCAGTGGAGCTTTTTTTGAATGTTAATGTCATCAGGGAAACAAACCCATCCCAAATTCTGAAGTTTTCTCTTGAAAAATAAGACCTTGCTTGGATGGATGGATGGATGGATGGAGGGAGGGATGGAGGGAGGGAGGGAGGATGGATGGATGGACAGACAAACTGATGGACAAAGGATGGATAAGGTTTAATGACATATCAGCATAATCCTAGATGTCTAGTGCAAATGAAATGTATCTAGGTAGAAAGAAGTTGTTAGGTAAATACATATATAGATACATACCTACACATTTAGTACTGTTACTAGGATCTGTGTTATATCCAGACAAACATCCACAGGAAAATCCTCCCAGGGAGTTGATGCATCTTTGTTCACATGTATTTAGGGTTACATCTCCACATTCATCGACATCTTCAAAATATAAATATCATATTTAGGATTGGATCTTATGTTCAAAACAGAGAGATATCTTGTATTTAGAGTTGCATCTTCACATTCATTTACATCTTCTAAACAGAGATATCATGTATTAGGGTTTGGGTCTGACACATTCATTTACATCTTTAAAGCAAAGATATGTATTTAGAGTGGGGTTTTCACATTAATTTACATCTTCAAAATATAGATATCATGTATTTACATTGAGACTGTAAGTTATCAAAGTATGTATAATGTATATATGTCTGTATGTCTATATAAAGTGTGACTGGAAATTGTAAAAGCATATTTTATGTATACATATCAGTATATCTGTCTATATTGAGACTGGAAGTAATCAAATTATGTACCTTGTATGTCTGTATGTCTGTCTGTATTGGAACTGGCCGCTATGAAAGTACATATAATGCATACTTGTCTCCAGGTGTACTTATATGCATAAGGTTTAAATATTTAAATTTTCAAGTGGTCAAGTGACTTTTAGTAGAGTATTTTTGTTTTAAAAAGTATGAAAGTACATTTCAATTTTGTTCAAATATTTCTTAGATATGTTGACGCCATAATCTACTACAATAAAGGAATAGTATGCAAAACAATTGTCTACACAACATGTTTCCATATTATCAGTCAAGCAGTGGGAATTCGAACATAGATACTTCTCCCTTCACAAAAAAACTTCAAACTGTCAAGTGCACAAGAGGTCAAAGTAAACCAAATATTGCTCACTTGGGCAGCTGACATATCAGGTAGTGAATGCAAATTTAAACATGCAAACTGAAAATTGGAAAGAAAAGTTTGGTGAACCAAGTTGCTACATTGTTTAGTATGTTTTGTCAGTTATTTTTTTCCAAGATCAGGGCTGTTCCATTTAAATATATGGTAATCAGAGCTTTTCCAGTTAAATATATATATAGCACCCAGTGCCATTCCATTTAAACATATGTGGTACCTATTAAAGGCACTTTTTAAAAATTCTATGCCAGGGTATCATGGTCACTCTCACAGATTTTGTATCAAAATAATACCAGATTCTAAATTGCATCTGATGGTAAACACTCCATATTGCAAGTGCTTTCCCCAGGTCCCAAATATGTTTCACTGAGACAGCGCTCACCTATACATGCTTTATTAGTATTAATATTATAATTAATATTATTAATTTTTTACTGTTTGGCACCATCCTACTCTAATCATCCCATCCCACCATGTATTATTATTATTATTATTATTATTATTATTATTATTATTATTATTATTATTATTATTATTATTATTATTATCATTATTATTATTATTATCATTATTATTATTATTATTATTATTATTATTATTATTACCCCTCATGTAACCTTTGGATGCCTTTACTCCTGAAAGAGATTTGGATGCCTCTACATCATTCTCATGCTTTTCCATGCCTGCTGTTCAAATCAGCCATTATGAGCAGGGTTTCGTAGTGCCACCTTCAGGGAAAACCCCCTATTAGATACTACATTCATTGGTGTGAATAACCATTACATCAGATCATGTGGTCACTGTTTATGATCTGGTCAAAATCTGCCATTTAAAGTAACTGTGTCATATTATCCACTCTCAAAAATGGAGGCCACAGATTTCGTTCAGTACTTTCTTGAGTTTTCATGATTAGAATTACAACTATGAAAGCTTCAATAATTTAAGTAAAAGCTCTGATATTGATGTATAAATTTATAAATTATCAAATTCAGTCAATTTAGTGATGTAGACGCTAAGAACTTGCAAATTTCGAGTGAGAAATGGCAGCTACGGTTGGTCACAAGGCTTCACTGACTTGACAGTGAATGAGTTCTCTCAAAGATTTTAAAATCTTAAATCTTTCTATACATAAGTGATGTGTATCATAAGTGTAAAATGGTTAAAATTTACATTAAATGTAACATATACAACACTGCTTAACACTTAACAGGCAGGCCTTTGAGTACAGAGTCAAATAGATAACAGATGATGCATTGGGTATATTGGTTATATGCATATCGAAGAGCTAAAAAGCCATGTACTCTATGAGGTAAAGGGTTAACACTATATTTCATTTGGTAGAGGAAGAAACCAGTAATCTATGGAAAGCTACTGCCAAGCGTTCCCACATAAACACATTGGACGATGTGAGACTTGAACACGAGCAGATAGAATTGATATGTCAGTAACAGTAAAAGTAAGTGTCTTCGACCCAATCAACCACTCAGGCCCCATCTAATCATCTCAAACATACATGTAATATTATTGTTATTATTATTATTATTATTATTATTATTATTATTATTATTGTTGTTGTTGTTAAGTTTAGCAATGTACTATCCTATCAACATACCTGTACTTGTATTATCATTACTATTATTGTTACTATTATCCCAACCATCTCACCTGTACAGGTATTACTATTACTGGCTTGATATCCAGGTACACAATTACAGGCATATGATCCAATGGTATTGAGACAAGTTTTCAATGTACTGTTACATATGTTGGGATTCTCCAAGCATTCATTGACATCCTGATCACAGTTGGTTCCTGTCCATCCTGATTGACATACACACCCCCTTAGTGGGTCACACTTTGTGGCTCCAGTCCCACATGTACATGTATTGGAACAGTTATTTCCATAGAAGGGATAGGCACATGCTGAAAGGAACAATAAGAAGTCCACATAGTTCATGTCTCATTGTTATCAACATGAAAGGAACAATAAGAAGTCTACATAGTTCCTGTCTCATTGTTATCAACATGAAAGGAACAAGAAGTCCACATAGTTCCTGTCTCATTGTTATCAACATGAAAGGAACAATAAGAAGTCCACATAGTTCCTGTCTCATTGTTATCAACATGAAAGGAACAATAAGAAGTCCACATAGTTCCTGTCTCATTGTTATCAACATGAAAGGAACAATAAGAAGTCCACATAGTTCATGTCTCATTGTTATCAACATGAAAGGAACAATAAGAAGTCTACATAGTTCCTGTCTCATTGTTATCAACATGAAAGGAACAAGAAGTCCACATAGTTCCTGTCTCATTGTTATCAACATGAAAGGAACAATAAGAAGTCCACATAGTTCCTGTCTCATTGTTATCAACATGAAAGGAACAATAAGAAGTCCACATAGTTCCTGTCTCATTGTTATCAACATGAAAGGAACAATAAGAAGTCCACATAGTTCCTGTCTCATTGTTATCAACATGAAAGGAACAATAAGAAGTCCACATAGTTCCTGTCTCATTGTTATCAAAATGAAAGGAACAATAAGAAGTCCACATAGTTCCTGTCTCATTGTTATCAACATGAAAGGAACAATAAGAAGTCCACATAGTTCCTGTCTCAGTGTTATCAACATGAAAGGAACACTTAGAAGTCCACATAGTTCCTGTCTCATTGTTATCAACATGAAAGGAACAATAAGAAATCCACATAGTTCCTGTCTCATTGTTATCAAAATGAAAGGAACAATAAGAAGTCCACATAGTTCCTGTCTCATTGTTATCAACATGAAAGGAACAATAAGTCCACATAGTTCCTGTCTCATTGTTATCAACATGAAAGGAACACATAGTTCCTGTCTCATTCTTATCATCATGAAAGGAACAATAAGAAGTCCACATAGTTCATGTCTCATTGTTATCAACATGAAAGGAACAATAAGAAGTCCATATAGTTCCTGTCTCATTGTTATCAACATGAAAGGAACAATAAGAAGTCCACATAGTTCCTGTCTCAGTGTTATCAACATGAAAGGAACAATAAGAAGTCCACATAGTTCCTGTCTCATTGTTATCAAAATGAAATGAACAATAAAGAAGTCCACATAGTTCATGTCTCATTGTTATCAACATGAAAGGAACAATAAGTCCACATAGCTCCTGTCTCATTGTTATCAACATGAAAGGAACACATAGTTCCTGTCTCATTGTTATCATCATGAAAGGAACAATAAGAAGTCCACATAGTTCCTCTCTCAGTTATCAACATGAAAGGAACAATAAGAAGTCCACATAGTTCTTGTCTCATTGTTATCAATATGAAAGGAACACATAGTTCCTGTCTCATTGTTATCAACATGAAAGGAACAATAAGAAGTCCACATAGTTCCTGTCTCATTGTTATCAACATGAAAGGAACAATAAGAAGTCCACATAGATCCTGTCTCATTGTTATCAACATGAAAGGAACAATAAGAAGTCCACATAGTTCCTGTCTCAGTTATCAACATGAAAGGAACAATAAGAAGTCCACCTAGTTCCTGTCTCAGTTGTCAACATGAAAGGAACAATAAGAAGTCCACATAGTTCATGTCTCATTGTTATCAACATGCAAAAAACTGTCAAGTCTCTGCATCATGTTGAAATATTTTGATCCGACAGAAATAATGTGAACAGAATTGATAAAGGTAATTAATGTCTCATGCTGCAAGGAAAAATTCCAAGACTTAACAAGATCAATCATAAAGAACCACAACTCCAGTTTTCTTGCACTATCAAGTGTCTAATGTCTGCCATCATGTCCAAATTAATGAGACAATCTTTGTCATGAAGCTGATGACTTTATGACTCTGAAGGACTGACTGTTCAATGGCACAGCAACACATACAAGTTTTTCTTATCCCAAAGCAACCAAAGTGAAATTTCTGTGCCAAACACACACAATGGGACAGCTACCATGGCATGGTTTAAATAGGATTCAAACCTGTACCCTTCTGGTCACAAGTTTATTATATTATCCACCATGACTTATGACTTATACAAATTATGTTACTAATTATGTTTCCCAATGACAAACACAGTATATTTAATTGTTTTATGATGCTGCTGATTATAAATGAAACTAACTAATCAACATAACTGCCCTTACCATGACCATTAATACAGACACATGAGTATAGAAGACAACACATTTACAATGACCATTAATACAGACACATGAGTATAGAAGACAATATATTTACTATGACCATTAATACAGACACATGACTATAGAAGACAACACATTTACCATAACCATTAATACAGACACATGAGTATAGAAGACAACACATTTACCATGACCATTAATACAGACACATGAGTATAGAAGACAAGATATTTACCATGACCATTAATACAGACACATGAATATAGACAATATATTTACCATGACCATTAATACAGACACATGAGTATAGAAGACAATATATTTACCATGACCATTAATACA
The DNA here is from genome assembly GCA_016746295.1 of Potamilus streckersoni. Classification (NCBI taxonomy): domain Eukaryota; kingdom Metazoa; phylum Mollusca; class Bivalvia; order Unionida; family Unionidae; genus Potamilus; species Potamilus streckersoni. The sequence continues at coordinate 333,841 of JAEAOA010002079.1, forward strand.
GACACATGACTATAGAAGACAATATATTTACCATGACCATTATTACACACACATGAGTATAGAAGACAAGATATTTACCATGACCATTAATACAGACACATGAGTATAGAAGACAATATATTTACCATGACCATTAATACAGACACATGACTATAGAAGACAATATATTTACCATGACCATTAATACAGACACATGAATATAGAAGACAATATATTTACCATGACCATTAATACAGACACATGAGTATAGAAGACAATATATTTACCATGACCATTAATACAGACACATGAGTATAGAAGACAATATATTTACCATGACCATTAATACAGACACATGAGTATAGAAGACAATATATTTACCATGACCATTAATACAGACACATGAGTATAGAAGACAATATATTTACTATGACCATTAATACAGACACATGACTATAGAAGACAACACATTTACCATAACCATTAATACAGACACATGAGTATAGAAGACAACACATTTACCATGACCATTAATACAGACACATGAGTATAGAAGACAACATATTTACCATGACCATTAATACAGACACATGAGTATAGAAGACAACATATTTACCATGACCATTAATACAGACACATGAGTATAGAAGACAATATATTTACCATGACCATTAATACAGACACATGAGTATAGAAGGCAAGATATTTACCATGACCATTAATACAGACATGTGACTATAGAAGACAATATATTTACCATGACCATTAATACAGACACATGAGTATAGAAGACGACAACACATTTACCATGACCATTAATACAGACAGATGAGTATAGAAGACAATATATATACCATGACCATTAATACAGACACATGACTATAGAAGACAATATATTTACCATGACCATTAATACAGACACATGAGTATAGAAGATGACAACACATTTACCATGACCATTAATACAGACAGATGAGTATAGAAGACAATATATATACCATGACCATTAATACAGACACATGAGTATAGAAGACGACAACACATTTACCATGACCATTAATACAGACACATGAGTATAGAAGACAAGATATTTACCATGACCATTAATACAGACACATGAATATAGACAATATATTTACCATGACCATTAATACAGACACATGAGTATAGAAGACAATATATTTACCATGACCATTAATACAGACACATGACTATAGAAGACAATATATTTACCATGACCATTATTACACACACATGAGTATAGAAGACAAGATATTTACCATGACCATTAATACAGACACATGAGTATAGAAGACAATATATTTACCATGACCATTAATACAGACACATGACTATAGAAGACAATATATTTACCATGACCATTAATACAGACACATGAATATAGAAGACAATATATTTACCATGACCATTAATACAGACACATGAGTATAGAAGACAATATATTTACCATGACCATTAATACAGACACATGAGTATAGAAGACAATATATTTACCATGACCATTAATACAGACACATGAGTATAGAAGACAATATATTTACCATGACCATTAATACAGACACATGAATATAGAAGACAATATATTTACCATAACCATTAATACAGACACATGAGTATAGAAGACAATATATTTACCATGACCATTAATACAGACACATGAGTATAGAAGACAATATATTTACCATGACCATTAATACAGACACATGACTATAGAAGACAACACATTTACCATGACCATTAATACAGACACATGAGTATAGAAGACAATATATTTACCATGACCATTAATACAGACACATGAGTATAGAAGACAATATATTTACCATGAACATTAATAAAGACACATGAGTATAGAAGACAAGATATTTACCATGACCATTAATACAGACACATGACTATAGAAGACAATATATTTACCATGACCATTAATACAGACACATGAGTATAGAAGTCAAGATATTTACCATGACCATTAATACAGACACATGAGTATAGAAGACAATATATTTACCATGACCATTAATACAGACACATGAGTATAGAAGGCAAGATATTTACCATGACCATTAATACAGACACATGACTATAGAAGACAAACATTTACCATGACCATTAATACAGACACATGACTATAGAAGACAACACATTTACCATGACCATTAATACAGACACATGAGTATAGAAGGCAAGATATTTACCATGACCATTATTACACACACATGAGTATAGAAGACAATATATTTACCATGACCATTAATACAGACACATGAGTATAGAAGACAATATATTTACCATGACCATTAATACAGACACATGAGTATAGAAGACAATATATTTACCATGACCATTAACACAGACACATGACTATAGAAGACAACACATTTACCATGACCATTAATACAGACACATGAGTATAGAAGACAATATATTTACCATGACCATTAATACAGACACATGACTATAGAAGACAACATATTTACCATGACCATTAATACAGACACATGAGTATAGAAGACAACATATTTACCATTACCATTAATACAGACACATGAGTATAGAAGACAATATATTTACCATGACCATTAATACAGACACATGAGTATAGAAGACAAGATATTTACCATGACCATTAATACAGACACATGAGTATAGAAGACAATATATTTACCATGACCATTAATACAGACACATGAGTATAGAAGACAATATATTTACCATGACCATTAATACAGACACATGAGTATAGAAGACAATATATTTACCATGACCATTAATACAGACACATGAGTATAGAAGACAATATATTTACTATGACCATTAATACAGACACATGAGTATAGAAGACAATATATTTACTATGACCATTAATACAGACACATGAGTATAGAAGACAATATATTTACCATGACCATTAATACAGACACATGACTATAGAAGACAATATATTTACCATGACCATTAATACAGACACATGAGTATAGAAGACAATATATTTACCATGCATGAACATTAATACAGACACATGAGTATAGAAGACAACATATTTACCATTACCATTAATACAGACACATGAGTATAGAAGACAACATATTTACCATGACCATTAATACAGACACATGAGTATAGAAGACAATATATTTACCATGACCATTAATACAGACACATGAGTATAGAAGACAACATATCATAATTAACATCAGCTATTGATAATGTATTCAATTCTAGAGAAAATTCAAGTATCTCAGTGATCTTTTGTATGTTTCATCAAATTTAGAAAAAAATAGATCATGGTGCCTGATAACATCTTCAAATAGGAGAAGTGTAAATGACAAAAACTGCCAAAATTTCCTGTAAGTGTACATAAGTACAAATTCTATAAAAAAATGTGTGTGTGTCTATATATATATATATATATATATATATATATATATATATATATATATATATATATATATATATATATATATATATAGATACATACATACATACATACATACATACATACATACATACATACATACATACATACATACATACATACATACTCCACCAATGTAATAGATTACATGGGTAAAAACAAACTTTTAAAAATGGCTAAATTTTCATGTCCAACAAATGTAAAATCTGGAGGAAATTTTGTCAAAAGTATTTATCTACAACAAAATGAAAATTATGTTAAGATAAATCTTTTGAAACATTAGAATTGAAAACTCAAAGTATTCCAGGCTCTTTTGTTTGAATTTTCTGTCATATTTAATAAAATTTCATCCTTTTGAGATCATTCAAATGAAAATACAGTGGAAGTGGTCTAGTCCTTTGAATAATATATAGTACTTAAGCTCCTAATGTTTTGCTGTATTATGATATTAGAAACATGTTCTTACAAATGCCTTATCAAATATGTAGGCTTGTAAAGTTACCATGGAAATCAATCTGAATTTAATATTCATTTACAAATTTATTATCAATGCAAGATGTCTTGTAACTACCCAAGGTGTAGTCTTGTAGACATGTACAATCGAATCCACCCTGTATAAATTGTGTTATTATAAATGTATACTCCATATGTGTGATTCTACCAGCAGGAGGAATAAAATACCATTTTAAAGACCATCTACAGCACATACCGTTTAGTAGTCGAAATCTACCAGTTTTGAAAATGTCACAGAATTTTTTAAAATCCGTTTTTTACGCGTTCTATCAACACATTAGATAAAGCCGCCAGAACCAGTCTAATGGGAATTGGAAATAATAGACCTACTGGTGCTACCATGTGTGATTAGTGGGATTACAATTGTTAGCATGTGGATACAGAAGCAGCTAATTGATTACCTTATTGTTGTAATTTGGAGAGTTAACGGCCAAATGTGGGATGTTGTTTGAGGTGTTATAAGTAATATAAGGATCAAAGGTAATCTTTTACTAAAACTCAGCCAATCTGTCACGGAAGGAAGATAAAATGGAGACAGACCAAAAGTGATCTGGGAAGAAACACTTAAGTATTTTGATTTGATGTCTTTTAATTGTTTTTGTATTGTTCATGATGGTTTAAAATTAATATTTAAGGCAGCTAGTATATATTTTTTCAATTCATGTCAAAATGCTGAAACGTCCACTTTCTCTCAGTGCTAAGAAACCACCAGCTAAGAAATAATACAGCAAGTTTAACAATGCTTGGACACCAGAACTGAAGTGTGTACATGCTAGTAACAAAGGTCCTGACTTTGCATTGTGTCTTTCGTGCAAATTGGATTTTTAAGATAGCATATGGAGGAAGAAATGATATCACCAGGTATATACAGACACCATCCCATTGGAGCAATGATTCTTCTGTAACAAACACACCCACATTAAAGGCATTATTTGAGACTGCATCAAAAGTGGATAAAAACAGAGAGGACATTCTCCATTCTTCGGAAAATCCAATGTGATTCAAGGGGAAGTTTGGACAGAAGACTTGAGAGCCTGCTAAGTGTGAAGGTTAACAATCACAGTGAATGTTACCAGTAGTCACCAGACAATGATTTTCTGAAGGAAACTAAAAATGCCTGTGGATTGTAGAAAAAAAAATCTTTCCTTGTAACATTTTCCATCAGATTCTGAATCCGAATCATGAGCAAAATTGTGTGTTGTATTATAATATGAAGAGAATACATATTTAGTGATAAATTAAACTTGTTTTGTTTTCAATTCCTTTAAATAACTTAAAATTTATGCAAATAAAAAATCTCCCTTTATAGAAGCCAATCTCCTGATCAAAATTTGTAAATCTACTGGTTTGAAATCCTGGTTCTATCACAGGTATGATTCTCACAAATGCAAGATGTTTTATTGCTACCCAGGGTGTAACACTGAAGACGTGCACTGGATTTCACTTGCTAGTATAAAATGTGCTTTTACAAATGTATACTTACAAACACATGATGTCTCATCACTACCCAAGGTGTAGCTTGAAGACATGTACACTGAAATCAACACTGTATAAAATGTGTTATTACAATCTATACTTACAAACACAAGATGTCCTATCAGTACCCAAGGTGTAGCCTTGAAGACATGTACACTGAAATCAACACTGTATAAAATGTGTTATTACAATCTATACTTACAAACACAAGATGTCCTATCAGTACCCAAGGTGTAGCCTTGAAGACATGTACACTGAAATCAACACTGTATAAAATGTGTTATTACAATCTATACTTACAAACACAAGATGTCTTATCAGTACCCAAGGTGTAGCCTTGTAGACATTTACAGTGGAAGCCACCTTCAATGTTTTCACAATCTTGGGAACATATCTTCTGTTGACATTCATCAACATCTGAAGATAAAGAAAACAAGAGCTCACATTTTTTAGCCAGCCTTTTAATTCAATAGACACAAACAAAAGAAAAGTAAGGAAAATAACTTTTAAAACAGGTTAATCAAAGACATTGAATGATTTGTACATAAACAGAAGACATCACAGTGGTCAATATGCTGAACTTCAGCCAAGCTGGACTCAATAAAAAAAAAGTCTTCAAAATAATTTACAGTAAATTACAGCATCAATTTTAACAAATTTAATGAAGACCTGAAACAATTAAACTAAACAGAAAATTTGGACTCATAGTGTCAACTACATCAAAATCCTACTTAAAGGATGTCAGAATCATTGAAATTTGATATGCAAGAAGAATACACATTAAAGAAAAGATAATTCCCATATTTTGATTATTCTGTTCTCTCAGACAAAAAAAATATAAATTATTACAAGTTTTAAATTATCAGCACAAAATAATTTTTGTGCATAGAGTCTGTTACTACAGAGTTTGACATTTACAATGAAAAATTCATGGATCTTTTTAAAGTCTGATAAAACTTTTGAATAACAACCTTTTTTTACTATTGTTCAGTGATTATACAAATTGTTTTTTAGCAGAGAACTTTTAAATAAACTGATGGAAGACAAATATAGATTGCTCTACATTTTATAGATGATCTAGATCAATACATATGACACAAAAGAACTGAAAACAATATATAAAATACAAATACAGCCAACAAATTAAAACCCAGCCTTTCATTCTGAACAATTCTTACAAAAAATTATCAGAAAGGTTTGGTCAATTAAACTGGCATAATACTGAAAAGAAACACAACACATAGGAAGAATCAGCAATGCTTGAATTATTTTGAAAATTTATGCAACCATTTTTTTTCTTCATATTTCTGAAGAATAAAATCTGCAACAGTTGTGACCAGGACACAAAAGAATGCAAAAAGTAAGTTTAAATTTCCCCATAGCAGCATACAGATAGATAGAAGGAGATAAAGACTGACAATCCCCTAAGACAGCCATAAATTAAGCTTCAGAATTATTATTTAGTATGTAAGATATCTTAGATAGATATCTAGGATAGCAGAGAAATATAGACAAAATCATAAAATAATACATGTATAACATTTATTTATTTCTGCTACATTAAAATGTTAATTTCTAAGCATTGTTTTCATTATTCTGTGTACAAATATGTGTACTATCATCTCTCATAGTTATTGAAATTCTAATATGCAATGTCTCTCTTGGTAAGCTCTTTTTCTTTGTCAGAGATTGCCAACTGAATAGTTGGATATTTTAGTTGTCAGCTCAAACACCATCAAGATTGGAGGCATATATTTTCCAATTCTTATTATGTAATTAATCCAACAAATTCAATCAACCTTATAAAGTCATGTGTTTATGTTGTCCAATTCTGATTTACTTTATAAAAGAAACAAAAGCCAATAATTTGTCAAACAGTTGTCTCCACCTGTCAACTTGTGTATTGAGGTCTCCTTATTATCAAAAGTCTTTGGTGGCCCAGATTTTGAACCTTGATGATTAAGCCTTCAACAGCCAAGGACTAGTAGGTACAATTTCAGATAATTGTATCAATCTCAAGACACTGCTTAAAAGGCAAAATTATGTTATGAACACACATTCATATACAGCTTACCCTCACACAAATATGTAGCTGTCAGCTGGTACCCAGATCGACAAAAACATACTTCATGACCTGTTTCATTTCTAGTACAACCATGAGATCCCGTGCAGTTCTTTGTGGGACAAATTGTGGCATTCTCTACACAAAAAAAAACATAACATAAAAAAACTCAAGGAAAAGAAGTAATCAGTAAAACCTAGGTTAGTTTACACCTTCCAGATGAATGGCACTTGCAAAAAAAAAGTCACTTATACAAAGTTATTTAACCAACTTATACAAAATAACGTACTGACAAAGGACAAATCTGATCCTCTAAGTATCCATTTAATTGTAATAGGATCTGAATGTCCATTTCACTGTAATATGATCTGAATGTCCATTTAACTGTAATATGATCTGAATATTTATTATAACTGTATGATCTGAATATCCATTTAACTGTAATGTGATCTGAATATCCATTTAACTGAAATATGATCTGAATATCCATTAACTGTAATATGATCTGAAAGTCCATTTAACTGTAATGTGACCTGATTGTCCATTTAACTGTAATATGATCTGAATATCCATTTAACTGTAATAGGATCTGAATGTCCATTTAACTATAATATGATCTGAATGTCCATTTAACTGGAATATGATCTGAATATCCATTTAACTGTAATATGATCTGAATGTCCATTTAACTGTAATATGATCTGATTGTCCATTTAACTGTAATAGGATCTGAATGTCCATTTAACTGTAATATGATCTGAATGTCCATTTAAATGTAATATGATCTGAATGTCCATTTAACTGTAATATGATCTGAATGTCCATTTAACTGTAATATGATCTGAATGTCCATTTAACTGTAATATGATCTGTATGTCCATTTAACTGTAATATGATCTGAATGTCCATTTAACTGTAAAAAAGATCTGTATGTCCATTTAACTATAATATGATCTGAATGTCCATTTAACTGTAATATGATCTGAATATTTATTTTAACTGTAAGATGATCTGAATGTCCATTTAGTTGTAATATGATCTGAATGTCCATTTAACTGTAATATGATCTGAATATCCATTTAACTGTAATATAATCTGAATATCCATTTAGCTGTAATAGGATCTGAATGTCCATTTAACTGTAATGTGATCTAAATGTCCATTTACCTGTAATATGATCTGAATGTCCGTTTAACTGTAATATGATCTGAATGTCCATTTAACTGTAATATGATCTGAATATCCATTTAACTGTAATAGGATCTGAATGTCCATTTTAACTGTAATGTGATCTGAATGTCCATTTAACTGTAATATGATCTGAATGTCCGTTTAACTGTAATATGATCTGAATGTCCATTTAACTGTAATATGATCTGAATATCCATTTAACTGTAATATGATCTGAATGTCCATTTAACTGTAATATGATCTGAATGTCCATTTAACTGTAATATGATCTGAATGTCCATTTAACTGTAATATGATCTGATTGTCCATTTAACTGTAATAGGATCTGAATGTCCATTTAACTGTAATATCATCTAAATGTCCATTTAACTGTAATATGATCTGAATATCCATTTAACTGTAATATGATCTGAATATCCATTTAACTGTAATATGATCCGAATGTCCATTTAACTGTAATATGATCTGAATGTCCATTTAACTGTAATATGATCTGAATGTCCATTTAACTGTAATATGATTTGAATGTCCATTTACTGTAATATGATCTGATTGTCCATTTAACTGTAATAAGATCTGAATATCCATTTAACTGTAATATGATCTGAATGTCAATTTAACTGTAATATGATCTGAATGTCCATTTAACTGTAATATGATCTGAATGTCCATTTAACTGTAATATGATCTGATTGTCCATTTAACTGTAATAGGATCTGAATGTCCATTTAACTGTAATAGGATCTGAATGTCCATTTAAATGTAATATGATCTGAATGTCCATTTAACTGTAATATGATCTGAATGTCCATTTAACTGTAATATGATCTGAATGTCCATTTAACTGTAATATGATCTGTATGTCCATTTAACTGTAATATGATCTGAATGTCCATTTAACTGTAAAAAAGATCTGTATGTCCATTTAACTATAATATGATCTGAATGTCCATTTAACTGTAATATGATCTGAATATTTATTTTAACTGTAAGATGATCTGAATGTCCATTTAGTTGTAATATGATCTGAATGTCCATTTAACTGTAATATGATCTGAATATCCATTTAACTGTAATATAATCTGAATATCCATTTAGCTGTAATAGGATCTGAATGTCCATTTAACTGTAATGTGATCTGAATGTCCATTTACCTGTAATATGATCTGAATGTCCGTTTAACTGTAATATGATCTGAATGTCCATTTAACTGTAATATGATCTGAATATCCATTTAACTGTAATAGGATCTGAATGTCCATTTTAACTGTAATGTGATCTGAATGTCCATTTAACTGTAATATGATCTGAATGTCCGTTTAACTGTAATATGATCTGAATGTCCATTTAACTGTAATATGATCTGAATATCCATTTAACTGTAATATGATCTGAATGTCCATTTAACTGTAATATGATCTGAATGTCCATTTAACTGTAATATGATCTGAATGTCCATTTAACTGTAATATGATCTGATTGTCCATTTAACTGTAATAGGATCTGATTGTCCATTTAACTGTAATATCATCTAAATGTCCATTTAACTGTAATATGATCTGAATATCCATTTAACTGTAATATGATCTGAATATCCATTTAACTGTAATATGATCTGAATGTCCATTTAACTGTAATATGATCTGAATGTCCATTTAACTGTAATATGATCTGAATGTCCATTTAACTGTAATATGATTTGAATGTCCATTTACTGTAATATGATCTGATTGTCCATTTAACTGTAATAAGATCTGAATATCCATTTAACTGTAATATGATCTGAATGTCAATTTAACTGTAATATGATCTGAATGTCCATTTAACTGTAATATGATCTGAATGTCCATTTAACTGTAATATGATCTGATTGTCCATTTAACTGTAATAGGATCTGAATGTCCATTTAACTGTAATATGATCTGAATGTCCATTTAAATGTAATATGATCTGAATGTCCATTTAACTGTAATATGATCTGAATGTCCATTTAACTGTAATATGATCTGAATATCCAATTAACTGTAATAGGATCTGAATGTCCATTTAACTCTAACATGATCTGAATGTCCATTTAACTGTAATATGATCTGAATATCCAATTAACTGTAATAGGATCTGAATGTCCATTTAACTCTAACATGATCTGTTAACAATGAGATCAATCTATTAATAAGTATCACACGACAGAAAGATGAATGGACTGAGAGACTGCCTGACAGACAGATGGATAGATAATGCACATGTTTTAGCTTCACACTGATTTGCATGTTGGCACATTTCAATCCTTTTATTTTGAATCAATTGAAAAATACAATAATTACAATAAGGTCACTATGTTGTTACCCATGTATATTTGGAACCTTCTATACTGATATAGTCAAACCTATACATTCATGTATGTAACCTTGTTAAATCTTCATCTGAGAAGAAATTTAAAAAAACACCATGCTCATAATACCAAGCATATCAATAATAAATATGTTCCAATTTTTTACACAAATCATGACATTTTCCTTACTACTCTATCTAGAAATAAGTACTCCTTGATGACCCTTAAAAGGTTTATTTTTCCCAAGCTCAATCAAATCTGCTCTCTGCTATGCACTTTTCTCACATATATATTAACCTAAAATAACTCAGAATAGTCCTAATTTTCTTCACCATACTTTTTGTTTTATTTCATTCTAGATTTTAAATGAGGTTTGCTTAAAAATCTAGCGCTGTTGCACAGAAAAACAAAAAAATTAATAATTTTACCATGTCAAAAACTTTGCATATATCAAGAAAATTATTTCCTTCTCATGGTCACAAAATATTCCAAAGGTGAAAAGATGGAATGATTAATGTTGAAATAATACCTTGTAAATTGCAATACTATTGTCTCTTCAGTCTATTGATAAATGACACAATTTGTAGCAAGCTCACCTTTAACTAAATAAAAAAGGTTAACAATAAAGTTAATCTGATTGTTTACATGCACATTTATACTAGATTTCTCCAATATTTATTTACTTGAAAACAAATTTTATGTAAAATTTATTTTTGTCTCGCCAGTCTAGGTGGAGGATTTCCAACGAGACCTTCTATGGGAACTTTTCAACAGAGTAGGGTAGACAAAAATTAATATTTAATGAAATATATTTTGCTTTCAAAGAAATATATAATAATGAAATATTTTGCATTCTATAACATTTATAATGAAGACATTTTCTGACCTTGTACACATTCTTGCCTTGTGCTGTTGTAAATGTATCCATATTTACAGCCACAAATATATCCTCCATAAGTGTTATTACATTCCTGGTCACATCCAGAAGACCCTTCTTTACACTCATCTATATCTGAAAGTACATATAAATATTTTTTTATTGAGATCTATGTTGACTTGTGATAAAACTAGCTCATAGAAATTTCACTTACAGATTTCAGGAATCCTATTTAACATGACAACTTTAATGAATTTTGATGCATTTGCCTCTTACATTATTAATTTCGGATCCCTACATTTGCAAAATTGCATGTTTCTTTTTCAAAGTTGGTGGAATGAACGAACTGTATACGCCAATGAGATGAATTTAGATTCTCAAGACGAGATAAACCAAACACATTCTTTCTCCCGACTTGGAACAAAATATGAACTATGCTTTGCACTATTGTAATACCCCTTTAAAGCTTTACAAATATTTCCATCTATACATGGTGAATGAAACACAAAACCAACTGGCATTTATTTATACAGGACTTCCAATACTACTGACATGATGTCAGTCAATATACTGCAATATTTAACTCTTACAGCAGAATAGAGAAATTTAGATAACAAAAGTAAATCAAATGCCCACTGATAATATACAAATGAATGGGCATGTAATGGGTGCCCCACCAGTAAAGATGAAGTACTGAAAGTAGAAAGTAACCCCTGAAAATGTTCTGATCTTCAGTGAAAAGGATGAAAGATTTGGTTAATACAATAACTTTAAAAGCACAGACTAAAAAAGTCTAAATATAAAACAAATGAAAAAGTATCATATGATGTAAAGTCAGATATGTGATCGTGTTGTGTAACTAGTCAGAGCACCCATGCAGTGAAGTGCCAATTAAATCTTATTCTGAGGTCATGTGAAGTAGGACTATAGACACATGAGGTAGGATTATAGACAGAAGAGGTAGGCCTACAGCTACATCAAGTGGGATTATAGACACATAAAGTAGGATTATAGACAACTGATGTAGATATGTAGTTACATGAGGTTTATAAGATGCATGACATAGATGATAGGATTTTAGCCACATGAGGTAGTATTATAGACACATGAGGTAATATTATAGACACATGAGGTAGTATTATAGACACATGAGGTAGGACTTTAGTTACATAAAGCTGGATTAGAGACAAATTAGGTAAGATTATAACCAAATGAGGAAGGACTAAAGTTATATGAGGTAGGATCATTAAACACATGGCATAGGATTATAGGCAATGAGGTAGGACTAAAGTTATATGAGGTAGGATCATTAAACACATGGCATAGGATTATAGGCAATGAGGTAGGACTAAAGTTATATGAGGTAGGATCATTAAACACATGGCATAGGATTATAGGCAATGAGGTAGGACTAAAGTTATATGAGGTAGGATCATTAAAAACATGGCACAGGATTATAGGCAATGAGGTAGGACTAAAGTTATATGAGGTAAGATCATTAAACACATGGCAAAGGATTATAGGCAATGAGGTTGGATTATAATTACATGAGGCAGGATTAAAAGAATCTACCATATGCAATATGATAAACTCTAACTGATGGTCAGAACTGCAAGCCATGAACATGGCTCTACTGAATTTCTGCTTAAAAATTGTGATCCTCACGGTTACAAAAAAGTAAAAAATTTATTTCAAAAGTTATACAAATATGTCCTGAAAATAATAATAATAATAATAATAATAATAATAATAATGATAATAATAATAATAATAATAATAATAATAATAATAATAATAATAATAATAATAATAATAATAATAATAATTTATTTAATGAGCCTTAGCTCAATTAGAATACAGATGTATCTCATCTCCCAAAAGTCCCTCTGTTACTTTGTAATAGTCTACATGCATAAATCTTACAATAAATGTTTACAAAATGTCAAGTCACAACATTTAGCAAAGGAACAATCACAACCATGAGTTAACATCAACATGACATGAATTAACATTAACATGATTTTACTTAACATTAATACTACATGAGTTAACATTAACATGATATGACTTAACACTAACATATGACTTAACATTAACATGATATGACTTAGCAGTAAGATGATATGACTTAACATTGACATTGCTTTGGACATTTCAATCATACTGAAACAAAGACAGACTAACAAGCAGAGATAGGTCAGCTGAAACAGAAACAGAATTTACAAGATATAATGACATGTTATATCAAGTTTCAATTATTTCTGGGATTTTTCTTTAAAACTGTCAAAAGAAGTGGCTGATCTAACTGATGTGGGCAAAGAATTCTATATTTTGTTCCAGAATATTTGAGACTATATCAAAATTGTTCAATTTTGGATTTTGGGAATTGCAAGTGGCCATGAAAGGTCAACTGTAAAGCATAAGGCACTTGAATTTCATCAGATGGCCCCCATATATTCAGACATATTACGATTTATACATTTGTGGACAAGTATTGCCTTCCGAGATTTTAGTATGTCATTTTTTAGAAGCCATTTCACTTCAAGGAAAAGAGTCCTAGAGGGGGGTGTCAAGGAGCATCCAGAAATAAGCAAGTTAGTCTTTTTTGCATCTTGTAATTCTTTCCAACTGACTCCCTGTATTTTCAAACAACAGTAAATAATGCAAAATGTAGGAACTGTAATACATTCTTTAAGTTTGTATGTGTAGGTATTTCCTGTTATTATAATAATGGAGAACTACAGCCATAGTATAATTGTTTCACTTTCAATCATTTTCAACTATCGCTCCTAAAAGTATATCTTCCTTAATATTTTCAATGAGTTGCCATTTATTGTCAGATTATACAGTTTCTCAGAAGGGAATTATGTTTCTTTCATGCCAAAACAATTTTTGGGAGGAAAGATGGTCTGAGAACTGAACAGCTATGTGATCATTAAACATACAGTATCCATGTTGGGGCTTTACTAAAGAACTAGCCATCAATATTTGTTACTGATGGAAGCAAAATCCAATAACAAGTATTGTAAATTGATATAAATACCTTGACAGTCCTACCCATTGGAGTGTAATCTAAATGTACTGTTACAAGTACAATAATAGCTGGATAAAATGACAGTATTAAAATTGATGTAAATACCTTGACAGTCCTTTCCATTGGAGTGTAATCTAAATGTACTATTACAAGTACAGTAATAGCTGGATAAAATGACAGCATTAAAATTGATGTAAATACCTTGACAGTCCTACCCATTGGAGTGTAATATAAAGGTACTATTACAAGTACAGTTATAGCTGGATAAAATGACAGTATTAAAATTGATGTAAATACCTTGACAGTCCTTTCCATTGGAGTGTAATCTAAATGTACTGTTACAAGTACAGTAATAGCTGGATAAAATGACAGTATTGTAAATTGATGTAAATCCCTTGACAATCCTACCCATTGGAGTGTAATCTAAATGTACTATTACATGTACAGTATTAGCTGGATAAAATGACAGTATTAAAATTGATGTAAATACCTTGACAGTCCTTTCCATTGGAGTGTAATCTAAATGTACTATTACAAGTACAGTAATAGCTGGATAAAATGACAGTATTAAAATTGATGTAAATACCTTGACAGTCCTTTCCATTGGAGTGTAATCTAAATGTACTATTACAAGTACAGTAATAGCTGGATAAAATGACAGTATTAAAATTGATGTAAATACCTTGACAATCCTTTCCATTGGAGTGTAATATAAATGTACTATTACAAGTACAGTAATAACTGGATAAAATGACAGTATTAAAAATTGATGTAAATACCTTGACAGTCCTTTCCATTGGAGTGTAATCTAAATGCACTATTACAAGTACAGTAATAGCTCCCTTCAGTGTTAACACAGGTCTGGTTGCAGCCATGGGTAGCATTAGTTGCATTGCATTCATTTATATCTACAATATAAACAAAGACATATAACACAAAGTCCAATTAGTTGGATTATAATCACATGACCATTTTCAGACACCCTGATCAGCATAAAGCTATACAGTTTTATTATTTCATAATAGTGTTTGGAAATATTGTATTACCTACATTTCACACATCACACTGCACATGGACCAATAAACTAAATATCAATGCAGAAATGTTTCCAAATGCTATTTCTAAGTTTAAACCATTATAATAGCTTTTATAAAACTGACCTTTAACCTAAATACTACAACTAAAAACACAAAAATATTTATTCAGGCTATTCATGTAAGATAAATGTCAGTTTTTAATACAAATTTTACTGTGATTAAATTGATTTAGTCCTTAGGCATATGATAAACTTAATTATGCAGTTTTACAAACTAATTACAGTATATCTTCTGTGTAAAGATCAGCATTCAGTCAGAAAAATCATTCAAAATGTAGGGTGTGGGCTTAAAAGCAAACATATTTTTGGTAAATGCTTCCCAAAATAATTGTGAAAGTGTGGTCTTGACCTCTCATATTTTGTAAATGAGAAAAGTACAGTAGTATGTATTATTACAGTTTTCGAGACATTATGACTACATTAGTATTATCTACAATTTGGATTGGTATAATATATTTTTTACATCACATATATTACATAGACTTCATTAGAATTATTAAATGTGTATAATCATCTGATTATAATGTAAATGAATTGGCATATCTCTCTCGCTCTCTCACTTATTTGCAGGGTTCATACATAGTAAGACATGCCCATGTAATATAGACCATATCCATTACATGGTGGTCTTCATCAACAACTCTGCAAAAAAATGTGGTGTGCAGAGCAATTCTCTGCAAGCTATCATGGCAACTCTATAAGGATGCAAAGAGAGATGGTGGATTTTTTTCTTAAGCCTCTCCACTCTTTTCCCACAACCACAACATTGCATGGGGTTCTGAAAATACACATGAGCTGTACTGTATCTTCAAAAAGCAAAAGCAATGCCCAAAATATTTTGGAACAAAAACAGCAAGATGATGCTTGCCAAAAAATGAGGTTTTTGATGATGATGTTGATGATATTAACAATATTATATATGACACTTAGGTCTTCAACCCCACCTATATATCCATTGGGACAGGAGGACTAATTACTCTGTTTATCTATACACTTAGCAGCATCTTCCACCCCATCTGTATATCCATTGGGACAGGAGGAATAATTACTGTATTAACCTATACACTTAGTAGGGTCTTCCACGCCATCTGTATATCCATTGGGACAGGAGGAATAATTACTGTATTTACCTATACACTTAACAGGGTCTTCCACCCCATCTGTATATCCAATGGGACAGGAGGAATAATAACTATATTTACCTATACACTTAGTAGGGTCTTCCACGCCATCTGTATATCCAATGGGACAGGAGAAATAATAACTGTATTTACCTATATACTTAGCAGGGTCTTCCACACCATCTGTATATCCATTGGGACAGGAGGAAAAATAACTGTATTTACCTATACACTTAGCAGGGTCTTCCACCCCATCTGTATATTCATTGGGACAGAAGGAATAATAAATGTATTTACCTATACATTTAGCAGGGTCCTCCACACCATCTGTGTATCAATTGGGACAGAAGGAATAATAACTGTATTTACCTATACACTTAACAGGGTATTCCATCCCGTCTGTGTATTCATTGTGACAGAAGGAATAATAACTGTATTTACCTATAAACTTTGCAGGGTCTTTTACCCCATCTGTATATCCCTTGGGACAGGAGGAATAATAACTGTATTTACCTATACACTTAGCAGGGTCTTCCACCCCATCTGTGTACCCGTTCGGACAGGAAGAACAGTTATAAGTGCGATTCAGCATCTCATGGACTTCAGCAGGATTGTCTGTGCAATTTCTTAGTGAAGAACATGGTCTGGTGGCACATCCATCAAAATCTTTTTCACAGTCATCACCTGTAGTGTGCAAAATATGTTTTTGTAGAACCATTTTGTCCAATGGTATGAATAAATAACAAATGCATAATTATTTATTGTGGAGTAGTCCAGAATAAGCAGGGAAAATTAATAACAAACCTGTCTGGTCAAGACCTTTCAGTGTAGAGCAGGCATGTGCAACTTCCTCTAAGGTTTGTACCCTCACCCTTCCATGTAGATAAAACCAGGAACTGTCCAGATGTATGGTCTAGCAAATTTAAAAAGTCTTAGACAACCACATGAGTTTTTTTTATCTAATACCTTTCTTCTGGTGATCACTGTTTTCATTATTTTTCATAAAGTACTCACTTTTTTCTGGATAACGTCTTTGATGATGCAAAAAAACCCACTAATTTAAAGACTCGAAGAAAAAAAATCTTAAACAACAGAACTTTTTCCTAATTCCATAAATGCACTGCATCTAATCATGCATAAGTTGTGTCCAACTGCAAACAACACAGACCCTGATCTGCTGTCACATAATGCACTCACAAATCAGGGTGTACAGTGTTTGTTCTACTGTTTACTCTTAACTAACTGCACAGATCTGCAGGTGTGTTATACAATGGCAGATCTGGCTCTGCATCATATGCAGTTGATCTATAAGTGAGTATATATGGTATGTATTGATACAAAACCAAAATTGATGCCCACAAAAATAAATGAATTGATAAAAAAAGCATCAAACTAAAATCTCCAGTGCTGAAAAGAACTTCTGGAGTAAAATACGTTTCTTTCATAATGAATTACCCAAATTCAGCCTTCACCAAGCAACAAATGTACTAAAATTCACCTGACCACCTCAGTAAATGACAGACAAGAATGATCTCAGTGAAGCAGAAGAGAAACAAGGAATTTCATGTCTTGATCTACAATATAATTCAATGGGTGTTTTGCGGAATGTCACCCATGTATTTTTATGGCCCTGAATAGTGAACTATTCCTGAATGCAGACCTCAAGAAATTTATGAAAGATTTCAATCAATGATGAGTCTTCTCTGGACATGTTTGAATTAAGCATGGGGGATGGCCTGGTCATGACAAAGCCAGTGCAAGTGCTGTAAAGTGTTGGCTTCCAATAATTTTGGAAATCCATTTTTAGATAAAAGATGTCTGTTCATTAATGCTAGAGTCAGGAATAAAAGAAATCCAAATCAGAGCTGGTGCTAAGTCTGGAAATTATAGCTGTTGGAAACTATCTGCATCATAAAATACATCACTGTATCTAGTCACATGAGCTACAGGTGTAGGTCAAGGCCATGTCAAAGCTAGTATGTTTGTAGATGAATATCATATGATGTGAAAGCCTTATACTAGCTATCCCACAAGATATGTGAAATAACTTTGCAATCATGAGCTAAATGTAAGTGTTATTACATGCATTAATATTAAAATATATATTCAGAATTCAATATTTAATGAATTTAGTATATGCTTCAAATTAAATATTTTCAAACTTTTAAAATTAAAATAAGATGGTCTGCATTTTTGAGATTTTACTCAAAAGACAAAAATTCAACGATAACAGCAATGTTATTCTATTGTTTTACTCATCAACAACTCAATATTTTCAAGGTCCTGGTTGTAATGCATTATTGTTGGATATCCTATCTGAAGAAGAAATGTGTTCATAGAACATGAAAACCCAATCTCCCACGTCTTTTTCAATATATTAATTTCCTGACAGGAAAGTACAACTTATCTCAACAAAGATAACACTGTATGACCCCTGCACATTCATGTGTAGCACTATATGCCCCTGTACATTCATGTGTAACACTACACCCCCTGCACACTCATAGTTAACACTGAATGCTACCTTTACATTCATGTGTAACACTATATGCCTTCTGTATGTTCATGTGTAACACTATATGCCTTCTGTATGTTCATGTGTAGTACTATATGCCTTCTGTATGTTCATGTGTAACACTATATGTCCCTGTACATTCATGTGTAACACTATATGCCTTTTGTATGTTCATGTTTAACACTATATGCCCCTGTACATTCATGTGTAACACTATATGCCTTCTGTACATTCATGTGTAACACTATATGCCTTCTGTATGTTCATGTATAACACTATATGCCCCTGTACATTCATGAGTAACACTATATGCCCCTTGCACACTCATGTGTAACACTGAATGCTACCTTTACATTCATGTGTAACACTATATGCCCCTGTACATTCATGTGTAACACTATATTCCCCTGTACATTCATGTGTAACACTATATTCCCCTGCATAGTCATGTAGAGGCAAAAAATAGTTTAGTTACCTTCCCAGTATGGACTACAATTACAGGTCACATATTTAAAATGAGTTGTGGATCTGTTGTCCTGCCTTTCTTGTGTGAAACTACAGTTCCCATGGGTAGAACAGCCGCTACACACCAAAATAGTAAGGTCCAGGGCAGGAGCTTGTACGCCACGATTATCTTCCACTGTTAAACTGATGTAACGAAAGGAAATGTGCAACTTGGAACCAAATTAGTAAATGAGACGGACATACTTGCCACAATAAAATTTTTAAAATATTCTTATTACAAACCAATAGGTGGTATCTTAATGAGACATTTTTGCTACTATCATGCTATGTTAAATGTACAAAAACTCTTCTATTTTCACCATTTAAGCAAATATTCCTCACCTCCACCCATCCCTCACCCCGATTGAAACTCTGAACAAAATTACTGGCTAGGCATTTTATTGGGTATGTTCTTGAACTGGAAATTTGGGGAGGAAATTTCTTTCCATCTGAAAAAATGGGTAATTCTCTAAATAAAAAAAAAGGTTTAGTGAAGAAATAAAGGCAAGACTTCAAAACAAGCTACACGATTTTCTAGCACATTTTCTTGGGCATAATTTTGATAAGATAATGTGAACTTTGTAACTGCTCATTCTACAGCAGTAAGTTTTTGGTTAATATATGTGTACTTGAAACCATGTTGCTAACAAAGCCTTTTAGTATAAGACAGTTTGATGAATACCTATCTGTTTTACCATGTAAAAAAATCCATCAAAAGCAAAATCATGTTTATATCATCTCTCTCTCCAGTCAATCCATCTGTTTATCCATCAAAATTTTATCAAATTAAAAATTCATGTCTAAAATAATTATTTAAAATTTATGACCTGGCATTTCTTACCTCACTGATACAGGATTTGTGTCATATAGAGAAAAGTAAACCAGTCCAGAAACTGTTCCAGTGCTGTTATTAATTAAAATAACAGAAGCGTTAGCCGTGTTGTTTAGAAATTTAAATGAAAAACTGCCATCATCAGAGCCATTCACATTCACCGTCACATTCTTTCCAACATAGGCATACACAGTGCTATTTCCAGAAATCTGTGGAACCTCATTTTCTGAAATAATAATAATAATAATAATAATAATAATAATAATAATAATAATAATAATAATAATAATTGCCCAAAAGCTCATTATTGTGAATTTAACAGGAGATGGTAAAATATTTTGTATTCATTAGTTTCAGATCCATCAAAAAATCATCAGGTTGATCCAAAGTTATTGAATTGTTTACATAAAATCATTAATTCGATTTTGAATTTTTGAGGTTTAAATTTTTTTTTTCAATCATAATAACTAGACATGGAAGCCATTCAAGTATATCCATAAACAATATATTACCCATGAAATGTGTAACCCCACCCCCATCCCAAAGACTGTCTCATAGATCTTAAGCCTACATCTTTTTAAAATCATCCTCCAGAAACATCAGACTAAATAATTACCCTTGCATAATCAGTACAGACACAATTCAGCTTCAACCCTCCAGCTCCCATCCCACATCAGGGGTTGAAAATTACTTGCCCAATTCAAAATGATGCCAAAAACAGCAGCAGAACGCATGCACCTTCATTTTATATTTTAGAACCTTGTGATCATTAAATTCCAAGTTCAAAACTTATTATATTTATGAATTTAGTATGCATACAATTTTTCATTGTTTTTTTTTTTCTTTATGGACTGCAATAAGAGAACAGAGAAGAAAAATCACATCATCAAAAGTCAACTAACCAAGCTCACTCTGGCCTTGTAAAGCCCGGCTTTCAATGTTCCGAGTGTTGTTTGCAACTGCCTCATTCTCTGTGAAGACAAGATCAAATATGCATTCCTGATTGTCCTCACCACAGCTCTGCTTGGATTTATTCACCTTAGCTTGATCTGCTTCATCTAGGAACTTGGGAGTAAAGTTACTATGTTGAAAGTCTGAGTGATTCTTTCCAAGTGGATAATGGAACACTGACTCGCTTCCAATAACTTCCCCTGTAATATACAAAAAAACATAATTATCAGGTGGTCAGATAGTTTTCCTTCTTTCCATTGCTTAAGAAAACAAAAGCTTCATCACAGAACTAAAGACATGTCTAATACAAATACATGTACAAAAAATTAGATGAAAATGGAAATTGAATGCAAGAATCAATCAAACAACCAAGAAAATTTAAAGTTCTTGTGTGGTTTTTCTTGAACATGTATATCAAAGGAAACAAGAAAAAACAAACTCAAACTGTTGTATAAACCTAATTATTCAATATCCATGTTTAATTACCTTTAATATACATCAGCATTATAAGAAAGCAAAAATGAATGAACAAGCATCAGAACATGGTTTAAAAACAACAAAACAAAACATACAAAAGCAACTTACATGTTTGTCCATAGTTAAATATCTGTCGCTCAGAGATATTGGAAGCCAGTTCTGTACCATTTGGGCATTGAAAATCATTCTCTGCATTTCCATCAAAGTTTCCAAGCAGACCTTTTGGCTGTCCTTTGAATTCTGTTGGTAGCACCACACTGACGGAGAGCATTTGAACACCCACTGATACGTTCAGAGATATACCTTAAATAATCATTAATACATTTGAAGGGGTATCAAACAGTATATTAAAAATTATTTCTCTTTGAATGTTGGCAGAATGCTCTTTTCTAGTATAATGTTTACTCATTACATGAATTCTCAAATCTTCAAAATAAAAATCCAAATTAATGCCTTGAATGCACTCCACAAGAATCTTTAGACATCTTTTTGATAATGATACAATCAACACCCTGTGTACACAGCAGTATATGGGTAGTGTAAATAGTAATGCTGATAATGGTACAATCAACACTGTGTACACAGCAGTATATGGGTAGTGTAAATAGTAATGTTGATATTGGTACAATCAACACCCTGTGTACACAGCAGTAACTGGGTAGTGTAAAAAGTAATGTTGATAATTGATAATGGTACAATCAACACTCTGTGTACACAGCAGTATATGGGTAGTGTAAATAGTAATGTTGATAATGGTACAATCAACACCCTGTGTACACAGCAGTAAATGAGTAGTGTAAAATGTAATGTTGTTAATGGTACAATCAACACTCTGTGTACACAGCATTAACTGGTTAGTGTAAATAGTAATGTTGATAATGGTACAATCAACACCCTGTGTACACAGCAGTAACTGTGTAGTGTAAATAGCAATGTTGATAATGGTACAATCAACACCCTGTGTACACAGCAGTAATGGGTAGTGTAAAAAGTAATGTTGATAATGGTACATTCAACACTGTGTACACAGCAGTGACTGGGTAGTGTAAAAAGTAATGTTGATAATGGTACAATCAACATTCTGTGTACACAGCAGTATATGGGTAGTGTAAATAGTAATGTTGATAATGGTACAATCAACACCCTGTGTACACAGCAGTATATGGGTAGTGTAAATAGTAATGTTGATAATGGTACAATCAACACTGTGTACACAGCAGTATATGGGTAGTGTAAATAGTAATGTTGATAATGGTACAATCAACACCCTGTGTACACAGCAGTATATGGGTAGTGTAAATAGTAATGTTGATAATGGTACAATCAACACAGTGTACACAGCAGTCAATGGGTAATGTAAAATGTAATGATGATAATAGTACAATCAAAACTGTGTACACAGCAGTAACTGGGTAGTGTAAAAAGTAATGCTGATAATGGTACAATCAACACTCTTTCTACACAGCAGTATATGGGTAGTGTAAATAGTAATGTTGATAATGGTACAATCAACACCCTGTGTACACAGCAGTATATGGGTAGTGAAAAAGTAATGTTGATAATGGTATAATCAACACTGTGTACACAGCAGTAACTAGGTAGTGTAAATAGTAATGTTGATATTGGTACAATCAACACCCTGTGTACACAGCAGTAACTGGGTAGTGTAAAGAGTAATGTTAATAATTGATAATGGTACAATCAACACTGTGTACACAGCAGTATATGGGTAGTGTAAATAGTAATGTTGATAATGGTACAATCAACACCCTGTGTACACAGCAGTAAATGGGTAGTGTAAAAAGTAATGTTGATAATGGTACAATCAACACTGTGTACACAGCAGTAACTAGGTAGTGTAAATAGTAATGTTGATAATGGTACAATCAACACCCTGTGTACACAGCAGTAACTGGGTAGTGTAAAAAGTAATGTTGATAATGGTACAATCAACACTCTGTGTACACAGCAGTATATGGGTAGTGTAAATAGTAATGTTGATAATGGTACAATCAACACCCTGTGTACACAGCAATATATGGGTAGTATAAAAAGTAATGTTGATAATGGTACAATCAACACTGTGTACACAGCAGTAACTAGGTAGTGTAAATAGTAATGTTGATAATGGTACAATCAACTCCCTGTGTACACAGCAGTAACTGGGTAGTGTAAAAAGTAATGTTGATAATGGTACAATCAACACTGTGTACACAGCAGTAACTGGGTAGTGTAAAAAGTAATGATGATAATGGTACAATCAACATTCTGTGTACACAGCAGTATATGGGTAGTGTAAATAGTAATGTTGATAATGGTACAATCAACACCCTCTGTACACAGCAGTATATGGGTAGTGTAAATAGTAATATTGATTATGGTACAATCAACACTCTGTGTACACAGCAGTATATGGGTAGTGTAAATAGTAATGTTGATAATGGTACAATCAACACTCTTTGTACACAGCAGTATATGGGTAGTGTAAATAGTAATGTTGATAATGGTACAATCAACACTGTGTACACAGCAGTATATGGGTAGTGTAAATAGTAATGTAGATAATGGTACAATCAACACCCTGTGTACACAGCAGCATATGGGTAGTGTAAATAGTAATGTTGATAATGGTACAATCAACACAGTGTACACAGCAGTCAATGGGTAATGTAAAATGTAATGATGATAATAGTACAATCAAAACTGTGTACACAGCAGTAACTGGGTAGTGTAAAAAGTAATGCTGATAATGGTACAATCAACACTCTTTCTACACAGCAGTATATGGGTAGTGTAAATAGTAATGTTGATAATGGTACAATCAACACCCTGTGTACACAGCAGTATATGGGAAGTGAAAAAGTAATGTTGATAATGGTATAATCAACACTGTGTACACAGCAGTAACTAGGTAGTGTAAATAGTAATGTTGATATTGGTACAATCAACACCCTGTGTACACAGCAGTAACTGGGTAGTGTAAAGAGTAATGTTAATAATTGATAATGGTACAATCAACACTGTGTACACAGCAGTATATGGGTAGTGTAAATAGTAATGTTGATAATGGTACAATCAACACCCTGTGTACACAGCAGTAAATGGGTAGTGTAAAAAGTAATGTTGATAATGGTACAATCAACACTGTGTACACAGCAGTAACTAAGTAGTGTAAATAGTAATGTTGATAATGGTACAATCAACACCCTGTGTACACAGCAGTAACTGGGTAGTGTAAAAAGTAATGTTGATAATTGTACAATCAACACTCTGTGTACACAGCAGTATATGGGTAGTGTAAATAGTAATGTTGATAATGGTACAATCAACACCCTGTGTACACAGCAGTATATGGGTAGTATAAAAAGTAATGTTGATAATGGTACAATCAACACTGTGTACACAGCAGTAACTAGGTAGTGTAAATAGTAATGTTGATAATGGTACAATCAACTCCCTGTGTACACAGCAGTAACTGGGTAGTGTAAAAAGTAATGATGATAATGGTACAATCAACATTCTGTGTACACAGCAGTATATGGGTAGTGTAAATAGTAATGTTGATAATTGTACAATCAACACCCTCTGTACACAGCAGTATATGGGTAGTGTAAATAGTAATGTTGATTATGGTACAATCAACACTCTGTGTACACAGCAGTATATGGGTAGTGTAAATAGTAATGTTGATAATGGTACAATCAACACTCTTTGTACACAGCAGTATATGGGTAGTGTAAATAGTAATGTTGATAATGGTATGGTTAAGATGATAAGATGTGGCACTGATATTTTACCATTACAGATGAGACCAAAAGATATGAATAGAAAACTAAAAATGAATGGATGTCACCGAAGTGCCTTAGCCCTCAGTCAATGCAGTGTGACTTGGACTTTCAAAGCATTCCCCAAACATACTTCAGAAAATAGAATCCCTGCACAGAAACTTAACATGTTATTACTGAACCTTAATTCATTCACCTTCCATTTACTTTCTTTGAATAACAAAAAAAAAAACATCAAAACATTTTATTGTCTTTACAATTGTCTAAGTCAACTGACTAATGACAAGTAGAAGTGAGTTATGTCCCTTGCAATATATGGGTTATCAAAATTGTAATCCTTAGTAATTACTTTTAACACACAGCAAAGTGGTTTTTTTTGGTTTAATATTGCATTTTATGGCACATCAAAACAGGTACAATGTAGATTAGTTAGTGCTGAGGTAAATGCAGGAAATGTCTTGCCCAGGAACACACCCTGGTAGTCTTGTCCTATCATAGGATTCAAACTTGCATCCTTCTCACATGGGAAAACAAAATTACCACTAAGCTACAATAACCTGTGTAGATCCAGGTCATACAGTGCATTATACTGATAGACAATCTGATTCTGTGCAGTTTCCAGGTAGACTTGACTTACAAGTTTTGTGTAAGTCTTAGACTTGACTTACAAGTCTTGGGTAATTCTTTAAACTAATCAAATTTGAAATAGTGTATTTTCCACAATTCTTCTTTCTTACTTAATCAACATTTTTTTGCATAATGTTTTACGATCAAAACAGTTGTTATCGTTTTGCTTATGACTGAAGTGTAGGTTTAACAGTTTATGTCATCAAGCCAAAAAGATAGCTTTTATAATATTAAAACTATTTATTACATATTATCTCAAAAGAGATATGGATAATAAATGCATTTGAACTCAGAATAAAAAAAGAAATTACTTATCATCTTACCTGAGGAAAAAACAGCAGTAAAGGTCCTTGAAGCATCATCTCTGGATAGCGAAAGATATTCATCCTGGACATTAAATTCTTTGGACATGTCGGCAAAGTCAGTGGTGAAGTCAACAAATGAAGAGGCATTCGCATTTGATTTGGCATAAATTATTACACCTGTAAAGATTTAAAATACAGTTAAGTTTATGTCTGGGATATGGAAAGGGATCAATGCATTTTGTATACTTAAAATTCAAAGCATTTTACAAAATTTGCAAAATGTTACCAAATAAAATAAAAAGGCTGGCTTTTAAATTAAAATTCACAACATTTGCTTGTTTTGAGCCCCTACCAGTGCTATGAACCTATAGACTGATATCTACATAAATGTATTTGTCATTTCATACCCTCATATATATATATATATATATATATATATATATATATATATATATATATATATATATATATATATATATATATATATATATAACTGGATGATGGGGTTTCAGGTAAATACAAACAATATGACTCAACTGGTGGGAAACTGCTGCACTATTTTTATTTTGGCTTTGTGTTTCATCTGGCACAGCAAAGTTTTAAGGTGTCATGCTGATGTATGCAAATTCTTAGCCTTGCCAAAGTTCTGACAACCAAATAAACAAATAGTTAGCATACATTTGCATTTATACTCTGGAAATTTCCAAATTTTTAAAGTTGTTATTCAGGGGACTAAGTGCCCTGGGGAGTAAGGAGAGACCAAGGAGTTAGTGTATATTTGCATTTATTACATTTGCATTTATGCTCTGGAAATTTCCAAATTTTTAGAGTTGTGATTCAGGGGACTAAAAGCCCTGGGGAGTAAAAAGAGATAAAGGAGTTAGTGTACATTTGCATTTATTACATTTGCATTTATGCTCTGGAAATTTCCAAATTTTTAGAGTTGTGATTCAGGGGACTAAGTGCCCTGGGGAGAAAGGAGAGACCAAGGAGTTTGTGTATATTTGCATTTATTACTTTTGCATTTATGCTCTGGAAATTTCCAAATTTTTAGAGTTGTGATTCAGGGGACTAAGTGCCCTGGGGAGAAAGGAGAGACCAAGGAATTAGTATACATTTGCATTTATGCTCTGGAAATTTCCAAATTTTTAGAATTGTGATTCAGGGGACTAAGTGCCCTGGGAAGTAAGGAGAGACCAAGGAGTTTGTGTATATTTGCATTTATTACATTTGCATTTATACTCTGGAATTTTCCAAATTTTTAGAGTTGTGATTCAGGGGACTAAGTGCCCTGGGGAGTAAGGAGAGACCAAGGAGTTGGTGTATATTTGCATTAATTACATTTGCATTTATGCTCTGGAAATTTCCAAATTTTTAGTGTTGTGATTCAGGGGACTAAGTGCCCTGGGGAGTAAGGAGAGACCAAGGAGTTGGTGTATATTTGCATTAATTACATTTGCATTTATGCTCTGGAAATTTCCAAATTTTTAGTGTTGTGATTCAGGGGACTAAGTGCCCTGGGGAGTAAGGAGAGACCAAGGAGTTCAATATCAGTTGCATGTCTTAATTTGTCTTACAATGCAAAACCAGTGTGTGTCTATACATACATACATACATACATACATACATACATACATACAAACATACATACATACATACATACATACATACATACATACATACATACATACATACATACATACATACATACACATTCATACATACATACATATATATAATATATATATATATATATATATATATATATATATATATATATATATATATATATATATATATATATATATATATATATCATAACAGGGTAGTGATCTTAGTAGATGTAAATCCATGATTTAGAAGTTAGTTCCTGGGGCTCAGGACAGATCCATTGACCAAAATCACTTGCACATATGAACTGGTCTTTCCTATACATGAATTACATGGTGTGGATCATGATAGTTTCCAAGTTATGACTCCATTGCTAAGTCCCTAGGGCAGGCATACATTCTAGGGCCAATATCACATCAGAATGCATCCTTTTACTATTTGCTCAATAACATTAGGACTGAAATCACATTTGATGCAAAACTACAAATTATGTAAGAATTTTTTTTCCTTCAACTGCATTACATTGATGTTTTGATACTTGCAGTTTGTATAAAACTTGAAAGGTCATATCCATGAAGAATCTCAATCAAATTTATGGTAACTTGGTCTGCTTGGGTTTCTACTTTCAAGAAAAGTACAAAGATATGTAAAAAGTTTTCATTTTTGGAGAAGAGATTACATATGAATTTTAATATAAGATGATATTTGCATGACTCGTGAAATTTCATATAAATGTGTTTTTCTTGTACTTGACAAAAACATTTTTTCTTCTTAAAAGTACAGAAAATAAAGTGTAAAACCTTTATTCAGAAAAAGCACTGGGTTTTGTCAAGGTCACAAAATATACCTTCTGGTGTTTTTTTGGGGGGGGGGCGCAAACCTTGTTGGTTGTTTAAACTTGTATCTTGTATCTTGGAGTGGAGAAATTCAGGGGTACCATGAAAGGAATATACAGACTTGATATACAATGTACTGGAATGTATCTACTGTTATGTAAACAAATTCTTTGTTCATAATGACAAACCATATTAACAGTGCATTGTTATATCATAATCTGCTTATGCTGACATCTGGTCTGATCTGGCCTGAGTACTGTCTGCAGTGATACACTCCAGTAGTCATGCTGCTGGGACTATGTACAATCAACCAACCTTTGAAGGCAGGAACAGTAAACTGCTACAATGGACTAAACAATGACTAATTTATTTTCTTTTAATGTACCTAGAAAATATAATTTTCCTAAAACTTCAAAGAAAACTGATTACCTTTGAAACAAACATAGTTCTGAATAAATACTAAGCAAATATTATAAAAATTAGTCTCAATGTTTTACTTGATGCTGCCACTGCAATAAGAAATGGGTGTTTGTTTGGTCCTTCAAAGCAATAACTTGAATAATACATGCACCTTTCATCAAAGAAAGCTGACAACAATCTTCAATAAAATCAAAGAATCTTTCATCAAAGGAAGTCAGTACCAAACTTATCTGATGGATCATTACATTTTCCAAAGCGACTGGAATAAAGTATATGCTTAAGATTGCTACCAAGAGCAGAATAAATGCAAATTAAATTTCCAATCTTTTGAAACCACAGATATCTGGCTGTCTAGTGAATTATAGAAATGTTATCTCCCAAAGATATTGGTTAAATGTTTTAATTTGTACACATTTTCATTTCCCTATTAATAGCCTCATCCCCTGCAAAATCTCAGTAAAATTAGCTGTCTCCAGCTGACCAATTTATGTTTATATTTAGCACATGCTAGTGGCAACAATATTTTAGTAAATTGTTTAGTACCAGTTGGATATATATCAAATGAGGACAACCCTTTTTTTTAGATATATGTACTATTTGTGATTTTGATCAAGATGTGAATAATACATGAATTTTATTACATTTTTTCTATATTTTAATTCATGGACATTTCAGATACTTTTATAGTACATAACATAGTATTACTACACAAATGTAAATTATCAATAAATAAATGTATTTCAAACTAGTTTTGTCATCATTTAACCAAAAGCATGTATTTTTGCACCCACTATTATCACCTCTCCACCTACCCAGGCCATTTTTTTGTTGCCCTTGTATAATTTTGTTCAGTCTGTAACACAGTTGAGTTCTAAGGACCCCAACCACTGTATTATAACATGGTCACACTGTACATACATACCATTCTTAGTTTCATTCAGCTCTACATGAATGTTTGCACCAACATTATCCTTTGCAGCAAAAGCAGAAAATATGGTTGCATCCGTATAGTTTCCATCAGCCTTCATAGCTCTTGCTGTGCGGGACTGTAGGATAAATGTGGTGTTAGTTGTATCCAAGGATACCAGTGTGTATTCTCCCCATCCATTGAAGGTAAACTTCTTTTTGTCCAGTGTTTCAATATGAGGATCACCCCAAAAGAAAGCTGCAATTAAAATTATAATAATAATATCTTTAATTAAGGAGGGTAAGTCAGTTAAATACATCTCCCGAAAAAACACACACACATGCCTTCATGCAAAATACTTGTCTTTCATGAAAATAAGTATTCAAGTAAGCAAATTTGCTAATAAAGATTAACATGCAATAAGAAAGTATGACAAGTTAACTGCATTTATAAATTTTTGCTTCATCTCTCCATTTACCATTTTAAAAATGACTTTCAGCAACATCATCTTCTATAAATAGCAGTCAATGATCACTTCAGCATAGATACACCTTTAGGGTATTCTGCAAAAATATGTTAGTATGATATTTTTACATAAAACAACAAAAGCAGAGTGATTTTCATAACTAAATTTTATATGTTCAAGACATTTTTACATACTTTAACAAAATATGCTAATATAAAAGAATCAAATGATAAATTTGAAGAGCAACATTGAAATAATTAAGAAATAGAACATATATTTGCAAGTTTGTTAATATGCAGATTTGAAAAACTGCATGTACATTTTTTAAAAACTGATTTAGCTGAATTATCAGATGGAATGTGGGCAGGAAGTTCCATATTTTTGCCTCTGAATATTGAGGCTTCCTTTAAACGCTTTAGCACTTCTATATTGTTGTTAAAATTTAATCTTAATTATAGAGAGAAGTTTTGTATAATAATTTAGTCATGTTATTTTGAAAAACATCTATTTTGATACATTTAAAAATCTGAACTGCTTTCAGAAAATATATTCTCTCTTCCATTATTAACCATTTTAATTCTGTGACCATGTCTGACAATTGTGCATCAAAAAGGAAATCAAGAATCAGCTGAGCTGCTCATTTTCTTAAGCTTGTGAATTCAGTCTCACTGGGCACAATTTCCCCATATTGCTGAACAGTAGTTGCAGCTTTTTTTAGGTGCTCCCCTAATCATACATTTTGTTTTATATTCACTTATTATATCTTATTTTGTTTTGACCACTCCTCAGTTGATGTAAGGTTTAAACTTAGTTTGCATTCCAGGTTTGTTGCATCATCTGCAAACATGTCAGTGTTTGTATGTTGAGTACAGAGTGGAAGGTCAATTATAAATAAAAGAAAGAGAAGGGGACCCAGAATAGAGCCTTGTGGAACACCATGCCTTATATAATGGGGTGGGGTAGATTGGATATTTCCCACAGAGACTAGCTTATTCCTATTATGTAAAGAGAAATTATACCAATCTTTTATACAGTCATGAAATTTATAACAATGTAGCTTACTTGGAAGAATGTCATGTGAAACTAGATCACAAGCTTTCTTGAAATCTAGAAATATTATGCCTGTTAGGTTATCATTGTTATAACAGACACTGAATGTATCTAGTACATTTCAATAATTAAATGCTCATCTAATCCAGTTTAGACATGAATAAATTTGTTTATAATTATAAAGAAAAACAAGCTTTCCTGGAACCTGATGTCAAAACTTGATCCATACAATGATAAATCTCCATGACTTTCAAAAACATTAACATGAAACTTTAATAGTGATGACAATTCAACATAAGATAATTTCTTCTGTTCAAATGATGAGGGTAGAAACAATTTTTGATTGTTCATCAGGGATAATGAAATTAAATTTTGAATGATGGACATCAGACTGGAAGTCTTCTGGAGAAAAACAATGTTGATATAAGGTGGTATCTAGGAGAAGACATATCCATACATGTAATTAGATTTTCCAAATGTGTTGACAATAATTAAAGATAGATTGGCACTATTTTCATTTATGACCATTTTTCACTGCTATTACACGTAGCAGATATGCAAGATAAAGGTTCTGCTACATTTCATTCATTAAATGTCTTTAATAAGATCTCTGTAATTCAATTACACAAATTTTAGCACAGAGCAGAGGCAGTCATTGAAGACAAGGAAAATCACGGTGAACAAAAACTGAAACAAGGACTATGTCTGTGGGACACCAAATATCAAACCTTGGATATCAGACATACAGAACAAGTGCAAAAGACACTATCTAGAGTTTCTGAAGCTCATATTTGAGGTTAAAACACTCACCAAAGAAAAATGGAAATCTGCTATAGCACCAACTGACTGGTCGAAGGTCATAATACAAATGACAGAGGTTGGTTCTGGAGCAGCAGTATTCCTTCATTCTCTGGTCTACGGCTTGATATTGTCTGGGATAGAGTGTTTTGTGATACTGCAAGAACCCTCCTGCATTTGGTGCTGTTTGCTGGTACTGGCCTGTCCTTATGTTGTAACAGCATGTCTGATGGCAATAATAATAATAATAATAATAATAATAATAATAATAATAATAATAATAATAATAATAATAATAATAATAATAATAATAATAATAATAATAATAATAATAACAATAATAATAATAATAATAATAATAATGATGATGATGATGATAATATTAATATTTAATGATGATGATGATGATGATGATGATGATGATGATGATGAAAATAAAGATGGGAAGAAGAAAAACAGTAACAGTAACAACAAAAATGTCAGCAAATGCACCGGATATACTGTAGATTATGAAATGTTAATGTGTAGCTATTTTGCAAACTATACTACAGATATCATTAGGACTTTTTTGCTAAGCCTGAAATTCACAACCAAATGATCAGAGATTCAAGTTTATGATTGGCGCATCATTGTACCTTTCAAAATAATGAAAACATTTAATATGAGACTATTACCTGTGTAAGTAACCATTTCATATATCAACATAGGCCAGTTTAAACAGTAAGTAAGCATTTCATATAATATCAACATAGGCCAGTTTTAAGAGGAAGAAAATGTTATATATCAACATAGGCCTGTTTTATCAGGAAGTAAATGTCATATATCAACATAGGCCAGTTTTAACAGGAAGCAAATGTCATATATCAACATAGGCCAGTTTAAACAGTAAGTAAGCATTTCATATAATATCAACATAGGCCAGTTTTATTAGGATGTAAATATCATATATCGACATAGGCCCGTTTTAACAGAAAGTAAATGTCATATATCAACATAGGCCAGTTTAAACAGTAAGTAAGCATTTCATGTAATATCAACATAGGCCAGTTTTATTAAGAAGTAAATGTCATATATCAACATAGGCCAGTTTTAACAGGAAGCAAATGTCATATATCAACATAGGCCAGTTTAAACAGTAAGTAAGCATTTCATATAATATCAACATAGGCCAGTTTTATTAGGATGTAAATATCATATATCGACATAGGCCCGTTTTAACAGGAAGTAAATGTCATATATCAACATAGGCCAGTTTAAACAGTAAGTAAGCATTTCATATAATATCAACATAGGCCAGTTTTATTAGGATGTAAATATCATATATCGACATAGGCCAGTTTTAACAGGAAGTAAATGTCATATATCAACATAGGCCAGTTTAAACAGTAAGTAAACATTTCATATAATATCAACATAGGCCAGTTTTAAACTAAGCAAGCCTATCATATCTATCAGCATTGACCAGATTTAACAGTAAGTAAGCATGCTATATAATATCAATCAGCATCAGCTAGTTTTAACAGTAAGTGTATCATAAATGTATCAACATAGGCCAGTTTTAACACTAAGTAATTAAGT
This sequence comes from Potamilus streckersoni, assembly GCA_016746295.1. NCBI lineage: Eukaryota > Metazoa > Mollusca > Bivalvia > Unionida > Unionidae > Potamilus > Potamilus streckersoni. The sequence goes on from JAEAOA010002079.1 coordinate 368,623, forward strand.
ATTTCATTTAATATCCATATCACCTAGTGGTAACAATATGTATGGAGACAGTCATAGAAAGTTTTGAAGTTATATAATGAAATACATATTTTGGTGGCAGACTGGTATAATGTGTACAAATTTTCAAAGGCTCATGCATGTGTGCATTATTACTGTGAAGTTGTTATAGAGAGGAGGTGATGAAGGAACTGTTTGTAAACATGAGCATTTCTTGGTCGATAAAATGTTAATGACTAAATGTGGGAAGCAGAAACAGACATAAAGTATATTCACACATTTATTATATAATATGTGAACAGAAAGATAAGTGGAAAAACTAGAAAACACTTCACATCTAAAAAGGTGTTGAGTGACCTGTAGAGAGGTCTCTTGGAAGCAGCCAATGGGATGGAGGAGTCTTGCAAGGAGATGAATTCAGGAAGCCATTAAGGGCAGGGAGGAAAATGCCAATCTATTTCTATCCAACTGGAAAACTATATCAACATATGGCAGGGACAAACTTTTCACACCCAATAACTGTAACAAAATGTGGCAAGGGCATAATGTTTCATCCCCAAAACTTTGACATGTTAATCACCACAACATGAACAGCTTAACATTTGCAGACCACAGGTCCTCCAGTTATATAACTAAACTTGGACTTGAACAGTCAAAATCATATACAGTGTGTCCCAATAACTCTGATATTTTGGAATGAACATTCAAATAGTAACATGGTTTCCTGAAGGTTTTATGAATAATAACTCATTCCAAATGAAATGGGATTTTCACAAAAGTCACTGCAATTTAAGCAAAAGTTCAATTTTGTGCTCTGTCAGTCTTGCAACCGAATGACTTAGACTGCTCCATGTTTGGGAAAGGCTCAATTACAATGCATACAGCCAATTACAATGCATACATGCCAATTACAATGCATACATGCCAATTACAATGCATACAGCCAATTACAATGCATACAGCCAATTACAATGCATACATGCCAATTACAATGCATGCATGCCATTTACAATGCATACATGTCATTTACAATGCATACAGCCAACTTCTGGCAAGGCAAAAAAGCATAATCCAAGTGGACAAAAGGAGTAATCTGAGCAGAAAAAGCATAATCCACATATAACATGATAAAATTCAATGCACATATTAACAAAATTCATGCATATTTTCCATAATTTTGGCATCAAGAAGCATCCGTTTGAACAAAGGACCAAAATTGTATTCTACCACTAGTTGTAGTTGGTGTTCTATTAAGAACTCGGTAAATAACACCCTTGCATTTGTTTCCACAAGTTAGTTCTGCTATAGAAAAGAGTTACCTTAGTATTGGAGATAATAAAATGAGCTACTTCAAGGTGTCTTTGTATTAAAATCCTTTCTACCCAGCCTGCAATGGGCGTGAAGCTACCCTAGAATGGCACTGTATTGTATTATTTATGTATTCATCTCTGAATTGTTTTTACTGTTTATTTATTCTAATCCATCTGTGAAATCATTTGAGAAACATTTTTGCTGTAACATACGCATCAACTAAAATAAATAGGACACCTTTACTGCCAAATTCTTACAGAATGGTTCTGTATCTAACATTATTTTTAACAAAGAAAATATGAGCAAATATTAAAATTAGAAATGTATTCTGTTCTGTCCTAAGCCAGACAGCTGTTATAAATAGAAACCAAGGTCAAACCAGCATGTTTCTTGGAAAAAAGGCAGCTGCAATAAATAGAACTTAGGAAAGTCACCACTAGTCTACAGACAAGTGTACTTTTATGTCATAGTTACACAGAAGCTGACTTTTCTAGAATATGTTCTGTGTGATTATTGAGATGTTAATAAAATTGAGAAAACAAATTATTAATTTTTTGGGAGGGGGATATACCAAAAAAGCATAATCCAAATACATTTACATGTAAGGCGTGACTTAGTTTAAAAAATTTAATGATTATGTCAAAAGCGTAATGGTTAGCATGTATGACAATGTTCTCAAAGATCAGAACTTGTATTTCCATAACGGTTCTAACAGCCTTGGGTTTGTTTTCTCACATGGACGAGAGAAGACTTGCATTATTGTTCAGCCAATGGTGATATAGTTACTAACCCATTAGTACTGAGTCTGAAATCATTGCTTACAATCTACCTATACATCATATATGGACTATAAATATTAACATACTGAATTTTGAATTCTACTTTCTTCATGAATTGCTACATCACCCTTTTCTCTTCCTCTGCACCATAAGGCTCACAGTGGGTTACTTCCCTTTGGAATGATAATCCCACTACTACAATTTTCTAAATATGGTGGTAAAATGACACCTGGAGAATACAAGTTCTTGTACCAGCAAGTGGGGATAGTTTACCATATCCAGTACCAGGGATTACATTCTTTGACGGAATGTCCAGTACTTGTCTATCTGATTTGCTATACCATGTTGGTTCTATCCCAAAGTCTTTTCAGTGCTGGTATTGGCAGGTCAGAGAGGTGGCAAACTGAGCAATAATGATATTGTGATTGTAACAGTGAAATGGGTTATAGGCAAGAAAGTACTATGGTGGCAGTGATGGACCTATTACATTATCAGTAAGTTACTGGTGTCAAGTGGGTGTCATAAGCTCGTGCATGATGCAACAAGGCTGACAGTGATGCTTATGAAGAGTGCTTTCTGTCTAGCTCAAGAAATGTTTTACAAAATAGTCTGGCATTTTTAATACATTAACTTTAGCACACTTTTCTCTTGTATGGTCTGAATGATACATCATATAAATCATGCAGATGGGCTTAAATCTTTTCCATGTCATACATTAAATTCAACTTGTTGTTGCATGTAATTAAAGACAACAACAACAGCTGATAAACCCATCATGTTAGGCTTGCCGCAAAGTGGACAATAAGAAGTTAAATAAATCGCTTAAAAATTTACAGCAATTATCTAATTAATTGGATCAAATTATGGGAAAACAATTCAAAAAAGGTTGAACACTGAGACATACTGCAAGAGATGTTGACCATTGGAGTAATTAATTTAGATGACAATGGGCATCTTGTCACACTGCAAGCTTACTGTAAAATGAAGTTGTTGTGGAAAGTATGCATCAAATGACAAAGGAGCACTTAGACTTGTCCAAACAATCAGAACAATATCATCCCCATCCTTTCTTAAAATAGTGTAATGAAAATTGTAAATACCTTCCCATGAGGGCTGTACCACCATCTCGGTTGTACAACAGCACAGTATGTATTGGGACCCTCAAAGTAATAGCTCCCAAAAGAGCTGTCCCACCAGAGCAAATTCATGGTGCATGGACATGGTGGCATGATGGCATTCATCCACGAATTGTACCACCTCAAGTATCGGTTTTCTGACCACCAAGCTCGGCAAATACGTTGATCATTATTAACATGGAATCCAACAGGTGTCAGTCTGTAGTACAGGATGCCTCTTATCCCTGTAACAAAAATCTGTCCTATTATTCCTGTACTGCAAATATATTACAGGAGATTAAAGGTAGATAATCCAATTTAAGTTTTCAATGGAATATTGTATGATAATTATTAATTATGACACAATAATTACTAAATACAGAAGCACCACAATCATGTACTATATGAAATTATATTTTAATGCTAAATAAAAAAAACCAAGACATGTAATCTGAATTAGTCCTTTGATGAATGCTAAAAAAAATTAATGTAAAGAAATAAAAAAAAAATCATTCTGCTGACGATCTAGTGTATGTATGTATGCATGTATGTATGTATGTATGTATGTATGTATGTATGTATGTATGTATGTATGTATGTATGTATGTATGTATGTATGTATGTATGTATGTATGTATGTATGTATGTATGTATGTATACATGCACAATCTGGTGGCATAGTGGTCACAGCATTCAGCTCAGATATGGAAGGTTGCGGGTGTGAACTCCAGCCAAGTTATACCAAAGACTTGAAAAAATGGTACTAACAGCTACCTCGCTTCGCTTATTGCTCAGCATTAAGAGGTTAGTGTTAGGACAGGTCAGCCATTGGCAGGATAATGTGACTGGATGGGACATCATGCACCATGTCTCCAGCATGATGTCCCAGTGCTAAACATCACTATAAACTGCCACACTGTAGACATCATATTGATATGACTACAAAAGTTAAAAACCAAATCTCAAATACTTATTTTTCCAGAAAATCTTGGCTTCAGCTTATGTTTGTATTGATTTACATATAGATTATGTCATTCAAATTGCATGTCATGTCATTGTTTGTATTGATTTACATATGGATTATGTCATTCAAATTGCATGTCATGTCATTGTTTGTATTGATTTACTTATGGATTATGTCATTCAAATTGCATGTCATGTCATTGTTTGCATGTTAAAATAAAATTGACTTGCATATGTGTAAAACTAATTATCATTTTTGGGAATTGATCCTGTATGAAAAATTATAGGATTCCAACATTAAAAATGATTTAAATTAATTACACAATTATCAGTATGAAATTTAATTACACAATTATCAGTATTAAATTCATTTATCAGATGTAATTACACAATTATCAGTATGAAATTAAATTACACAATTATCAGTATTAAATTCATTTATCAGATGTAATTACACAATTATCAGTATTAAATTTAATTACAATTATCAGTATTAAATTTAATTACACAATTATCAGTATTAAATTAATTACACAATTATCAGTATTAAATTTAATTACAATTATCAGTATTAAATTTAATTACAATTATCAGTATTAAATTTAATTACACAATTATCAGTATTAAATTTAATTACAATTATCAGTATTAAATTTAATTACACAATTATCAGTATTAAATTAATTACACAATTATCAGTATTAAATTTAATTACAATTATCAGTATTAAATTTAATTACAATTACCAGTATTAAATTTAATTACACAATTATCAGTATTAAATTAATTACACAATTATCAGTATGAAATTAAATTACACAATTATCAGTATTAAATTCATTTATCAGATGTAATTACACAATTATCAGTATTAAATTTAATTACAATTATCAGTATTAAATTTACTTACACAATTATCAGTATTAAATTTAATTACACAATTATCAGTATTAAATTGATTTATCAGATGTAATTATACAATTATCAGTATTAAATTTAATTACACAATTATCAGTATTAAATTTAATTACACAATTATCAGTATTAAATTTAATTACACAATTATCAGTATTAAATTTAATTACAATTATCGGTATTAAATTTAATTACACAATTATCAGTATTAAATTTAATTACAATTATCAGTATTAAATTTAATTACACAATTATCAGTATTAAATTTAATTACACAATTATCAGTATTAAATTTAATTACAATTATCAGTATTAAATTTAATTACACAATTATCAGTATTAAATTTAATTACAATTATCAGTATTAAATTTAATTACACAATTATCAGTATTAAATTTAATTACATAATTATCAGTATTAAATTTAATTACACAATTATCAGTATTAAATTTAATTACAATTATCGGTATTAAATTTAATTACACAATTATCAGTATTGAATTTAATTACAATTATCAGTATTAAATTTAATTACACAATTATCAGTATTAAATTTAATTACATAATTATCAGTATTAAATTTAATTACACAATTATCAGTATTAAATTTAATTACAATTATCGGTATTAAATTTAATTACACAATTATCAGTATTAAATTTAATTACATAATTATCAGTATTAAATTTAATTACACAATTATCAGTATTAAATTTAATTACAATTATCGGTATTAAATTTAATTACACAATTATCAGTATTAAATTTAATTACAATTATCGGTATTAAATTTAATTACACAATTATCAGTATTAAATTTAATTACACAATTATCAGTATTAAATTGATTTATCAGATGTAATTACACAATTATCAGTATTAAATTTAATTACACAATTATCAGTATTAAATTTAATTACACAATTATCAGTATTAAATTTAATTACAATTATCAGTATTAAATTTAATTACACAATTATCAGTATTAAATTTAATTACACAATTATCAGTATCAAATTTAATTACACAATTATCAGCATTAAATTTAATTACAATTATCAGTATTAAATTTAATTACATAATTATCAGTATTAAATTTAATTACAATTATCAGTATTAAATTTAATTACACAATTATCAGTATCAAATTTAATTACACAATTATCAGCATTAACTTTAATTACAATTATCAGTATTAAATTTAATTACACAATTATCAGTATTAAATTTAATTACAATTATCAGTATTAAATTCAATTACACAATTATCAGTATTAAATTTAATTACAATTATCAGTATTAAATTTAATTACATAATTATCAGTATTAAATTGATTTATCAGATGTAATTTGCTCTAAAGCAGCATGCACTGTTAATATAGTTGTTTAAATTGGATTATGTTGATGTGTAATAGAATAGACAAAATAAAAAAATGAAAAATAATGACAGATATTCCATAATGATAAGAGAGAGACAGAGCTTTCAAGATGATTGTGATCTGCATTGTTAAGTTACATGGATATAGTAATCTTGTTGGTGTACAGGGGCAATGCCATATTCCATTATCAATTAATACCACTGAGTAAACAGTTCCTCATAGTTTAAGGTAGGACATCCACTGTCAAAACACACGGCTTTATAGTGTGATTTACATGCTAACTAAATATGAAACAGCTGTGTTCAGGTCATTTCCAGTTAACACCTGTTTGAGAGCAAGACTAGGTTTACTGGATCAAGTTAGTGAGGCTAACAGTCAGAAAAATGTGGCTACCTATACAGTACAGTGAATACAGAGCTAATGCCCGGTGATAACTCAACTGGTGACACCTTTTACAACTGCAAACAGAACAGTTGCAACAATTTAAACAGACAACAAGGATAAGCAAAAATCAAAGCCAAATGTCAACTAAGTACAGGAAGTGTATATACACTGAGTCTCAGTGAAAGAATAATGTGTGTGTGTGTGTGTGTGTGTGTGTGTGTGTGTGTGTGTGTGTGTGTGTGTGTGTGTGTGTGTGTGAATGAGAGAGAGATATAGAGATTTGGATTTTTAATGCAGTATTAGCAATTATTTAGTCCTATTGCCATGTCTGCAATATGGCAGTTTATAGCAATGTCTAGCACCAGGGCATCATGCTGTAGACATGGAGCATGATGTCCCACTCAGACACATTATCCTGACACCAGGCAGACCAGCCTTACACTAACCTCTTAATGCTGAGTGCCAAGCAAAGCAGCTGTTAGTACCAATTATATACGTTTTTGGTATCTCTCTCTCTCAATCTTTATATATATATATATATATATATATATATATATATATATATATATATATATATATATATATATATATGTGTGTGTGTGTGTGTGTGTGTGTGTGTGTGTGTGTGTAACGAATACAAATCATATGGTCAATAACAACCCTTTCAAGTGCACTGGATCCACCAATGGATCATGTGTGTCATGGATTGATTAAGATAGATGCAATAAACTGAGCACAAACAGTGCAAAACTAGTAACTAACTAGCCTGAGCGTTTTCGACTTTTAATGAGTCTTTTTCAAAGGCAAATACAAAACATATATAAAACAAACAAATAAACACACAAACGTTGTGTTTGTAAACCTCTACATGGCTGTCTTTACACGAGTTAAAACTATAAATACAACCAGCTTGTAAAGACTTGTTGCGGATACTGAAAACTGTTAGTTATTAGTTTTCCACTGTTCAGTTTATTGCATATTTTGTTGTCAGTTTATTGCATATATATATATATATATATATATATATATATATATATATATATATATATATATATATATATATATATATATCAGAAATAAATATACAACCAAAACAAAAACAAAACATGTTGCTAGTTACCACTTGTTACAGCATTGTTGTCCATCCTTAATGCCCCTGTTGTGAATGAGTTCATGTCCTTTTTTAAAATTCCAGAGTTTGCAAAGGAATAACCAATAAATACATAATTATAACTGAAAAGCATTTGCCCAGGGAAGTAAATGTAGGAGACAAATGTATTCAATCCATCTGTTACCAAAGCAAGTTGAAAAGTAACATGCTGAAAAATAAAGGATTAAGCACTCATTATTAATCATTAAAATGCAGAATATTTACATTTCACAAAAAGACTATTCCTAAGAAATGGGCTTTGTTACCATTAAACACAAAATACTGTAATTATAAACAATGTAAATAGTGCATCTCCTGCTGTTATAGACTGAGTAGACAAAAAATTTAATAAAAAATGTTTAGGTCAAAGGAAGATTGGCACAGTCTGTAATCATCTAACTCCCTACACTGCATTACAAAAATCCTTTCTCTGTCTGTCCCTGACATGCTAACACAAAAAAAGAAAGAAAAAGATTCAAACTAGAAATGACAATTAGCAAGTGCAACTCATTATGAACATTATGAACATGTTACTTATTACAAATTCTTTGAACTACTCTTGCCATTTTTCATTGTGACAACATGAGAATAAACCAAAGAGATCTAATCCACAGATGCTCCCAGCATTTTATCATAAGAGGGGATTTTCCTCCTTGCCAAAGCAATAAGGAGGAAGTTGAACAAAAATGAGCAGAAGAAAAAACAACCACAATTTAATATTTACATAACACTTCAATACCAATCTCTCTTTCTCCACGCTCCACTCTGAAAGACATCAATAGAAACTGAAATCCTTAAATGATTTTCCCTTTTGCCAAAGCATAATGAGGGAAGTTGAACAAAAATGAGCAGAAGAAAAAACAACCACAATTTAATATTTACATAACACTTTATTACCAATCTCTCTTTCTCCATGCTCTACTCTGAAAGACATCAATAGAAACTGAAATCCTTTAAAGATGCTGCCTCTAATTTTGTAAACATTTCTGTTGTTTCTTAGCATAATCTATTCCTTATCTGTGCATGACTATTGTTCTGCACTAAGAACCCTCTTTCATAGTCTATTGTCTGAAGGGGATATATAGATATACTTGGCTCCTGTATTGAACTGGAGCACTGTTCCTTAAGGTTGTTATGTAACATTTTTCACAGCTCTTAGACATTGTCATTTGAATACTTTTGTTCCAAAATAAGATTTTTCACTAAGATAAGATCTGTGAACTATCTTGAATTACCAAGCTACTGACTATACTAGATTTGCTTCTTTATAATGCTCTATTAGAATACAAAATCCATTAATGCAATAGTCTACTTCATGAAAGAGAGATATCTGGATTAAATATCTTTGCTTCTTAACCTCAATTTTAGATTCTTATTTGTTAGACATATCGCATCATTTATGCTAGGGCTATATGGTTTTGTAGCAGGACTAAAATTAGATGTGAAAAGAAATGAAAATTGCACTTTGGTTTAAATTGTCTTTATTTTAATACAGCTTATATGTCTGTCTTTTGTACATTTAATTTTGAAATACTACTTAAATGAGGGGTTGCCATCCAGCATGTACAATAGGTTTCTATGATATTCTGGCACTCTGATTTTTTAGCATTTTGTCTGCATAGCACCACCTATCAAATACTTATCTTATAGGGAACTTTGCTGTGACATCATACTGCATGATCATGGGGGGGACCTAATTTGATTGGCAGAAAGACCATAGCTTTACTCTACATTCAACTGAATATGCTTGTTTAACAGAATACATACATATATATATATATATATATATATATATATATATATATATATATATATATATATATATATAACTATTAACAGTGATATTTATTGCAGTAATCATTAATCAGGATAGGTTTTTATACCAAGACATGCAATTAAAGCACTTCAAATTCAAAGCCAATACACCAACCCACATTAAATACAAGTTTTTATGATGGAACCACAAAAGGTTGTATTGTTTTGTCGTTGATAATGAGTAAAACAATATTAAACAATTCTCTCTTCAGCTGTTTATGCACATAATCTTTTATCAACAAAGGAAATGTAAAGTTCAATGACAAACCTGACAACAAAGTGCATCACCTTCTCCTTATTCTGCAGCATGGGTTCATGATGATGATGATGATGATGATGATGATGATGATGATGATGATGATGATGATGATGATGACAAGAAACAGATAATTGTCCATAGCTATTACATACTAAGGAAATGAGGTTAGCCAAATCTCCGTTTGATGAAAATTTATGTGAGTGGCGTATCATTGATACAGCATTGATACTGCGTAGATTACGTTTTAATAGGCACAACTTCAACTAATTTGTGGGAGTTCTCAAGCATCACCTCTTCCAAGTGTGCAAATTCATAAAAACTAGCACAAATCATGCGATTGTGCATTAGGAGCATCTTTGCTAATCTACAGAAATTGGTTACATGCAACTAAGTTAAAATTAGTATGAATAGGTGAGTCATTTATCTCCAATAACTTTGATGTGCCCAGAAAAATAAGAAAGATGGTTGAATGGCCTAGTGTCGAAACTTGTAAAGGTGATTGAGATTCGTGTTACCTCAGATTGACGATAATATACTGGGTATGGTGATGCTCTTTCCCAAGTTACAACCAGGAGAAATGTAGGATTGAAATTTTTCTGATCTGTTTCATAGTTTCGAACATAGTCACGTGCTTTGATGACGTTGCTGTTATTCTTTAGACTGTTATCTTCAATGATGTCATAAGCATGGTAGTAGATAACACCTTCTCCAGATGACCAATATCGTCTAAAGTCAAGGTCATTGAAGTAAGGGGCAAGGTAAGACCCTTGACTCTGGAGTCCAATGTCATCCCATGGTGGACCTGGCGTTGTGATTCTCTCATCAAACGACACAATGCCATTACTGCAGATCTATAAATAAATAAATAAATAAATAAATAAATAAATAAATAAATGTGTTATCAGGAATGCAAGAAATTGCATTTCAGAAATTAGGAAGTTGGGTTTTTTTTAGGATTCTTCTGAGTGCTTGCAATGCAGTTGAACGAAAATATCTGAAAATAATGGTGGCAGACAACAATTTTAGGTCTAACCTGCCAGCATTTTTTAACAAAAAGCAAAGTGTATTATTATTCAAAAAAAAAAAGAAGACAGTGAATGAAAGAACTCCATCCGCGACCATAGATGACATCTGTTCAAAACAAATTCCAATCGACCATAACAAATTCAATCGTCAATAGGAGTTAAACCTTACATAATTAAATGACCAGACAAGGGCATGCCCATCCGAGTATGGCAAATAGGTTGAAATTTGAATATTTGGACTTGAGCAAGTCATACCTCTGTCATAATTTATCCATATTCCAGACAATATTTTTTTTCAATAAACTGGTGAATTTTAATTCACTGATTGGAACATTTGAAACTTCAATAAAAAGCTTATAATGCTAACTGAACAATTTATTTAAGGTATCATTTAGCTAACGAACAAGGAAAGGATGAAGAGTACGATCGGTCAATATTTTTTTATGATTTAATCAGTCACTGTTTATTACATCCATTACAATGAATGAATGATTCGAAGATCTCTATCTTTTCCGTTGTGTGAAAAAGAAAATTGTGACGTAGTTCACGTTAACACACTTAAAGTGAGACCCTTTCTACAATCTTGAATATATTATATAAGTACATAGCTGGTCAGTACTTTAATATCTTTTTCTAAATATCACAAGACCCAGTTTTCTTCTTAAGCAAATGAGGGGGATCACTTCAAATTATCCAAATGTCAAAACTGTCCGATCGTCTACAGAATAATATTTAATCAGGAAAGACAGATTTAAAGAAATATTTTAAAAAAATTACTTACATACATAGACCTGTAGAGGATACCATAGATTGGAAATTGTAATGATGACGTCACTTCCGGATAGCAAGCATCATCAATACCTGTGAAAACTGAATCCCCTTTGGCTGTACCATACTCAAAAGCTACACCTGGAAATATGGTGAAAGTGTGTACGTTTCTAAAATAACTTAATACGCACAAAACATTAACTATTCCCGTCCTTTCAGAATATATCTTAGTCATCGCCCATCATTATCTGCATCAGCATTGTAGGTATAACCACAGATACTCGACGCGACCCGTTCTGACATTGGACCCTCTCTGTAACACTATATAAGAGACTCTTTTATAGTATTACAGAGAGGGTCCAATGTCAGAACGGGTCGCGTCGAGTACCTGTGGGACTCTTATATAGTATTACAGAGAGGGTCCAATGTCAGAACGGGTCGCGTCGAGTACCTGTGGGTATGACCACAGAAGTCTACAATTTTATCAATAAAGCACGACGAAATTTCTGACTACATGAAAGCACACTAACGGTATTATAAAATAAAACCTTTAAGGTGATATCATGTAGTCAGAAATTTCGTCGTGCTTTATTAATAATAATACCTTTAAGGTGATTTCATGTAAACAGAAATTTCGTCGTGCTTTATTGGTAATAATACCTTTAAGGTGATTTCATGTAGACAGAAATTTCGTCGTGCTTTATTGATAAAACTGCAGACTCCTGTGATGCCATGATCTTTATCATGAACATAAAGACGTGTACTATGTGTACTCAAAGCGTGTACTACGTCTCTAAAATAACTTTTAATAAGCACAAAGTAATAACTATTCATGTCCTTTCAAAATATATCCTAGTGATCGCCCATCATTATCTGCATCAGCATCGTCGGTATAATCATGCCGTGGTCTTTATCATGAACAAAACAATCATGAACTCGACTGTATAAAACACCATAACCAGGACTAATGCTATCCATCATCGCCGTCGTCGTTGTCATCACCATCGTTACTTCTAAATTATCATTCAACATCACCATCAAATGCTGTCAATCAGTTTCATTGTAGTTATCATCAAGGTCAACATGGAACGAGATATTTTGACCAGTCCCAAGAAGTATTAAAATTAAGAAACGTTTTGCTCCAGATTTTTTCTGGGCTACTGATAGTCCGATAAATCAACCCCAACCCCCAAATACGTGTTGATACTGATGAACGATATGTCGGTGTGATGTTATCTGTTCATTAAAATGTGCAATTTTGCTTCAGGCAAATCTTTCCGAAACAAGCCTAAGTATACTTTCGACACATACCGGAAATTGCTAACAGCCATATCAAGCGCGAAAGTCAAAGTGGCCACAGGATAGATAATTGTGCTATTCCAGGCGTATTTACAAGTCACCAAACATAATCAGGATATCTAATGTACTTGTCACCAAAAGAACTCTACAGCTGACAGTAGCTGCATAGCCACGAGAAATACCGGTAAGTGTATAAAATGTCCACCGATGAGTGCAGTCAAATTTGTATGCAGATAATTGCAGCTTTTAATGAATAGGTGATATCATCCATCACCCTAAAATCAACATTATCACGGGTGAAGGGCTGATTTATCGGCCTAGGCTATTAATAAATGTCAATATCATGCCACCATTTCGTCATTTCCATCAATAATAAATAAAGCGATTAAAAATATATACAGAAGACATTACGATATAGCATTCCAATGTTATATTTTGTCATTATTTAAATTACATTAGATAATGGCATATTGACATTTATTATATACTTGATAATGCTATTTAGAAATTTATTTTTATATTTGCTAATGATGTACTGAAATTATCAGTATGAGAATAAATCATGCTCGCCACAGTAAAGCGACATCTTTAAATTTATATTCGTTTGCGACTTTTATCTCTTCTGGTTTGTCTCTTGATTTTAATATTCTACAGTTTCACGGTAATTTTGTGATCTTGAGTAACTGAAAGTTTAGACCGGCATGATATTACTGGTGCATCGAACTAGACAGGCCAACCAGAAGAATCAAAGCTAAAAAGAAAAAAAAAACTTAACAAATACCACCCAAACAACCGTCCCAACTAATGCAACTGAGATGAAATCTGGAAATATATTATAGCATTGTCGTCGTCTGTATTCAGTTTCAGAAACGTTATCAATATTGTGCAGATAAACATTTTTCTAAACTCATTTTAAAAGTACAAATGTATCCCAGAAAAAAAAAAACCTTTTTAAGATACGGTGTGTATTTTCATTAAAGATGTATCCCATAAAAAAGAGCCTTTCTAAGATACGGTGTGTATTTTCATTAAAGATTTATCCCACAATAAAGCCTTTTTAAGATACGGTGTGTATTTTCATTAAAGATGTATCCCATAAAAAGAGCCTTTTTAAGATACGGTGTGTATTTTCATTAAAAATTTATCCCATAAAAAAGAGCCTTTTAAGATACGGTGTGTATTTTCATTTAAGATTTATCCCAGGAAAAAAAAGGCTTTTTAAGATAAGGTGTGTATTTTCATTAAAGATGCATCCCATAAAAAAGAGCCTTTTTAAGATATGGTGTGTATTTTTGTTTAAGATTTATCCCAGAATAAAGCCTTTTTAAGATACGGTGTGTATTTTCCTTAAAGATTTATCCCATAAAAAAGAGCCTTTTAAGATACGGTGTGTATTTTCATTAAATATGTATCCCATAAAAAGCCTTTTTAAGATACGGTGTGTATTTTCATTAAAGATGTATCCCATAAAAAGAGCCTTTCTAAGATACGGTGTGTATTTTCATTAAAGATTTATCCCAGAATAAAGCCTTTTTAAGATACGGTGTGTATTTTCATTAAAGATTTATCCCATAAAAGGAGCCTTTTTAAGATACGGTGTGTATTTTCATTAAAGATTTATCCCAGAATAAAGCCTTTTTAAGATACGGTGTGTATTTTCATTAATGATTTATCCCATAAAACAGAACCTTTTTAAGATACGGTGTGTATTTTCATAAGAGATTTATCCCAGAATAAAGCCTTTTTAAGATACGGTGTGTATTTTCATTAAATATGTATCCCATAAAAAGAGCCTTTTAAGATACGGTGTGTATTTTCATTAAAGATTTATCCCAGAATAAAGGCCTTTTAAGATACGGTGTGTATTTTCATTAAAGATTTATCCCAGAATAATGCCTTTTTAAGATACGGTGTGTATTTTCATTAAATATGTATCCCATAAAACAGAACCTTTTTAAGATAAGGTGTGTATTTTCAATAAAAATTTATCCCAGAATAAAGCCTTTTTAAGATACGGTGTGCATTTTCATTAAAAATTTATCCCAGAATAAAGCCTTTTTAAGATACGGTGTGCATTTTCATTAAAGATGTTTCCCATAAAAAAAGAGGTACTTTAAGATACGGTGTGTATTTTCATTAAAGATTTACCCCAGAAAAAAAGCCTTTTTAAGATACGATGTGTATTTTCATTAAAGATTTATCCCAGAAAAAAGCCTTTTTAAGATACGGCGTGTATTTTCATTAAAGATTTATCCCATAAAAAAGAGCCTTTTTAAGATACGATGTGTATTTTCATTAAAGATTTATCCCATAAAAAGAGCCTTTTTAAGATACGGTGTGTATTTTCATTAAAGATTTATCCCATAAAAAGAGCCTTTTTAAGATACGGTGTGTATTTTCATTAAAGATTTATCCCATAAAAAAGAGCCTTTTTAAGATACGGTGTGTATTTTCATTAAAGATTTATCCCAGAATAAAGCCTTTTTAAGATACAGTGTGCATTTTCATTAAAGATTTATCCCAGAATAAAGCCTTTTTAAGATACGGTGTGTATTTTCATTAAAGATGTATCCCATAAAACAGAACCTTTTTAAGATAGGGTGTGTATTTTCATTAAAAATTTATCCCAGAATAAAGCCTTTTTAAGATAATGTGTGTCTTTTCATTAAAGATGTATCCCATAAAAAAGAGCTATTATAAGATACGGTGTGTATTTTCATTAAAGATTTACCCCACAAAAAAGCCTTTTTAAGATACGGTGTGTATTTTCATTAAAGATTTATCCCAAAATAAAGCCTTTTTAAGATACGGTGTGTATTTTCATTAAAGATTTATCCCATAAAAAAGAGCCTTTTTAAGATACGGTGTGTATTTTCATTAAAGATTTATCCCATAAAAAATAGCCTTTTTAAGATACGGTGTGAATTTTCATTAAATATTTATCCCAGAATAAAGCCTTTTTAAGATACGGTGTGTATTTTCATTAATGATTTATCCCATAAAACAGAACCTTTTCAAGATACGGGGTGTATTTTCATTAAAGATTTATCCCAGAATAAAGCCTTTTTAAGATACGGTGTGTATTTTCATTAAAGTTTTATCCCATAAAAAAGAGCCTTTTAAGATACGGTGTGTATTTTCATTAAAGATGTACCCCATAAAAAGAGCCTTTTTAAGATACGGTGTGTATTTTCATTAAATATGTATCCCATAAAAAAGAGCCTTTTTAAGATACGGTGTGTATTTTCATTAAAGAAGATTCTTAATAGTGTATGGAGTGTTCGCCTCCCGGTCTGCCTTCAAAATGGTCCTTAAACAAGCGACAAAAGGATAATGGATATTTGTTGTTGAAATAACACAGCAGTACTGTCCAGTGTGCATGAACACTTTACACTATTCATGTTTTGGAAGTCATATGGTATGACTGCATGTGCAAAAAAGAATGGCTGGTTACATTTATTTGGTAGATGATACAGCAATAAAGAAAAAAGGAAATGAAAAACGAAAACGGATTGCCGAGAAAGAGGCTCG
The DNA here is from genome assembly GCA_016746295.1 of Potamilus streckersoni. Lineage (NCBI taxonomy): Eukaryota > Metazoa > Mollusca > Bivalvia > Unionida > Unionidae > Potamilus > Potamilus streckersoni. The sequence goes on from JAEAOA010002079.1 coordinate 385,314, forward strand.
TACGGGAAACAAAATGAAAGAGTAGAAAAAGGCGACCGATCACTATTTAACTAATTTTTTTCAAATCTTTATGATGTAAATATTTCTCATACAGTTTTCATCACGTATTTACGTGTCCCCAATCAAGAGCCAAACGTTTTGTCCAAAAGAGGAAATGAAAATTCAAAAGAAATGGCTAAGCTAGTGAGTGAAGTACTATTCAGAAAGGTAGAACAACCAGTTTAACAAAGTAAGGTAAATGCTGATTTAGCAAAGTTATAAAATTCACATTATAAAAGTAATATTATAAATATAGATTGTATTTATTTATGAAATATTTGTTTTTGAGTCAAATAATTAAAAGACACGCATAATCTTAAAAATTTATCGTTGTATGCATCGAAGCTAAACAATTTGGACTTACTTTGAATGTACATCAATATAAACATACCCATCTGTTATTTAATATCGAAATCCTTTTATTTATGGTAAAACATCAATAATTTAGCTTAAAAAATAAACTGATAAATAAAACGATATCAGTTAATTATAATATTTAGTAAAAAAAATATAAAAAGGTGCAAAGAGGGAAAATCTCCGTTGAACTGCATTTTACAACGATCCAGGCATTAACAAAAAGAATGTGTGTGTGTGTGTGTGTGTGTGTGTGTGTGTGTGTGTGTGTTTAATCCTATTAAAATCAAAATTTTCTTGTCATCAAATGGGTCCTACAGGCATCTAAACAAGGTCATGTTCTGTTAACGTTTTGAAACACCAAATAAAAATTAAAGCTTTCAAAGCGCTGTCAATAAAACATGTCATTCGGTATACAGCCTTTCGAATAATAACTCCCAAACTCAAAATGAGACACTGAACGGCTACTAAATATAAGTGAACAGGGAATTCCAATGGTCAGCAAAAGGTTACATTTATATTGATGCCTGCAAGGTCTACGTTAGAAAGAGTGAGGAATGTACCTACCTTCAAGAAAACTTGCTGTAGTCGTTGAAATTACTGTCGATGATAATGTAGAATTCGTTATTCGATACGATGTCGATGATGATGTGGAATTCGTTGTTCGATATGAAGTCGGAGATGTTGTAGAATTCGTTGTTGGATACGACGTTGAGGACGTTGTTGGATACAACGTTGAGGACGTTATAGAACTTATTGTTGGATACAACGTTGAGGACGTTGTAAAATTCGTTGTTGGATACGACGTTGAAGACGTTGTTGTAGAATTTGTTGTTGGATACGACGTTGAGGACGTTGTAGAATTAGTTGTTAGATATGACATTAGGGATGCTGTTGTTGAATTCGAATATGTCGTAGAAGGTGCCGATGTATAATTATATTGTGTGTCACTTGTCATAAGTAGTGTAGAATTAGTTCGTGCCTCTGTTGTATAAAGGGAAGTTGTTGTAGAATTCATTGCTGGATATGACGTCGAGGAGGATGTTGTAGAATTCGTTGCTAGATATGACGTCCAGGATGTTGTTGTATAATTGTTAGTTGGATATGATGTCCAGGATGTTGTTGCAGAACTTGTTGTTGGATATGTGGTCAATGATAATGTAGAATTTGTATATGTGGTTGAGGCTGCCGATGTATAATTATATTGTATGTCACTTGTCGAAAGTGATGTTGAATTAGTTTGTTCCTCTGTTGTTGTATAATTTGTTGTTAGATATGACATTAAGGATGCTGTTGTTGAATTCGGATATGTCGTAGAAGGTGCCGATGTATAATTATATTGTGTGTCACTTGTCGAAGGTGGTGTTGAATTAGTTTGTTCCTCTGTTGTTGTAGAATTCGTTGTTAGATATGACATTAAGGATGCTGTTGTTGAATTCGGATATGTCGTAGAATGTGCTGATGTATAATTATATTGTGTGTCATTTGTCGAAAGTGGTGTTGAATTAGTTTGTTCCTCTGTTGTTGTTGTATAATTTGTTGTTAGATATGACATTATGGATGCTGTTGTTGAATTCATATATGTCGTAGAAGGTGCCGATGTATAATTATATTGTGTGTCATTTGTCGAAAGCAGTGTAGAATTAGATCGTGCCTCTGTTGTATAAAGTGAAGTTGTTGTAAAATTCATTGCTGGATATGACGTCGAGGAGGATGTTGTAGAATTCGTTGCTATATATGACGTAAATGATGTTGTATAATTGTTAGTTGGATATGATGTCCAGGATGTTGTTGTAGAATTTGTTGTTGGATATGTTGTCAATGATAATGTAGAATTTATATATGTTGTTGAGGCTGCCGATGTATAATTATACTGTGTGTCACTTGTCAAAAGTAGTGTTGAATTAGTTTGTTCCTCTGTTGTATAAAGTGTTGTTGTAAAATTTGATGTTGGATATGTCGTCGAGAATGTTGACAAATTCGTTATTGGAAATGGTGTCCATGACGATGTTGAATTTGCTGCTGTATATATTGTCATTGGTGATGTAGAATCTGACTGTATCTCACTTGCGGGAAGAGTTGTAGAATCCGTTGTTGGATATGACGACAATGGTGATGTAGAATTGGTCACCTGTGACTCTGAAACAGCGGATGTTCTTCCAGTAGTCAACAGGGACACTGATGAAACAGATGTTGTTCCAGTGGTCATCAATGTCTCTGCCGAAGTGGATGGTGCTAAACTACTCACATGTGGCTCTGACAAAGTGAATAGTGGTTCAGTGGTGTCATGTATATCTGCCGTCGTAGATGTTGCTCCAGCGGTCATCAGTGTCTCGGACGAAGTGGATGCTGATAAGCTACTCAAATGTGGCTCCAATGAAGTGAATAGTGGTTCAGTGGTCTCCTGTATCTCTGACAAAGCAGATATTGTTCCAGTGGTAAGCAGTATCTCGAACGATGTAGATATAGCTACACTACTAAAATATGGCTCCCGTGAAGTGAATAATGATTCAGTGGTCTCCTGTGTCATTGACCACGTAGATGTTGTTCCAGTGGTCATCAGAGTCTCAGACGAAGTGACTGTTGCTGCACTACTCATATGTAGCCCCGATGAAGTAAATAGTGATTCAGTGGTCTCCTGTATATCTGACGTAGTAGATGTTGCAGTAGTCACCTGTGACACTGATGAAATGGATGTTATATATGGTGGTTTATTAGATCAAATCAATTAATCGTCATTATCGCGATAGAAAAAAAAACAACCCACAATAAATAAACCCTCAACAAATTATTGAACAAACATATCTCTCTTCATGTATCCTGATAATAGAATCAGGGTGATTTGACTTATTTCCATTATTTCTATAACATTTATAAGGATGTTATTTCCTATAATTGTATTTTTCTTTGCATGAATTTAGGTGTATTCTATGTTCCAGACACAATATTTAATTCTCGATATATGTGAACATACCTGTATAATAAAGCATGAAATGGGAAAACAGAAGCATGTTTTAACAATAGTTTTCTCTTTATAGATTTCACTGGGATTCTGATGACATGTGAAGAGCTCGTAAAGAAAGCTTGTTAAGTAAAAACTAACTTTTTTTATTGAATCCGCTGATTTAACGATTTCACATATGAATATATAGAAATAAAAAAAAATGAATTATATTACAGAGTTATTTTTCTTTTATCTTACCTACTAGTTTAAGTCTGTAAGAGTCTATGTGGGGGTGTTGTCGTTGCCATGCTCACAGCTTTCTCTTTTTATATAAAATAACGATGAGAAACATGAGTAGAGAAACGAAATAGAATTATATTTTAAAAGGATGTAAATTACCTGTAATCACCAAGAACATCAAACGGACGGATGGAAGCACCTTTTTCATTCTTAACAGTATTTGATCTTCTATCACTGAAAAATTTAATAAACACATATCAATAATGTTCAATCTTAATTCTCGATTAGTAATATTCAAGTGTCGTTACTTTTTTCAATCACTTACTGAAGTCATCGAAACAGCTTTATTTCAATTAACTAATTGCTTGCTTGGATTAAAACGTTTTTTTAACAAATAAAAGAGGAATAAATGCCGTCTATCCCCCAACCCGCGAAAACATCCCTCCTCCAATAAACAAAACAAGTCATAGGAGTCATTAGAAAGAGCTCATTCAAACAGATAAAGTACGACTGTCCTATTCATTTTTAGCACGGACTGGATAACGTTAAGTTATTGTTGTTATTATTATTATTATTATTATTATTATTATTATTATTATTATTATTATTATTATTATTATTACAATGTACATGAAGATTAACTAGATTCACATAAATGCGATTTTGTTATGACAACCAATACACAATGAGTTCCCTCAAAACATATCGGATACAAATTGCTACAAAGGCTGTATTTATTTTGTTATTCTGTGAGTTCCAGGCACAGGTTTTCACACACTGACGGATATTTACGTTACTTTATAGCAGCAAATAACACGTGACATTCCATTAAACTAACATATTTGGTAGTTTTTAGAGCACAGTCTAACATGTTATTTCTAGTGCCATGCTTGTATGCACATTTTGACGATGGACAAGATGCTACAAATTCATCACGGTACTGGCAAAAGTTGTTCTCTTCCCATTTGTGTGACCAGAAATATATATATATATATATATATATATATATATATATATATATATATATATATATATATATATATATATATATATATATAACTGAAGTACAGTAATAATTAAAATGATTTTGCTTTTATTTTTAATAATAATAATAATAATAATAATAATAATAATAATAATAATAATAATAATAATAATAATAATAATATGCATGATGGCATTGATTAAATTGAACTGGTTGCGTGGGACTTGAAATCGGACGAGTTAGATCTACTAAAGTTTCCACCCCTAAACGTGTTTCGACCATTACATTAGTGTTTCGACCTTTACCATTAGTGACACACCATTATATATATATATATATATATATATATATATATATATATATATATATATATATATATATATATATATATATATATATATATATATATATATATATATAATTATCGTGATATTTAACATAATCTTGTCAACTAAGATACTTCAACGCATTTAATAATATATGTCATATTAAATAATCACTGCTTTAGCAGCGTCTATCAATATAATTCCAAGTTAGTTACTGTAGATGTATAAAGATTTTCTGGAAAAGGCAACTCACTTAAACCCTCACAGAAGATAAATTTAACCTTTTGTCGTGCATATGACACCAGAGTGCATTCCCAAAGTGAAAAAAGCAGCTGAAACAATAATTTTGAACCAAAAAATAGTAAAAATGGAATTAATGCCACAAAAGAGAATTCCAGGAAATTCGAAGAAGAAAAAATAAAACGCGTGTAAATAATACTATTGAATACATTCATCTCATCTCGACTTTTATACAATTTAAAATTCAACGCATACCGGAGGAATGTACGCATATGGCGACCGGATGGATGTACGTTTGAACTGCATAGGTTCCTGTCAGCTGCTCTGGTTTGTCCTTCAGTAATTAAAAGCTCCAGTTGTCTATGGCCGATAAATTATTCCCTCGCCCGTGATGATATTGATTTTTGGGTTAGGAGCTGATATCACCTATTCAATGAAAGCTGCAAATATCCGTTGCCAGTTTCGATTGAACTCATCGGTGTATATTTCATAGACTACATGATATTTCTCGTGACTGTGGAGCCACCGCCGACTGAAGGGTTCTTTTGGTGGCATGTAAATTATATTTCCGGAACAAATCATATGTTTGTTGACTTATAAATCCACGTGAAATAGCACACCCATTAGCTACGATGTCTTAGCCTCAACTTGTTTTGTTGTCCACAAACAAGGACTAAGGGTACTAATGTTAGTACAAAACAACCATCTGTCCTGTGGCCATTTTGAATTTCGCGCTATATATGGCTGTTACCAATTACCGGTATGTTTCTATAGTGTGCGTGGGATTGTTCCGGAATGATTTGCTTGCAGCAAAATTGCACATTTAATGGACAGGTGACATCAGACCCACGACATCGTCCATTAATATCAACACAAAATTGTGTGGTTAATTTATCGGACTACAGTTGTCTCAGAACAGAAATACCTTTTGACGTTGCTGTGCCGTAAAACATAAAACATAAAAGTCATTTACTCCAAGCCATATATATATATATATATATATATATATATATATATATATATATATATATATATATATATATATATATATATATATATATATATACAATAGCATTGCATGAAATGCAGTTCATCTTATTTAATAATGTATTTCATATCAAATAATCACTGGTTTAGGAGATTCCATACACAAAAAAAAAAAAACTGTTTCACCATAGTCAATTACTGCAGAATTTCTATAGAATTTTGGGAAGAGGGAACGAACTTAAGACCATATACCAGCATACTGAATGTAATTTGATACTATTACCAAGCAAATTCAAAGTAAATAAAAGATCGAGAAAATGATCTTGAAGAAGGGTAGCATTATGTCACATTATCCTGCCACCAGGCCGATCAGTTCTAACGCTGACATCGTAATGCCGAGCGACTAGCTCAGCAGCTTTTAGTACCATGTTATAAGTATTTGATATGACTCGCCGGGGTTCGAACCCGTGACGTCTCACATCCGAGGCGTACGCTCTATACACTTATATATTTTTCATCTTTTTCTTAGATTGATATTCAGGTATCTTGTCTAGTGGTCATATCACGTCATTGAACCCTTTCCTTTAAGCTCCATCCTTACATCCTTTTTTAAGGGGTGGGTTGGATGAATGAGCGCATCAATCATTTAGATCGCTGATACAAGAGAGAACTATGCGATGAGTACAGTTAACCGTTTCACAGGTTCGATTTTCCAATAACAATTATCTAGCCTGTATGGTTATAATTGTTCACTACCACTCACCACCATCTATCTCCATGAATTCTATATATAGATCTCCATTTAATATACAACGTAATATAAAATACCTAGAAAGATGTCAGAAAAGTTAATTTCTAAACAAACTTATGAAGTGAGGAATCATCCAATGTCGTATATTGCAAGTAATTTTACTCTACTTTTGTAAAATCACACCCGTTTAAAAACTTAAAGTAACGAAACTTTTTTTTACAGAAAGGCTTTTGAATAACGCGATGTTAAGATAAGATTAAGAAAACTGAGCTTTATACAAATAACAACAAAACAAAAAGAAATTTTGTATGTTAAAGTTGACATTAAACATGAATAAATAAATAAGTTAATAAACAAATAAATACATGATTAATGCAAAAAATATACGGAAGATAATTGTGTTTAAAATTGATGAAATGATATTTTCACTACATCATATATATTCCTGTATAACCTAATAAGAATGACTTCGGAATCTGGATTAGAATTATTTGCCTTATATTTTCTCTTTTGCATTTGTCATTAAAATGTCTACCCAAGTTCTTCAAGTCGAGTCCCTCTATTCAAAAACCTCCACCCCACACACTCCCGTCCAAAACCCCAAAACGCATAACACATACCAACATTTATTAATAACCGCATCCGGGTATCAATAGACACACCTTCTGACTCTAGTATTATATAACATAATTCAACTCTTATCAAACTATTACTGGTGAATATTTCACTATCCATAAGTTCATAAAAGTCCTACACATTTTCGGAAACGTTCGTTACTATAGAAGTCGCCCGAATGTCTAAAAAAGAAAATACATTTAAGATCATATACTGAAGGTAATATTATCATAGTATTGTAAAATCCAGTATTGTAAAATCCAGTATTGTAAAATCCAGTATTGTAAAATCCAGTGTTGCAAAATCGAGTGTTGTAAATTCCAGTAAATACCACACCCGAATGCACACCCAGGCTGTAGCAAAGCTTCAAAACCAAACAACTCAGGGATAAAACATAGGTGTAAGGGTATGAAAATTAAACCCTATACAAATAATGACTAAGCAAGGTCATTAAACCCTCTTCAAATAATGACATAGCAAGGTCAGTACAAATAATGACTTAGCAATGTCATTAAACCCTATACAAATAATGACATAGCAAGGTCATTAATCCCTCTACAAATAATAACACAGCGAGGTCAATACAAATAATGACTTAACAAGGTCATTTTACCCTCTACAAATAATGACATAGCAAGGTCAATACTAATAATGACTTAGCAATGACATTAAACCCTATACAAATGATGACATAGCAAGTTCATTAAACTACAAATAATGACATAGTAAGGTCATTAAACTCTGTATAAATAGTGACATAGCAAGGTCATTTTCAAATAATGTCTTTTTAAAAAAGAAATTGATCGAAATTATACAAATGATAATTTGTAATAATTTTTTATACAGTGAAGGCGATTTCGATGCTGCATAACTGTAAATTAAGCATATCATTGCTTGATATATGTTGACAGAAGAGAAATTATTTTTATAATTGTGATTCATTTATCAACAAGTCATGGCAGTAGGAGATAATGTCAAGAAATAACGTGACCATTTATAACTATGATGGTAATTAAAGGTTGTCAGCAAATATTCAGTAAAGATAAAAACATAAAGAAGATAGTTGCACAAACTTTTCCGTAAATTACTTGTTATTTAAAGTCAGTGAATTTTAAATCAAACTATCAAATAAATGATTAATCAACGAATTTCAATGAAATAAAAAGAGCACATGTGCTAAAACAACACAATATTGTGATACCATTTCAGACTTACACTTACGCAGTGTTACATAGTATTATTATACACACACACACGCACACACATAGATATATATGTGTGTGTGTGCATGCGTTCACACCATCCTGATCGTTACGTTTGTGCCAATGCACCAAAGTGTATTCTGGAAGAGTAAAAGAAGTCAATCAATTTGTCATAGTAGTTACTGCGTACTATCACTATTACTAATGACAAGTAACTCACCATCGAACTTCAGATTATTTGTTCCTTCATCAAAGTTTACAAAATGTCTTTTTGTCAGTCTCTGAAAACCCTGTTTTAAAGAAGATGGTTACAGACTGAAGTGAACGGGTCTATTGCAGTCTGCCAGAATGATTAGCTCTTCGTATAGTGTAAGATCGCGCAGGCCTGTAGAAGGCGAATAAAGATATTGAAAGGAAGTTCAAATTTAGTTTTACTACGGACCATCATTCTTGAAAACAAAGATGTCAGGACTTGTTGCATTTTTGCAACCGCATGTACTGCACCTATTAGATACGGAATAAACAACGTCGCATGTCGTATCTTGTCTGTGAGTATCAATCCAACTGCCAGTATTGCCGCAGAGTTGACATAGAGAATACACAACACCGTCATATAAACTGTCCCAATACTTCAATTTTAGAGGCCATACCTTATTCTTCTCCTTTTGGCTCTCGCAACTGAAATTTATAATTTTACAACCTTACGTTCTCTATTGAAAATAACAAGCAAATATCTGTGTAAAGGTTTTATTATGATCACTAAATGTTTAATTTATTTTATTTAATTTGATTGTATTTAATTGATTTAACTCAACCTTTTGATTACTTCTTGTTCTTTATTTTGTTTTTGTGTGTGCATGTGTATTTGTCATTTATTTACACTTTTTTTGTTTTTGTATGTGCATGTGTATTTGTCCTTTATTCACACTTTTTTGTGTTTGCATGTGTACTTGTCTTTTATTCATATTTGTTCCTGCATCCTGATTTTGACATTAAATTGTTTTACTATGCTATCTAATGAATCTCCAAAATTATGTTTGTGCCTGCATTTCAGAAAGTTTCTCAAGATAAATATGGTTTGACCTAATTATATAAATGGATAGGAGTTTGAATTTTTTTTTAATAAACAGTCCTCGTGCCGTCAAAGATGGAACTGATAGAAGTTCCCACATTTTCCACGCTGTAAAAAGGTTCACAAAAAGATAAATAAGTTTAATAATTGAAGAGGGGACTGTTCTTTGTGATTGGTAATCTGTGAAAGTTTATCATCATTGTAGATCCCTATTTATACGTCTGTCTGTCTGTGGTACTGTCCTCAAGACATGGCATGTTTAATTGGCTATATTAGGTGTTCCAGAAAATAAAAGGTTGGATAACAATATCGGATGATTGCAAACACTTCAGTGGCATATAACACTGTTATAAGCTTAGTGTAATAAACATGCGTGATTTCGATATTATCAATAATAGTATTTATACTTGCATTTCATTAGGAAAGTAGATGCATAAAAATGCATACCACGAATTGCAAATAGACTATTATTCCAGAAAGATAATTTAATTCATTATTTTGCCCCATCCCTGGATTCTCTATCTATGTACAAAGTCCGTGTTTGATATAAATCAAACAACAAAGATATCCAATTCATAAATCATTTATTGTGTGTATAATAGGAAATATGCACCAATCATTTGTTTATTGTTGCCGGCTGTCATTCGCATGATATTCAAGGCTAAATAAAGCATTCCTTTTATAAACATGGTTTGGTCGCGCTTGATATCTTCAAATAAACGTGATATACGATGGGATATGCGATGAGTTTTTATTCCTACAGGTGCACGAATTCTCAGTTACCCTAAAAAACGATCCTGTATTTGAAGAACGATTTATTACAAGCTAATGAGGTAAATATGTGCTTAGATTGTTTTGAACTTATTCCTGTCCGAGAAAAAGGTAATTGTAATTACGTAACCAGCACTATAGCTTGTTTCCTAGCTAGCAAGCGAGATCAATTGTTAAATATGGTAAAGTATAGATAATTATGTGTTTTCATTAAAATGTACCCACCTTCCCTCATACCCACCTCAACCCCCACCCACGCATTTGCAAGAGTTCATCCAATCATCCGTCCATGTGTTCGTAATACTTATTTATCCGACCGCTCCATCCGTCCAAGTGATTACAGCGTCCGCCTCGAATGCGGGATGTCGCGGGTTGGAGCCCGTTCTATTCATAGACGTATTGTTAAAACAAAATGGTACTAGAAAATGCTTTGCTTGACCGTCAGCATTACAAGGTTAGTGTTGGGATTGGTCAGCTGGATGTCAGGATATTGTGACTGTGTGTGGGACTCAGCCAAATGGCTAAGGTATGATGCACCAGTGCTAGACGTCGCTATAAACTGCCACACAGTAGACATTGTAGCGATATATCTCAAATTATTAAAGATGCGTTATACACACACACCTACACATCACACTTATCCATCCATTCATACCTACCTACCCATCTATTTACCTTCATCCATCCGTACACCCACCCCACACACACACAGCAGGTAATAATTACTGCGATTTAATCACCCAATAAAATATCGGTATTGTTTTTTGTTTTTTCCCGGCAAAATTGATGTATTGAAAGTTGGCATCCCTAATGATCAATGTAAGAACTCTATAGTATATCAGAGACCTATGATAAATAAATGCAGTCACAAATATAGACCACCCTTACCACTTTATAAACCACAAAGAAGTATCTTGTACAAACAGTGATTGAGATGTACACGCATATTTCAAATCCATTAACATACATCATTCAGTATTAGACTACAATCATAGCTCAGTGTTATAACACGCAGTCTATTCAAATATTGAATTACGGAAGACTTGATGCATCTATGAATAAAATGAAGCGCTGTTTGCTGTTACAATTCATTGTAAATAGATACAATGAAAGCTAAAACAAATCCCGCTAATATGAATGTGGTGAGAAATTTGTCAAATTATATGCCACAGAGACATTCATTAATAAGGGTTTACTCTCTCACCATATCAACGTCTTCACATTAATTGAACTGTTATTGCAACCACCACTAACTACAACAAAAACAAAACTAATGTTATTTTTATTCAGCAAGAAAAAGATTATTATTATTATTATTATTATTATTATTATTATTATTATTATTATTATTATTATTATTTAATTGAAATAGTTATCTACATGCGCAACCTAAGAAAATATGTATATCAATAAACACGCTTCTAACCTGACTCTGACAAATCTTAATGCACCTTTAACGATGCCTACTATTATACGTAAAGAAATATAGGAAAATTGCTTCTCATGTATTCTATTTCCTTCGTACAAGGACACGAATTGCTTTGTTAACATATTTACAAGGAATGTTATTTTTCTTCAGACCCTACTTTCCACAATAAAAACCAGCTGTTGGCTTGAATGTGAAATTATTATGGTGTGACAACTATACGGTTAAAGATAATAATTGTATCAAACATTTTCATTATACAGTATGATTTTGGGACCTTCGGTCATCTGTAACAAAAAAGATGTCCTTCTTGAGAAGACATACTTCAACATAATCCAGCCATGTACTGGATACAATTTTTTTTCTATGTAGAAGCTTAAGACCGTTACTTCATTTACAAGGCAATATAGAAAAATATGGTCACACCTAGAGATTCTAGTATATCAAGGGCAAAAATGATATCCATTAAATTTAAGTCCAAGTATTATGGAACACATATATTTTTGAATAAATGGGAAAAGCGGAAAATATCTGGTTAAACATACGGTATCGTTATATCTGTCATCGCTTGAGTTATTCTTGACGGAGAAAATACTATAGAAATCATATTCAAGAAAATATAAGAGAAGAAAACGAAAACATGGGAACCCCAATAAACTTAACATCCTCATAACACCAGAAGTGATAAATCAGTAATAAATTAATTGGAATATAATATCTGACAAACAAATAGAAAAGAATTGCACTTGAAACCCAAATATGCATACCTACTTCGACAGATAAAGATGTTATTTAAGATCTGGTTCTCTTTACGTTTGCTAGTTTCTTCCGGCTTATTAAGAAACACAACTGAGAAAACATAACATAAATCAAAACTCTAAAGTAATAGCAATTGTTATAATGTGAAATTCGATGATGACATATGCGTAGAGAAACCCATGAAATGTGGTATAGTGAAGAACAAATATTCTGGGGAAACTGGGTATAGTCTTTTTCAGTTGACGAATGTCTTCATTTATGTCCGGCTTTGAAATCATATGATATACAATTCTGAGAATAGAAGAATAGAATAGCGAGTCCTGAAACATCTCTTATAAATGTTGCCACGACTTACAGAAAATTAATTGTAGACGATGCTATTTCCAACGCTCCTTCCCGTCTAAGGAAGGAGAAATCGGTAGCGCGCTGTTTGGGTAATCTAAGCACCCGGGCTGCGGACAGGGTATGACAAAATATTCCGGAGTGGGTGGGCACACAATGGTTGTGGTGGTGATGGTGGGGGTGCACAGTGATCATAGTTTGTAATTTATTAAGGTCTACTGGAACATTTTTTTCCAGGGTCCACATATCCTGTCCGGAGAACACCATAAACATGATGCAAATTGAGATGAAGACATTAAATGCATTGTAGGAGAAAGGGTTTGATGAAACTGCCTTGACGGGTTGGGATGTAATCAGAAGAAAAAAATTGCCACACGTAATACAAAATGTCTGGTGCAATGGCATTTAACAGAGATATTAAATGCACATGCCACATCTACTTTTCATGCAATAAGAAGGTATACAATGTCATATGAAATTATTTCACCAATAAGTCTCCATATTTCACAGTTAAATAATAAATAAAATATAATTATTACATATTTTTAAAATTTATTTTGCAAGTGCAAAGTTTTAAACTAAACTCATCTAATATAGCATCAGTAATACTAAAAAGCCACTGGCATAAACCTTTTCACCACAAGACAAGAATATATTAATAGGATCATTTCACCATTACTAGTAAAAATTAATAATTTTTATTGCATTTAGAGAAAATACCATAGCAAGTATTAATTTAGAAAAAAGAAGACGATAATGAAAATCCTTGAAATCTTTCGTCGCGTAGTAAATGTTCTCGTTTGCGCTTTCCGTTCCTTATGACAACTTTCTGCGCCTGCGCATTAAGTATTTCTGATCTAGATCCACACAGCTACACCCGAGTTATGAGCGATTGTTGGATCTAGGATGATTACTCGCGCTGTGACCAGACACTTAATTTGTTTGTTAGGTGTGTTAGTAACCTTGATTATAATTAAAGGAAACTGATGAATATTTAGTATTTAGCTGAACACAAGTCACTATAAATCTTCATTCATGATGGAGGTCGAAACATCTTTCTTTTCACCATCGCTAAGTAGTACTCTGGTAAATCATAAGAAAAAAGTGGACGAAAATGGAGCAAGAAAAAAAAACAGAATTCGCCTGGGTCATAAAGGGCATCATTAGTCTAATCTATACCAGAAAAATTAAGACTGAATGTGACAAAGAAGAAGTGAAAAAAAAACTTTTTGATTGGATCCAGATGCACATTTTAAAAACAAAAATAATTTTGCAAAAGAAAATTATTTAGGATTTCTAACGATTATTTTATGTAACTGCTCCACCTGGTAGAAGAAGTAAATTTAATGACTTCTATGTTACAGCATGGCTCTACCAGCACGGTCTGATCATCTGACCTTTAAATGGAATAGTTTTCAGGGCGTGGTCCACCATATCACTTGTATAATGGTGTACATAGACAGAAAACGGTTTTGAGTTGACCTAGACTCTTGCGTAACTCCAAGAGCGAGTCTCGTAATACTATTAAAATTTGATTTATACCGATAGGTGTCGTTCTTTTCCATCTTCCATTTCCTGTACGAAAATGTGTGTGTATTTGTGTGTCTGTGATTGTGTGTTGAATTTTTAACGTAGCTTTAAAAATTGTTCAGTCATATTGTTACGATGTCTGCAGTGTGGCCGTTTATTGTGATGTCTAGCACTGGGCATCATGCCGCAGACATGTGGTATCATGTCCTACCAATGTCCCACCAGTAATACTACAAACTTAATCGACACTGTCCGCAGACTGGCGATAAACGTGATTATAAATACTTGACATGTGGACGATTGCATGTGCCAGAAACTTCTTGCGAGTGTCCTAATCTAACAGCAAAATTTTCATTTAAGTGAAGCACATTTGACACAAGATTGAACAGACAGCATATCTTCGGTCAAAGACAAACAGACATACAAACTCTGCAAATATATGTTATTTACCTGTATCATTAGTGAAAAGGTTAACTGGACTTTATTTTACTTTAAAATTTACTATAAGACAATTTTAAAGATTATAATAAAGGCACTACTCTGATTTAGAACAACTTTCACCTTCTTTGGTTAGCCATTTGGTGACCTTAGTTGTGGTTTAATCATGCTCTGATACGATATCCTTTTCCATATGCATATGAGTACGATGGACATGGCTCTTCTCCGCTTGCCTGAAAAAAGACTTGCAAATGGACAACAATGCTTTTTGAACTGGCATTGACAAAAGTAGAAAAGTTGAAACAACTCTGGAAGACTATATCTAAGGTTCGTGTGTGTGTGTGTGTGTGTGTGTGTGTGTGTGTGTGTGTGTGTGTTAGCTTTGACAAGCTGAGTCATATAGCTACGATGTCTGTCGTGTGGCTGTTTATAGTGATGTGTGGCACTGGGACACCATGCCAGTCATGTAGCATCATCTCCCATTGACGTAGCAGATATGTAACATCATGTCCTACCTAGTCACATTATCCTGAAAGCAGGTAGATTAGTCCAAACACTTGTATCTTTATGCTGAGCCCCAAGCGAGGTATTTGCAAGTACCTTTATTCTTATAAGTTTTTTATATGATTGCGCCACAAATGCAAACCCACGACGTACCGCTTCCGCTGCGGATACTCAAGGCCACCGGAGCGGTTTATCAAAGGTTCAGTATAGACTATATGGTGGTTGGTGCGATGGGTGCCATCACCCGCTAACCTTCGAATCCCCTTAGTGTATGAATATAAATTCTCTAACATGTATGATAACGTATCTGATCATTCCGTACGCAAGTCGTATGAAGGATCAGTTTATATTTATTTTTCTCTTTTATGTTAGCCTATGAATTGATGTGTGGAGAACGTACAGCATGGTGTATATGGTGGAGAACCTAAAGTATGTTCCAGCAAGTTAAAATATGACATTTTCAAGTCTCTGTCAGTTAACAACGCAACGTTTTTTGTCAGGAAGCTGTTTATTTTTTGTGGCTTCCTGGCCACCTAAAAACCTATAAGGAAAACTAACTTACATTGGCCTCTGCCAAGGCAAACCAGAAATGCTAACACTAATGACCTTAGTTATCAGAATGTATGCTCTATGTACCAAACACAACTAGACAAGATGTTTCGGTTTCAGATATTGGTAAATGCTTTGTTCAGGTCATTCCGTGGAAATAAGTAGTTTCAAACATCGCGTTATAAGTGTGCGATTCTGTAGGCTAATTTACGGCAGGACTAAATGAGCCAAGTACCTGCATTCGACACTGCAAGGTTTCACTGGATAGTTTCGTATTTTGACACCCAAAGGTAGAAGGCATGAGCCTACTTATCACCATCCCAGCTATTATAAATTCACACATAAACTAAATCTATAATGTGGTTTATATTTACTTTGATCTAGGTTTGGAAATTTGTTGGCTTGCTTGTGACTACCTGTCACGGTTAGACTAGCATTGGAAATCAAATGCATAACTTGGGCTGAAAATGAGCATCCTACTTGGCTTACGTATTTACATGTGTCTGCTACAGAGGTAAATATCTAAAATTCTAGGTGATTGAGAGGTGATGAAAGGTCTGCTAGTTTGTAATATATGGTACTAGCACATTTTAAAGATGAATATGTACATACTGATTCGTTTAGCCGCCTTGTCACATGACAATGTTCTAAATAGCTTTCTTTTCAAAAATGAATATAAAAAAAGAGTGTTTAGTGGTAGTATCGATTCAGTTAAAAAGAGACACCAGTTGTATAAGGAATTAACTTTAATAGCTCAGTCAGAATCTTAAAAGCATCCTTTAAACAAAACTCATTAATTAGTTTTTATTTGTATCTTTAATACAATATTATTATCATTTATCTGCAATATTTCATCGTCGGATGATAATTTGCCAAAAAAAAAACTGTTCTAAGCGTATAGGGAGGCCCAAATGAGCCAAGTATCTGCATTTCATTCGACTCTCTCGCTTATTCATTGCAGAGCAATAATTTATTTTCTAATGAAACGCATTTCAATAGTAACATATAGGACTTCATTTAAAAGGTAATACTTCCGCAAGAATAATTTTCTCCTGTTCATTTTATTAGTAGCACTACCACCGTTCTTATTGACATGTTTTTACCTGAGTACATTTTCTGAATGATAGCAATTCAGTAAGACCTTTGTATTTTCATTATATAACTCCACACACACACACACACACACACACATATATATATATATATATATATATATATATATATATATATATATATATATATATATATATATATATATATAGATATATAGATATATATATATATATATATATATATATATATATATATATATATATATATATATATATATATATATATATATATATATATATATATATATATATATATATATATATATATATATATATATATATATATATATACTGTCTGTCTGTCTGTTTGTCTCTGTCTGTCTGTTTGTCTGTCTCTGTCTGTCTGTCTGTCTGTCTATCTGTCTGTCTGTATGTATGTCAGCTTGTATGTCTGTATGTATTTATGTATGTTACATGGACTGCATAATCGGCAGAAAAAAATATTACCTGAATATGTCTTCGTTGTCGGTTTTTAATACTGAGAGAAACCAATACAAATGACTACCATGTGGAAAATGATGCAGGAATGAACCTCATTTCTAGATTAAAGCAGCGAAAGGCAATGCTTAAGCATGACCGAAACTTTTAACAGAAAGCAGGACGTTAAATTTAGTTTAATTTACCTGAGGGATCTGGCGCTTAGAAACACCTAAATAAGAACAAGTAATAACAGCTGCGTGCAGGTATGCGATAACAACTATAAACAAAATTTGCCTTTTCTTGTAAGCACAATCGTTTACAAAAAATACATCCACAGTCTTATTTAATGTTTTTTGGTATCAACTTCCGTCCACGTTATCCAGCATAACCCTGTGTACTTTTTAAATAGGTTTCATTTCCTTTGAAAAGCTTTGATAAACCATGCCTGACGCTCCGTATAATATCTAATAATTTCAGAATTACTGAAAGCAATTTTATCATGTGTTTGTTTTCTTTCTTGTTTTGCATACGAACTGCTTCTTGTGCATAATAAAGGAACATAGTAACATAATATATCGTTATATATAATATATCGTTATATATAATATATCGTTATATATATAATATGTCGTTATATATAATATATCGTTTTATATAATATATCGTTATGATGAGAGAGAGAGAGAGAGAGAGAGAGAGAGAGAGAGAGAGAGAGAGAGAGAGAGAGAGAGAGAGAGAGAGAGAGAGAGAGAGGAGAGAGAGAGAGAGAGTAGGCGAATGACTTTTGTTTTTTGTTGCAATGATTGCCTATAAACCTCAGGTTGTTCGTCGTTGTATGGGAAAATATTATGGTTTGATGAAAAATGTAGACTGTTAGAAACAGTCCAAAAATAGTTTATGCTAGTAAAAAAATTAATTCACCATATTTATGCATAAAAAGGGAGTAAGTCTGTTAACAAGTGCCCTTATTGACAGGTCACATCATATATTCATTTCATTTTTAATTTAGGACTGCGGCGTTGACTTTGATGTACATGAAATTTTGATACCCCTTATGGATCGTACGTTCATTTCCCGATAAAATTCTCCTACACACTGTACATGCTCGACAAACAAATGCTCATGTTTGTGTATTTTCTTCCAGTTTAAAGCAATTAGTGGGGCTTTGTTTCAGCTGGGGAAAATAGCATTATAAAACCGAGTAGTATTACGATCAATGTGAAACATTTAACTGAACTGACCTTTGAACTGTAGTGTTTTCTAATCTACAGTTCAACGGTAAGACTTTTTGAGTATCATCTTCATAATTAGATAAACATTGAAAATAATTCTGATAGTGGTTGTATGTGTCTTATATACTGATAGACACAACTTATTATTATATCCACAGCGAAGCGAAATGATAGACATACAGAAAGACGCACAAATAGAAAACAGACGTAAAGACAGACAGACAGACAGACAGCCTGGTAAAGACTAATACATGTAAAAGACAGATAAATGTAGAAATAATGGATTACCTGAGCCGGCTGGAAGTTGTAGTCTGTATTAGAATCTAACTAAAAGTTGTATAAGGAAGCAGGATGTTAAGTTTGTTGCGAACAGATGAAGTTTTCCACGCTTAGAATCAATGAAATAAAAGGTATACGAGGTATACGTGTTACAACCAAACAATCCAACTATCACGAGACCACAACCATTGCTTAGCCTTTTGTTTAGTAGAAACATGGGATAGGAAGTGGGCGAGTATGTATTGTGGAGAGGTGGTCTTTCATAAGGTTCTTCTTTTGTAAATTAAACACACCAAAGGATAAGTTTTCATAAATCCTGATGGAAAATAATCTCAATACAAGATCAGTATATGGTCATTTTAATTCACCCGTGAGACACGATGAGATTTCAGTCACATCTTTTCTAATTGAAAATGTTCTTTAGCAGGCCTTCTGTCTGGTCCATTAAAATCTTACAAAAGAGTGACTCGCAATGTGATACAAGCTATCACAAAACACACACACACACACACACACACACACACACACACACATCGACACAGGTATTTGGACGACTCGCCATCGCCGTTATTATTTAAACAATAACAGCATTGCTTTATATGTATGCACTTTCTGCCTTTAGTTCACATTGCAAAAAAAATCTTTCTTACCAGTTTATCGCTTTTGGCAACTCTTAATAAAAGGAAACAGCATAAAGTTTCATAGTAAATTTTTTATTCTAAGTCAGAAATATGATCCGTGGCAGAATCTTAAGGCAGCTTGACTATGGTCTTTTCTAAATGCTTTTAATTGATACAGATACATCAATATCACCGTCCTCCCAGCGTCTCGGAAGAATCGTCCAGATAATAGACAGGTATGCAAATATGAAGCTTCTTTTAATGCGGGACCCGACTAGCCAAGTGGTCTGAAACGCTAACCGTTAAGGATCATCGCAATCTCACCTCCGTCTGCGTGGGTTCTAGTCTATGATCAGCCAATGTGGGTGTGCAAAAAAGCTTGCCAGTAGCTTCTCCTGGGTCTTTTTTTTAAGGGGAGGGGTATCGGGTCCTTCTTCCACCATTTATACTGGCCGCCACGTATAGCCTATGTTGTTAGAATTGGTTTGCATAACAAACTAACGAAGAACGATCGTTCAGAATACATAAAATGATGTCCCTGTCTTATTGGCTCAATCCAGTGATAACCCTATCAAAACGATATACAAGTCTTAATGGATTTGATAAAGTATGCCTAATCTAGGCATAAAGATAGCCATAGAACACAATTTTACTATATATTCTCTACATCTGTTTCTCAGTACTGAACTTTCTACTGTGACAATCAATACAAATCATATGTTAATCTAAAATATCTTCAAAGACGGCTTCACGGTGAAGTTCTTGTCAAGCGTGCACCAGCATTTGTTTGAGAGACTGGATTGTAAACATAACATGCAATGGAACACAGATTTCTTTTCCGAATCATCACCAAGGCCTTATTACTCACTGTGCACTGTCGCCGAAATACACACAGACAACCACACTATAAGCTCATATTCTCAATAATAAACAATTACCTTTAAATCCCTACTAAAAATGCACCAATAAAACTATTATATTACCCCCAAAATGAGATAGGAAAAAATGATCTACATTCGTGGGTACTAAACTAGAAGTATTAATTGAGAACCGGTGCCAGCTAGAACTGTTTGACAAGGACTAAAATTAAGTGCGCCCTTAATATTTGTAGGTCACGTGGAAGGAGAGCACTTCAATTTCTCTATTAAACCCATGAAAGCAAAATACGTCCGAAAATGCAGTCTTAAAATTTCTAAATGAATATGTATGTATGTATGTATGTATGTATGTATGTATGTATGTATGTATGTATGTATGTATTTATATATATATATATATATATATATATATATATATATATATATATATATATATATATATATATATATATATATATATATATATATATATATATATATATATATATCGTAGCATAGTATATAACCATCTTTGACTTATGTTTTTTTTTACTGGTAATGCAGCAGAAATTGCTGCATTTTTTAAAGACAATTTGTGCTTGTAACTTGTGCCGCTATCCCGTACATAAGAAACAGGTGGCTACTATCATTGCAAAGGTTTCTAAACTAAAGCTGGCATTATGGGAATATAACCTTTCCTCTTCAGAAATAGAAATTGCTCTGGTCGTGTTGTCTCAGTGCTCTGTATCATTATCTCATGGACAAGCTTTGAAGCCAATTAACAATAACATAGATATGAAACAATTTGATCATAATCTGTGATAATATGTAATATGTAATAGGTATCTCCATATTATAGGTGGATTTGTTGAAAAACAAACAATGAATATTAACTGGACACAAAGAAAAGAAAAACATTACTATACTATTTATCTTAATGTGTTAGATACAAACAGATTACGATACGAGTTTTGTAATATATGTCAAATATTAATGACAAACTAATCTATACTTTGGTGAAATATGATTGTGTGTTTGTTACCGAGTGTAATGGTGATGAAAGCATGCGCCAGGCATGAATACAGCAGTCATCAAATACATATAAATATAGGTATCTAGCTACACAATCTTGCCAGTAGATTGCCGTGGATCAGATCATACAGACAGCCATATACATATAAATATAGGCATCCAGCTACACAATCTTGCCAGTAGATGTCGTGGATAAGATCCTACAGACAGCCATATACAGCCTATTTTGATGTGGCGAATTTAGTAAACTTATTGAAACTTAAGTTTGAATAAATTGTGCTTTGAAGTTATCATAGTCAAGCCAGAAAGGTCTTGAGAATGTTCACTGATTATTCTCTTATTTCATCTCTGAAACATTAAAGGGTATATGTTTAAGCTTCAGTAGTATTGACCGGGTTGTTGTACAGTGACATACGGTACATTAGAACTCCGACTGTATCGTTTCGTAGAGGGCCGCACGTAAAACAAATTATTTTCAAAGAAAAGCTAATTGCAACATGTTCTTAAGCTGTCAAAATCTGATGAAAGACATGATTATTTGGAGAGAATTTTAGAAACAGTTATATTTAGTTGGTCAGGAAAAAATAAAGGGCGTACTCGTTGTGAGATTGAATTTAGGGGTACCACTTGCTCAGAATATATTCGTTCGACTCTTGCCTTTGGAGAAGTCAAAATGTCCAACTCAATGGGGAACTGGATAATAGTGTTTTCCCTCGTAGAAAAAGGCCAGATAGTTGTCTTCAAAAGGAAGACAGGCTATAGGCTAGGACACGGTTGTGTGAAAGAAAACGGTATTAAGGAAACATCTTTATATTCCAGAGAGAGAGAGAGAGAGAGAGAGAGAGAGAGAGAGAGAGAGAGAGAGAGAGAGAGAGAGAGAGAGAGAGAGAGAGAGAGAGAGAGAGAGAGAGAGAGAGAGAGAGAGAGAGAGAGAGAGAGAGAGAGAGAGAGAGAGAGAGAGAGAGAGAGAGATGGGAAATCCGTATCTACGCGAGGTCGGAATAGTCAAGGGTCAGAAAGGGACCAAAAAGCGCACTAGACGTGGTAACAAGAGGACAGACGTCAGGTGATGCTGTCAAAGGATGGAAATTGCACTCATGAATTCAATACTCGTAATATGATATAAATTGAACACTGCGACTAAATTCTATCAATGCAAATCTGTTGGATTGAAAGTGAAATTTTGGTCACGTTTTAATTGAAAATGAAGTTTTTGTTATGCGTTAATTGATTACATTTATTTTAGTAAATCATTTCTGTTTGTTGAAAGTGAAATTTTGGCTATGTACTCATTGACTAAATTATTTTTTATTGGAAAAGGGTGCTCGTAGTTGTTTAGTTTATTTTTTCAATCGCTTGCTCATCTATTAACGTTTCATCTATCCGTCCACACTGGGCAATAACACCGTGGGATGTCATTCCCTTGTTAACGATAGCCAAATCAATTAAGGAGGCTTTTAATGTTAATGTACCCCGTTACACCTATCATGTGCTGAAAAATGTCGTTTAGCAACAAAATCACGAACCACAAAACTCGAACGTGTATCATTAATGTGTCACTTTACTCCTATGCTCGAGTCGAATTTAGATCCGAAGCCTGACAAAAAACGTACGCTAGCGTGTTTGTTTATTTTTTTTAAAATTATCCTTTAATTTTTGTTTAGTATGCATATGCAGCTATCCCAAGATGTAATTCTTATAAACTTTTGACAATAATTACAAGGTAGAAATAAATACTCGTGAGTCTGATTAAATCAACAATATTATATGCATTTTAGATGCATTAATTACACCACCGTGTTTAACAATGGATGATGAATATTGGATGAGCTCTAAAGGCAGCTATCCAGTGACAAATTAAATATAAACATTAAAAGTGAAAATAGGTAACACATGAGGTATTTCTTGGAATCCGTTTAAGCTAAATCTCTCTCACATCTGGTGTGTATTATATGCAGCAGTGTTACAAACTGAAACCCAAACTAAAATGTAATGCTATAATATCTCTTGTACACTGATCTTAGAAAAATGTATACGTCTAGAATATTGTTTCATAAATCAATGTTAACAATTTGACCGGAAGACTTACATTGAGAATGCCGTTGTGCAGATGCATATATTTGTTCAGCATGCAAAAGTATATAAATATTTTAATTAGAGCGAGCAAGATATGTCAGTTTGTGTTTTCTCTCATATACGAAGTGGTTTTATTGTCTTTGAAAAAGTATCAATATAGGTTGTTTAAATTTAGCCGTTTTCCATGTTTAATCTTACGTAGTATCCACATGTTTGAAGAACACGAAATTGTTCAAACTATTGATAAGATGGGCAGAGTTGCCATTTGAGTTGGAGCGAATTGTCTCGGGGCTAAATCTATCGCTCACCCTTTTAGATCCCTCAGCAAAAATAGACTTTCTGGTAAAAAGGGTCCTTTCGAAAAAGAACCCTTTTCCCCCATCATCACTCTTGGTTATATCCATATACAACACAGTGCACCATATTTGCTGTACAAAAGAACGATCGTTAAGATATATTACATACACATATTCGTGGAGAAATTAAGCACTTGAATTACTAGGTTGAATAGAAGAGATAAATGTATGTCATATCTGTTTTTGGCACGCGGAAACTATTTGCGGAGATTGCCGAATAATGTTTTCATTTATAAGGCGAAGGTTCAAGTCTAAACATTTTTTTGGTGTGCATACATAACAATTACGTTTTGTTTCTGACTATAATAATATCACGTTTGTACAATATAGGTGGCTATTGACTTTGAAGCTCGCTACTATGGAATTCATAGCTAAGGTAATTATAGACTTAAGTTACGCGAAAGTAACATCAAGTGGTATTTGTGTAGCGCTGATATAGGAATCCGGGGGTTTGGAACAGGCTGTGTCTTGCTGTGGTGGTGGCGCTGGCTCAGGAAGGTAGTGGCTTTCTCGTGGAGAGGGACGAATGCTTCCAGATCACGTGTCTCAACTTTTACCTCTTGAGGTGTCCTCCAGCAGACTGCAAGCGGCGGCGATAGGTGGTGGCCTCTTGATCATCCGACAGAGGGAATGAAAATACATCATGAAGTCAACTGGGTGCCACGAGTTACATGCTCCGTTTTCGAATTATACATTATGACATGACTATATATATATTACGTGACGGCTCGTTCTATGTAACAAAAAGTGCACACAACAAGCTTTATAAATTTTAACAATGATACAATTTTACTAGAACACAAAATAATGTAATTTAAAGCAAGACTAAACCGGAATAATCCAAATTTTGTTCAAAAATAAAAAATACAAGTCCTGAAAATAGTTCTAAACACAGTCTGAAAGTATGATGTTTCGGTCCAAAATGGCTGTTGACCACGTCAGACGAAGGTTAACAGCAAATTCCAGAATTTTCACAATAAACAATGTACGTGTTGTCCCGTTCAAATATTAGGGAGAAAATGTCCAAATAGGTAATGTTGTTCGCTAGGAAAATTATAAAGACGAAGTGAAAAGTAGTTCCTCTAACACGGCAGATTATTTTACGTAGACATAATAACTTATTCTGGCACAACAAATTAGAAGTTGTATAATAGACTAAACTACGACAGTCTGTCCGTGACTGTTGACTCTCGACCAGGAAAGTTTGTACGTGACTGTGTATGAATCACAAAATCTCAAAGCATATACGGGAAGGCTAATGCGTAGCCTGAACTGCACGCGCACGAGGAAGCATGCAATTTCCCAGTACTTCTGGACATTCAGGAAAGCCTGGCTCAGTATCGACCAACGTTTTCGTGGCTATTCCTAAATCTTTATTCGTAATGAATTTTTGTCATCATACACAGCACGTGCCAACATGAATCACATCTACGACTCAAGTAAACTTATCAAAAACATGTTAGACGATATAATGAAATAATATGAAATAAAAAGAGATTTATACAAAATTGATTTCTTAACACACTTGAACTCCAGGGTCGTAACAATATATATAATATATAATCGTAACTTGCTCAGTTTTATGAATCCATTTATTCATACCCTCGGTGGTAGATGCGGGACTAATTTTTTGTATTAATTTTCAAACTCTGATCATACATGATAATATATCCATGGTGATAAATCCATAAGTCAGTCATACTTTTTCTGGGACCCCGAGAGACCGAGTGGTCTAAAGCGCCGACCATGACGGGTCACTACCATCTCACCTCTGTCTGCGTGAGATTGAGTCCAGACTCGGCTAACGTGGATAAGAGAGAAAGCCTGCCAGTAGCTTCTCGTGGGTAAATGGTTCTTTCCTGGGTTTTCCAGGGTTCTTCCTCCACCATTAATACTGCTCGCCATGTATAGCCTATCTTGTGCTGAAAAATGGCGTTAAACCCTACAACAACATACTTTTTCTTATTATTTCTTTTAATGAATTCGTGTTGATTACCAGTCAAAGTTACATGTTATGATTCTTAGCATTGACGAACGGTGTCATTTCCTTATATCAGTTGTTTAATTGAATCCACTAATGAATTTTATGCACAAAAGTTTGGTGTCGGGTTTAAGCATTTTTCAATCACAAAATAATTAAAATGTCAGTCAAAACAATGCATTAAATGTCTTCGTTTTAAGGTAATTCCAAGCTGGATAATTCTTGTTACAGTACTTTTATGCTATCAAATCTAAGGGTAAAATCT
Source organism: Potamilus streckersoni (assembly GCA_016746295.1). Classification (NCBI taxonomy): domain Eukaryota; kingdom Metazoa; phylum Mollusca; class Bivalvia; order Unionida; family Unionidae; genus Potamilus; species Potamilus streckersoni. Next base: position 411,618 of record JAEAOA010002079.1, read on the forward strand.
ATCAACTGTTCATACAAAATCAAACACAACTGTTAGTTGATGTTTTGAATTTTTATTAAACAAAACTGGTGGTAATAATAATAATAGTCAAACTAAGAAATATACGTTTCTAGCGCGCGTATATACACAAATATGGGAAGATTTCAAATGTATTCAGAATTCCGTCTTCTGCTTATGGGTGAATAAATCACGTGCAGCTTGTGGAGATCGCAAAGCATGTTCCATCATGAATGTATGGCCTATTAGTCAGGCCTTCTGAAGCTTAGGCTGTAGGAAAACATCTTTTTATATATTGAATATATATAACACGTGGTTTCAAATATAATTATTACATTCACCAAATTATTATTTATGGCTTACCCACGTGAACGGAAAACCATTATTACGTGTCAATATTTATCTGTATTCTTTCTTTATGTTATTTCAATGGCAGAAACTTGATATTCATAATTGAAAATGCATTTGCAGCCTGTGCATTGGGTAATTTAATACCGGTAGTACTATTATATTCATGAATGTACAATGTTTTTAATTTTGTCACAGCTATGTTTTTCTGCATAAAATTTAATACTCATTGTATTCGTTAACCGTGTGCATTCAGTGGCACGAGAATGGTTTAACGATACCACCCACTTCTCCTACTCCACAGCCCAGAACCCTTTCGATTTCTCCAAGCATTGTCCCAACCAGGAATTATGTTTAAACACGTGCATCCGCGTGGAAGCTTTGCTTTTCATCTCTTGTTAGTCCACGTGTCAGGGGTTAACGGGTTGGGGAGCAATGATATATAAGAATGGTTTCATACAGGCACATTATGTTACTACTCGCTGAGACAGATTATGCTAGAGTGTCCATTATGATACTGCTCACTGAGATTAGGAAAGAGTGATCTCCTGCAGGTCCACTATAAAGCATCAGAGTGAGATTAGGAAAAAGTAATCTCATGCGTGTCCATTATGAATGCTTCTCAATGTGATTAGGAAAGAGTGATCTCATGTATGTCCATTATGAATGCTTCTCATTGTGATTAGGAAAGAGTGATCTCGTGTATGTCCACTATATATTGCTCACTGAGATTAGGAAAGAGTGATCTCATGCTTGTCTATTGTGATGCTGCTCACTGAGATTAGGAAAGAGTGATCTCATGCTTGTCTATTGTGATACTGCTCACTGAGATTAGGAAAGAGTGATCTCATGCTTGTCTATTGTGATACTGCTCACTGAGATTAGGAAAGAGTGATCTCATGCTTGTCTATTGTGATACTGCTCACTGAGACAAATAAGAATACTATTCTCACAGTTTCTTCCCTGACTGCAGTTACTATGTCTTCTGCGATCAGTTTGCTCTATTTTCCAAATCGTTGCTCTTTAAAATGTTCTATTGGTTTTACGATAAAACGTATAGATACAGCTAAAATCGTTGCAATTATTACGAGCTTATTTGCCTCTAAATACTAACTTCCATCTTCTTTCTAACTAGCCCATATAGATTTTCACTTACGAGGGCATTCCAAGTCTGATATAACATTGTTGACTTGATTCCATCTATTTCTTGAACTTCTTTTGCAGACACAGAACGATGCAAAATAAGTTGCTGTGGAAGGTTTATCGATTTTATGGGCATTTTAACGATCTCTATGGAAATTACTCGTTTGGGGAAGCAGAACTGTCAACGGAAGTTACACGAGATAACATAACGTGCTGAGATAGATGTTCGTGGTTTTCCATTTCGACCAACACAATCTTGAAATCTGTTTTGGCAATATTTTTGTCTTCGATGCCAAAGTGTACAGCTAGACAACTGACCCTATTTTGTACAACCGTGAAAATTATGTCTCAGTAGACAAGTATTTTACTGTGTAAAGGTTACTTTTAAATCGTCGCCACCCACATCAGATAATATCCGTACACATCGGAGAGCAGTGCCGACCGGTGTGTCGTTGACATTTGCTGTGGTTGCAATTCCAGCAATGCCAAGGCCGCAAGCATTAGCGGCGGCGAATCCAGAATAAGCATCTTCGAGGTCGTGTATAATTCGCGAGTCAAATAATTTTCATAGCGATTTCATTTTGCAGCTGTTGTTCCACCTTGATAATTTTCTTGCGTCGGTTGCTTTGATGTCTCATCACAGTTTTCCTATTGTCACCGTAAAGTATAATTGCGTAACAAGCTAGCTTTATTCGGCTATATTTCGCACAAGCACTTCCAACCAAGCAGTTTTCTTTACTGATGCAATAACAGATAACAATTTCATGCGGGATATTTATATCTCAGGCGATTGTGCGGTACGGGACTTGCCACCATGTTCACCTAAAACAGCGTAGATTACGCCCTTGTTTAGTGTCTTAAATAGTTTTCGATTTTGCTCAAGAAATGTTACGTGCTTAAGTCAGTCCTTGATGAATGAGCAATGTCCTAGGTAGCCTCGTTTTGAAAATGTGATCATTTTTGTATTCAGATTTTCCATGATTTTAAATGCCACATACGTGACGCGGTGCGCTGACACCTTGCTGGGTACTTATTAACCATTACCTTTTCACCAGGTCTAGATGATCGAGAGAAAAGAAATAAATCGGGCACAATGTAGTGATGATTGTTTTAGGAAAATATGCAACCTTGTGTCACTGTTTTAGTCTTTTGCCACGTATTATAACAGCTTTGGCTGTCTTAATAACTGGACCCGGTTTCTCTTTGGTTTCCATCATCATTTTGGTGGTTGTCAAAACTTCCTTTCCCTCCTATGCTGTTTCTTGCGTAGGTTAGATCATTGATGAAACGTTTGCTCGAATCACGCTGTGAGGTCTTCACGTGAGTCCAGTCACGAAGCAAGCATAACTTTGACACGTTCGCCTATTTTACTGTGTATAAGTTCTTGGGTTGTTAGCGGCGTCGTGCCACATATAACACTACGACATCGCTGATGATTTTCTCGGGTGTTTAGATTGCACGCATTTCTTTTGGTAGTTAAATTGACTGTCTAAAACCAGTGCGATAGTTGTGCGGTCCATCCATCAAGCAAACCGTGAGCAAATTATGTGCGTCCCGGGTAACCTTCACAAACAGATTTCGAAACTCATCCCACGAATAGTCCATTTTCACCATATCCAACGAATATTCGCATCACCAAGCGAGTTAGCCCATTAAATAACGCCAACATGTTGCGGTTGTCTCAAATCACTTTGAGCACGTGTACGCATTTTTGGGTTGCTGTGTTCTTGTGCGCAGTCAATCAGTCAAGTTAACCGTGAGCCCTATCTCTGCCCGGCTCTAGAAAATATTCTCAATGTAGTCTCCCACCGTTCTAGCATCATATCGTCCTACACATCATGCTTATTGTAGTTTGGGTGTAGTTTGGGTCAGGGTCAACAATGACAGGGGCTTCACCACGCGCTGCAGACAATAGATAAATCACAATTTGTTCATTATCATAATTTCTGTTTGCACAAAATGTTGTTCGTCCGTTAGGAAGTCGAAATTACATTCTTGTAATAGCAACCATGTGCTGCATCTGATCTGGTGATGATGGTTCCATAAATTTGGCAGTGTTACCCATACCTACCTACCTACCTACCTACCCATTCTAACGTACGTTGTGAGAGGATAATATCGGTTTTCAGCTAATTGTATCTTTGTCGTATTGAAGCCACTGAGTAATATATGTGTGGCAATTCATTCAAACGGTTCTGCTTGTGTATGGTGCAAAGAGTCCTTAAATATTAAATGTTTTATATTCTATGTTAAATCTTGTAAAGAACACATACAGTTGTTGAATGATAACGTTTAGAAAATACACGTAATATAAAAGCTAATATGAGGTTCACATTTATGAAAACAATTAGTCATGACCGTCATGAGATATTACACTACAATGCTATTTTTAACATTTGACTGTACAAGATACCTGCTGAATGACGTTTACAACATAATGCATTTTCTATAATTAAAGTAAGAGTGCATGTCTCTAATGCGTCAAGTTGTTTTATCGTTCTGAATCATAACATACTTTCCAGTTATTGGCTTTGATCAATACTGTTGCAGAAGCTGTTTTTGAAAAATGTGACAGCTTTTCTAGAATATGGCAATAGAACCCTAGAAGAAACAAAACGTTTTTTAAATCAATTCACGAAAACTAAATTGTAGTATAAGATGGGCAAACTTGAGTTCTACATTTTGTGCATTTATTTGGCGTCTTTTCAGCAGTTTAATTTGCAGTACAAACTTAAGTGACTCTTAGCCTCCATAGACTCATTAGATTGACCATTTCGTACCATGCTTCGTGACTAACAGTTCGGCTTTTACCAAAGCAAAAATATTTTCCTAATATAAAATTACAAGACATGTTAACGGTCTTTCGGGATATACCACAGAACATTAATGTAAGAAGTATATTTGATGTCTCTGTGTATATTATATGGTTTTTTAACGTAGCTTTTAGCTTTCTTTTAGTCATAAAGCTACGATACCGGCAGTGTGGCAGTTTATATTGCTGTCTATCGCGTGGCGTCATGCCGCGAACATGTGGCACCATGTTCCACTCAGTCAAATTATCCTGACACCAGGACGACCAATCCTAACACTGACATCCTAATGTTAAGCTCCAGGTGAGGCATTTGCTAATATAATTTTTATATAGTCTTTTATATGACTTAGCCGATGTTCGAAGCCGAGACGTCATGCATCTGACGCGTATGCTCTAACCACTTAATTCACCGGATCGGTATATGCCTCTTTCCATTAAAAACGAATACATATAAACAAAAAAATAGATCTGATACACATCTGCCAAGTAGATCTTATTGAGAGTCCGTTGGTAACAACAGTTCCACTTATAGTTTTTTAAAATTGAAAGATTACTTTCTACGAAAAACCCCATCGGATTTGCTTTTTTTTCCGTACAGAAAGAAATTGACACTATAGAATATGTACTCTACATTTACATTATTGTAAAAAGGATGTGAATGCAGATGTTATTGGTGGTCAAATAATTTCGATGACTTGGCAAACGTATCAAACTGATTCAGTAATAAAACAATCAGTTTTAAAAACCTTTCATCAGCAGTAAGACATGGTATCGCAGACACTTTGCATTGTCATCAGGTTTATAACCCTTGACAGCGGCTAGTTCTTTTCTTTTCAACAGAAAATATTTAGCTACCACACTAACAAATACTGTTCCAGGTCTAAATATTCGATATTATTTCCGGTCAACATTTGATATCAATAGCCATAAATCAAATGGTTCACTGTGTGGATAATTTCTTTTCCTGTTCAGCGATGAATGTTTTCACCATCACTTTCTCAAACTTCCACATTATTATTATTATTATTATTATTATTATTATTATTATTATTATTATTATTATTATTATTATTATTATTATTATTATCCCCCAAACTATGTTTTGATATCTGTATTGAGAAATTTTGAATATCGCACTGAAAGTCTTAACTCTCATCATGTTTAATTTGCTATTCATGTTTTAACAATTGAAGGATGATACAATAACGTTCACGTCTGTAAATATATTATAAATATTAAATATTAATAATCGGATTGAACAAAGGTAATGAAGCTTATATTCAAAATGGTCCCTTATCATTCACACATGTATGGTGACAGGGTGTACTTCGTATATTAGTACTTTGGACTTTATTTAATGTCTACAATTAATGTCATAAATGATAAATACAACTTCAGTGGTGGTCTTTTAGTTTCTTGTTTTATAATCGATTTCCCATCAATTTATCCAGATTTTATTTTCTTATTATTTATGGTCCCAAGAAAGCACGACTGACATCTGTACTGAGAAAGGTTGAATATAACGATTAAATATTATACAGCCAATGTTTCCACTCGTCAAGTTTACTTTGCTCTTCATGTGTTGGCAGCTTAAGGGTTATTACGTCTGTTAATGTTTCATTTTATTTTTAGCTGGTGATGGGTCTTCTGATGTCTAAGTCATAACAAAATGAAATATAGTTTTGAACCAAGGCGAGAAAATTTACTCTCCTCTTCATATTCGTTACTTTATATTTCAACGTAGAATATAACTGATATACGTGAAATGTATTTCTCTTTTCATGAATGGATTCCTGTTCGGAGAGATGATCCTAACATGATGAAGAAAATCATACCTGTGTGAAGCTTGATGTTTGATATCGAGTCTCAAATAGGCATCAATATTTCGATATATATGTAATTATATTAATATAGAATATTATGAAAAAGGAGACTATCTTCATTAAAACAACATATAATTATTTTGCTTAGTTTATATATATATATATATATATATATATATATATATATATATATATATATATATATATATATATATATATATATATATATATATATATATATAAACCAGTCGTATTATTCCAAGTTTTGAAGGTTAAATCATTTTTGTTTTGCAGGAAATATAAGACCTCTCAATAAATTTTCATTAACTTGATGGATTTGCACTCTATTTAGAATGTTTTAAAACCACTCTGAGACAAATATAATATGTTACCACCAGCATTTTTGTAGACCGAAGTCAAAACTCCAATTATTGTTTAAAATTTGTGTATCGCACAAAAGTCTTCTTGGAAAAAAGACAGTAACGTCTATCATTGACTTCATGGGCATTTTTGGATCAAGCCAAACCCATATTAACAGAATATGGGAATATGTCCATTACATTCATCACTTAGTTGTCATTCAATCATAAATCTAAATGAATGGCACGATTGCTTTTCCTAGATTTAGTACTAGAATAGGATCCTAAGGTTGCACCTATATTTGTTTTTCCCAACACGCGGACGTCAACATGTGTTCAACTCTCTCTCTCTCTCTCTCTCTCTATCTCTCTCTCTCTCTCTCTCTCTCTCTCTCTCTCTCTCTCTCTCTCTCTCTCACACACACACACACACACACACACACACAATACTATCCACAAGCTAATGATATATACGTATCTGTATGCAAGAGTACATTCATAGATGAGTATGTGTACATAAATAAAGATGTTTTTTGCCTTCTTACTTTGTAAGTCTCTATTTTAAACCTAATACAGCATCAATATATATATATATACATACATACATACATACATACATACATACATACATACATACATACATACATACATACATACATACATACATACATACATACATACATACATACATACATACATACATACATACATACATACATACATACATACATACATACATACATACATAGAACTGTAAGTTCAGAATTAAAACTGCAACCATAACTTAGCAAACATGTTTACTGTAAGTGATATTAGACATGTAAAAACTTCTTCCTTCAATTATGGATAAAGGTAAATGACACAATGCAAATTAAATATACCTAACAATGCTCATCATGTATCTGGTGTAGAGCTAGGAATTCCAGTGTCACTTTTTTGTGCAGGTTTGGGAATAGCTTCACGCACTTAATGAAATAATTATAACCACATCCACACCCAGTTCGTTTAATAAATTACTGATAGTCAATAGGCGCTCTTTGGTTCACTTAGTGTCACATAGGCCAACGGGTACATGCTTGCGGCGTCCTGAAGATCAACATGATACTCGACCTCTACTTCAAGGTTGTAGAAATTACTCTCAAATAGTGATTTTATATTAATATTATTATTTACATTAAAATGGTCTTGCAAGTTTTTACTCTGATAAATTCGTTTATCATATTTTAGAAATTGGTTGGGACCATGATAACCCTCAGTTTTCAGATTTGAAATTAGGAAGACGTCATTGAGGTCACCAGGAAATATTAAGTTTCCAGAAATACTAAGGGCTCGTTCTATGCAAATATTGAAGGAATCCTGAAAGGAACCACTTTCTATCCAAGAGGGATGTCTAACTTGGTGATAAATAGCATTTATTCTTTACACAAATTTGTATTCTTAGTATTTTATTCTTTGTTCGAGTATCTTTGCTACATGTTTTTGTGATATCAAGACCATAAAATCCAATCTCTCATATAACGTCTGTCGGGTTTGGGACAGTCGTGTGAGAAAACACCTAAGCAACTGACTGAAGGAGAGTTTTGTGCAATTCCAGAGCCCAAATTTGGCATCAAATAACATTTCTACTGAAGGTGCCAGAAATTTAAGTTATGCCGAGGGTGGGTAGGTGGGTGGAAACGGTAGAATTTCTAGCCATGCCACTTTCTTGTTATATCCATCTAGTTTTGTGTTATCGATATCATTGCACGCGTGTGTGTGTATGTGTGTTTAATTTATAATTTCAATGTCGTTTTATCAACCTTTAAGTTATATCCCACGTGAAAGAACCAACTACTAAATTTAATCTTTCGCAATACCTATTAATGTGACCTAACTCATAAAATGAAAAACAGCTTAATTCTTCTAAGAACTCCCCAACCCCTCCAGCCATTAAGAAATGACCACAAATTTCTTAAAAAATATATTATTAGAAACATAACAGCATCTATATATCCCATGCAATCTACAGACAATATAATATTTTAAAATAAAATTTAGACCGGTGTACAAAATTAGCTATGTAATATCTTCTTTATAGACAATCGCTATAATTTAAATTAAGAAAAAATTATGCATATAAATATAGATGTAACAAACACATCCAAAACCTTGACAAGCCTTTTTATATTGTCAGGTGGAACTCGATCCCAGCAAGATATAATAGAGGTATGGCGTTTACTACAACAACAACATTAAGACACTATGCTGAACAAGATAATCTACACAAACACCAACAACCTACTGCTGGAAATCGAGATCCCCGACGTAAATTGCGACATGGTAGAAGATGCAGAACTGTATCGCACCAGCAACTACTCGGTCGAACACACTGCGTTTGACATTGTCAAAGAGAAATTTTTGGCAAGTTTAAAGATGATGAAAACAGGAAACTGATAGTAGACTTTGTTGGACTTAACCTGATGATGTATAGTGAGCTGGAATCAGTGCGATTACGAAAAGAAAAAGCTTTTAGACGACAAAATGGTAAACTGAAAGTTGCTGGAAAAGCCAATGTCGTTTCAAAGGCACAAGAAGTACCTAGGGTGTTAATGGTAGGATTCCTAGTTTCCATCTCACCCTTTATTATCCCTTGTTCACGATTTTCTTGGCTTAGTTTCCCAACTTTATCTTAAAATCTGTGTTTTTGTTCAAGATTACTTAATAGAAGGCCATGTGATGTAAAGAAACTGCACTGCGTCCTTGAACGAGCATCCATCAATATTTCTATTTTAATTATTTTTAGAATATCACTTAGTTTAAACAGAACGGAGAAATAATATTCTTGTGTATGTTCCAACAACATTATTCCGTGGGTACCTCTATACCACTTGTGTTCCTATTATGACAAATGGTTAGAACACCTTTTCATTCCACTTCTCATCACGTTTATCCAAACGTTTATTTAGCAGTCTGTTCTTTTTCTACAGCTGAGGGACATATGATCATTAAGGTCTTGAAGCTCCTACAAACAGGACTAATCTGACCTCCAGAAGTAAATGTAGTTCTAAGTGTTATGGTTCTTACTTTAAAATATTTAAATGGATAATTACATGCAATGATCTGTTGTACATGTTCACCTTTGGTTTTGTTCTGCCATCCACAATGGTAAACGAAGAAAATGTCAAATGTAGAAATGTAGACGGAGTTTGATTGATACAATGATTCTGTAAATAACTGAGGAATTAACATGCGGCACAATGTATTAGTTTTTACATTCTAATAATTAAGGTAGCTTTAGATGGATATTTAAAACAAAAAATCTTATCTTCAATAGTAAAATATGAAGCACGCGTGGGGTTTGTATGCTATAAACCTAATTTACATACGCTATATATCATTATGCAATTGCCTTACATATGGCTATCTTCATCTAGCGAGCTGAATACTAATCAATTGCCTTACATATGGCTATCGTCATCTAGCGAGCTGAATACTAATCAATTGCCTTACATATGGCTATCTTCATCTAGCGAGCTGAATACTAATCAATTGCCTTACATATGGCTATCGTCATCTAGCGAGCTGAATACTATGCAATTACCGCTGCAATAGCTGCACTAATCTCGAATAAGTGTATTTGTAGCATTAGAATTTAATTTCAATATAACCTAGAGCAGTGGTTCACAAAAGTGGACGTTATCTCCCCTTGGGGCGATGGGACCACCGAGTGGGGCGCTAATGATGCATAATGTTTGTTACGGAGTAAATTATGGGTCGCTGAGGATAACCAAAGGGGCGGTGGTCCAAAGATATTTGGGAACCACTGAGCTAGAGTTTACTGTATCATAGCAGATACCGAGTAGTGAGCCAAGTGTGAAGAGTCACCATTAGAATGCCATAACAGTGAGCCAAGTGTGAAGAGTCACCATTAGAATGCCATAACAGTGAGCCAAGTGTGAAGAGTCACCATTAGAATGCCATAACAGTGAGCCAAGTGTAAAGAGTCAACATTAAAATGCCATAACGTGGTTCCTGCAAAGCCTGGTCTCACCGCATTTACCACTCAGAGACATTTGTTTTGATTTAAGCTTGCAAGACAAGCTATAGGTCTTTTACCTTACACCAATCATGTCACAAATGCATTTGTAGCAGGAAATAAAAGTGATTATTTCCATCTAAGCAACAGTAAAAAAATTAAAATAATGCGAACAGTTGTAGTGTACGAACTTTGAAGATTAAAACAATTTGCCCTTGAACGTAAAAGCCTCCCACAAGTAGTTCCCTTGATCTTTGTGATTTTACAAACGATTTTTTAAGCAAATAAAATATGTATAATGTTATTGTTTTAAAACTAGGAAGATTATTTTTAAAACTATTTAGATTCTCTAAAACAATTGTGAATCATCTTAACTAATTTAAACTTGTTTAAACTATTTTGAATCTTTTTAAACTAGTTTTGTAATATTCCCTAACCGATCATTTGGAACATTCTAATCTGTTATTTTTAATTTAAAATATGCAAATTAACATTCATTCTTAGATCAACACGGTGTGAATGAGAATTATCGCATGCATCTTATATCACTAATAAATTAAAATTTATTGATTAGTTTTCAAACGTTAAATTTGAGACTTCAGGAGTGTAGAATAAGATTGATGTCCAACATCGGGTATATTCTAATAAATGAAAGCATTTACAAAAAAAACATTCAGCGAAATTTGAACATGGTTAATAAATATATTACAGATCATGGAACTGAAAATTTTAAATGATGAATTTGCGTGAAAAACGACTGTTGGACGGTTACTGTCCCCCCTCAATGTTTCCGAACTTAAATATCTCAAAATTTCTGAACAGAATTTTCGATTGCTTTTATTGACCACAATATTTTTATGTCAAAAGTTCTACTTCAGTTTCATTTTCTTATCTATCTTTCAAAAACAGTTTGCTATTAGATAATCCCATGAATACAGATTGCAACTCTTTTATCCAGAATGGCTGCATTCTTAAGGTCAGAGTCTTGTTGTAATTTAACCATTATTCTTCAACCTAGATTTACAGCAGGAACACTTGAGTTCAGCTTTAATAGTGGTTTTATTGTTTCAGGTTTTAACAATTGATAATTTACTCTACCATTTGATACAATATTTATAAAACTGTTTTGTCACAATCAAGAGCGAGTGTTGAAAATGTTCTGATTTAACCAATATGCATAGCTGTTACAACTCACTCAGTTTACTTCTTCACCCGTCAAAAATGTGGAGTAATAAATTACACTCACGTATCAAAACAGTTTAAATGTTATTTGAGGAGGGGAATATTATCTTTTGCTTTATGTAAGATAAATTCAAAATGTTAGTGTAAAGTCCTGCGTATTTAGATCTTTATTCCAGCAAACTTCGTTATTATCTCTATTATCATTTTTATACTAGTAAACATATTATCATTTTTATACTAGTAAACATATTATCATTTTTATACTAGTAAACATATTATCATTTTTATACTAGTAAACATATTATCATTTTTATACTAGTAAACATATTATCATTTTTATACTAGTAAACAGAGGCCTCGAAATCTTGAAGTATGAGGAATATGCTCTAAACTTCATTTTGCGTCATATATATATATATATATATATATATATATATATATATATATATATATATATATAGAGAGAGAGAGAGAGAGAGAGAGAGAGAGAGAGAGAGAGAGAGAGAGAGAGAGAGAGAGAGAGAGAGGCATGGTTATTTTATTGTGTTTGCCATGAATATTTGGATTCTTTCCAAAAAAATATAATCTAAAATGTCCACATAGGTCAGAAGGGGTGGCACGTATTATTCGGCGGTGCCGCCTGTGTGCATCGCGCACATTGCAGATGCAACCAGCGGGGTGTTTGAACAAGCACGCACACACACACACTCTCTCTCTCTCTCTCTCTCTCTCTCTCTCTCTCTCTCTCTCTCTCTCTCTCTCTCTCTCTCTCTCTCTCTCTCTCTCTCACACACACACACACACTCTCTCCCTCTCTCTCTCTCTCACATACACACACGCACACACACACGAAATATTTATAGTACGGATAAAACAAGGGTTTCAACAGAGTAGCAGCGGTGACAATAACTTTTCAGTTTATATGCACATTTTCCCGACGTCACGTTGAAGTCACAATTGGACAGTGTCGTGTAAAACATGTTACTTAACATTGTCGTTTAAAACGTGTTACTTACATTAGTTGAATTAGTAACTACGGTTAAACAGAGACAGATTTTTTGGCGTTGCCAAATTTTAGCAAATATTTATTTTAAATTCGTGTTATTAGTGAGAAAAAGTAGTACAAGTGTTTATTCTTCTGTATATGCTATTCCTATAAAACAACAATATTTAAGAAAATTTTATTTACATGTTAGCTGATGTAGAGCTTGTCAAACATGTAAAAGCCACTCCTGCTTTATAAACAACATTCATACACAAAGGATAAAGTTTGATGCAATAGTGGATAGACAGTCTTTTGAACTTAAGAGAGAAATTATTGTTACATCCATTCAGAAATCCATTTACGTGTCCTGTATATGATATAGTTACGAGGCCCCGAGTGGCCGAGTGGTCTAAAGCGCTGTCCGTTACGGATCACTGCCATCTCACCTCTGTCTGAGTGTGTTCGAGTCTAGGATTCGGCTAATGTAGATATGTGAGAAAGCTTGCCAGTAGCTTCTCGTGGGTCGGTGGTTCTTTCCGGTGATTTCCCGGTTTCTTCCTCCACCATTAATACTGGCCGCCATGAATAGCCTATCGTGTGCTGAAAAATGGCGTTAAGCCCAACAACAACAACAACAACAATGCTATAGCTACCATTTAAAGTCTCTTCGCTGTGACATAACTTGTCTTTTATGATAATGCTGGCATTTTAGTGTAATAAATATGAGATTGATATAGATATTTTGTTAGGTTGAAAACACATGTACCAGATTACTACTGGTATTTTGTATGTTGTACTCAAAAGTCAATTTATTGTTTACATGGTACAAGTAGTCTAAATATATGCGCACCGCACAAACGTCTTCCTGGAAAAACACAGCAAGGTCTGACCTTGACCTCATTAGCATTTTTGGAAAAAGCCAAATTCATATCACCAGAAAATGGGTACAAGCCCATGAGTACAAGCCCTTTTCTTCATTTATTCGTAACATTTAATCATAAATTCGTATGAGTGGCACTTTAACATAGTGCAAGATTACGATCTTTCAAGATGAAGGGTTACCTGTATTCAATTGCACCCAACATGTAGTAATTTGATAACGAGTTCAACTTTCTCTCCCATCGCTTTCTTTCTCTTATTTTTTTTTCACTACCACGTGCATAATTAATCACATATCTGTTTCAGTGTATGTAAATTTGTGCGTATATATGTGCGATCATGTGCATGTGTGTGCTCAAGCAAAAATATATTTTGACCTTTGACTTTAAAAGGGTCTTTTATAAAGAATGTTATATATATATATATATATATATATATATATATATATATATATATATATATATATATATATATATATATATATATATATATATATACCAGACAGAACAGACTGTGCTATCCCTGGATTCTGTATTAGAATATTAATAATAGTGGGCAGCAATAATAGTTTAATACAAACAATACTATCATACAGGTTAGAGAAATTAAATTCGTACTCTAAGGAGTTTTGAACCCAGGTAAGGCGATGAGTGCCATTTACTCGCAGACACACACTGTAGTTTTAGTTATAATATGCACCCTATATACATAATTCTTTTAGTGATATACTCCAACAGTCTTTCCACTTGACCACTTACTTGGGACAATAAATGTACGTATTTATTAAGCGATCCTGCTATCGTTCTTTTTTATTGGGTTTTTTTTAGTAAGTTTCCAACCGTTCATTCCTGTGGTATGCTTTTACAAAGTGATTTACTCATATTGCCATGAAATGTAAATAAGCCCATTGTATTTTAGACTATGTTGTATTTATTCACAAATTAAAATGTTATTGTTTTTACACAGCATACCGATATTCTCCTTCTCCGATCTAGATGTGATCAAAAAACATACGATATTGCAACATGACGATGCTGTTTGCAAATCTTGTTATGCTCATGGATGATCCATTAGTCCTTTAATTGTATTTACATCATTTTGAGAGTTGAGTCTTATGTTCTCTGCGTGTCTGTATTGTTTTTAAAGTAGCTACACGAGTATCTGCTCTACCCAGTACGCTACTGTTATATTACTTTTGGTTTACTTTTTGTTATTGGATGATGATATCAGATTGATTCATGCTAAATCCCATTCCATTATATTATATACATATAGCCTAGATTCATTTTCGTCGTAAAGAATGCACTTTGATCTGTTCACTTAAATGAAAAACGGGTCTAAAACCAATTTGAATTTCTTGTTGATAATTCAGATTACACTGATATAATTGCCTGACTCCGATTCTGATTGATAACTCCTATGTTACCGATGACACTAAATTAGATGGATCCAGATCGAAAGTGGCATAAAAAGAACTTCTCTGCTCTTCACCCCGAATTTAAGTCTGTGTCCTCTCTCAGGAAAATCGTTTATTTCATGGGAAGTTTGATCGGCAACCATGGGACCTGCCACCACCCACCCCACCCCAGTCGCGGCGAGTTGCTTTGGTGGTAGCTTGTCAAGCCACAAGCCAAAACCCATAAGACGTGAAAGAATTTAGCACGGGGGTGGATTTAAGCTCCATATATCACAAAATCTAGTATTCAAACATGTCATAGAGATCAATGCCAAAAGAATGAAATAACTGGGTTCAAACTTGTGTAAAGAATAGATGCCATTTTCTAGCAAGTTTTTCATCGCTCTCGACTGGAATAAGATTCATTCTATGATTCCTTCCATATTTACATACAACGAGACCTCAGTATTTCTGAAAATCTTATTCATTTTCGGTGACTTAAATGACGACGTGCTAGATTCCAATCTGAAAACTCTGTGATATAACGACAGTAAAAAAATTAAAAATGATTTACCGGGGTAACTGTTCTCTCGAGATTCTTGCACCACCCTATCCTACTATAGAAATTCTTTACTCGGGAGTCATTTATACTTTCGTGGCTAAATTCTCGAAGAATATATTCAGTATCGTGTGGAGTTTCGTGACGCCACAAGCAACTACAAATCCCTCCCCCCTTGACACTGTATATACTAAAGAGCAGATTGAGCGATTATCAGCGTCACTTAGCGAACGAACTGGGAGAGAATGGGTGGTAATTATTTCATTTGGTACATGAGGCTATTCCCCAGCTTCCAGAGAAAAAAGGAAAGGGTGATTGACTACCGAATTTTCCGTTGCTAATCCAGACTTGCTATGCTTGTCACAATGGCCAAAAGGGCATTGAAATCTTATCAAATTTTTATGGATAGTGCCATACATGCATACGAACAATGACCACTGTTCAAAGGATGACACAAGCTTCTTGACTAATATCTCGATCGTTGAAACGACGATTGAAAACCTTGGTAAGCAGATCCAAGCGGATTTGGTGATTCCGATGGTTAGGACGTTCAGCTCTGCAGCCTGGTTGCCGACTCAATACTCCAACCATTGTGCTATCCATAGTGCGAAGACCACCCAAAAGTTAAAATAAATCCGACTGATATTGGACAGATTGTACTCGACTAAAACAAGATATTGATGTATGACTTTTACTACAATATCAAGACACATTATGGTGAAAAGCAAACCTTCTATCAACCGTCACCAACAAATTCCTGCTTCAGATCAAGATCTCTGACGTTGACATCGACATGACAGGAGATGCAGAGTAGACACCAGCAACTGCCCGGCTGGCCATCAGATGTTAGGCAGTGGCACCAATAAAGTTGTTGACAAGATTAAGATGAACGACATCAGACAATAATTACCGGAAATTGTTGGATTTTGTCCGAAGATGCATAGCCAGTTGGTTATGGGGGACTCCCTTGCAACGTTCGTTTATTACCAAGAGGGAACAACACACTAAAAAAATCATAGAGGAGAAGAGGGGTATACCGAATGATAACAGAAAGAACCAAGGCATTTCATAATCTGGGGTATCTCTACGAGAGGAAAAGAAATCTTTACTCAGTAGTCGCAATATTCAGCGACCACCATAATATGTGTCTATCGCATCCGCGTAGTTACTAAGGAATGTTTTTATTTCAGCCAAGTTTATCATACACGATTACAGTGATGATACTTTTATTGCCTGTATTCTTAGATTCAACGTCATCAATCATTACCCCTGAAAAGTTTATTCTCCTAACTTTAGTTTTCCAACACAAGTACCTTTCTTGAAACCCAGTGTTTTTGTTTGAGGCTACCTATCTGAAGGTCATGTTAGGTAATGATACGGAAGCGTCCTTTGAATATGTTCTACCAAATTTGTTACCGAGGGCACTTTCCTACCACAGATGTTCCTTTTATGACAAAGTAGTAGCAAAGGTCTTTATTCCACTTCTTCTACACTTTTATCCAAAGACTGCTTATGCAGGCTGTATTCTTGGCCTACGGCAAGGGAACATCTGGACATCAATGCATTTAAGCTCTTTCACACAGGATGAATATTGCAAGTAAAAAGAGCAATAACTGATTTGGTTCCTACTTTAAAATATTTTCGATATTGACTACTATGATGTGTGAACTTTTAATTTGTGATTATGTTGTTCATTCAGTATGGTCAACGCGAATCTTATAAAATGCGTAACGTAGTAAATTATTAACAGGGAACTTTGATCAGTTTTGATTAAGTTTGACAGAGGAATTTTAATCTTTTTAATGTTGAATCAATTAAATAAGGAAACTGTCATATCTGATAAATGTAAAAGAATTGCTCACCTTGTCCGTTGAATGGGAATCCATTCAGAAGAATTTATAAACACTCTCGCACTCATGGACACGTACTCATACAAGGCATCGAAATGTTGAGCATTTGGTCATCTTTTTCAATATAAAAAGAGCATCATACTCGAAGATACATACAATTTATACTTGAATTTAGACTGGTAATCATCGATGTATTTATCAATTTATACCTTAATTTAGACTGGTAATCATCGATGTATTTATCAATTTATACTTGAATTTAGACTGGTAATCATCGATGTATTTATCAATTTATACTTGAATTTAGACTGGTAATCATCGATTTATTTATCAATTTATACTTGAATTTAAACAGGTAATCATCGACTAATTTATCAATTTATACTTGAATTTAGAATGGTAATCATCGATTAATTGATTAATTTATACTTGAATTTAGACTGGTAATCATCGATTTATTTAATTTATACTTGAATTTAAACTGGTAATCATCGATTAATTTATCAATTTATACTTGAATTTAGACTGGTAACCATCAATTTATTTATCAATTTATACTTGAATTTAGAGTGGTAATCATCGATTAATTTATCAATTTATACTTGAATTTACAAAAATACAAACATCAAGTTTGAAAATAAGAACAGCAAAACAAACATGCATGAGACATTCAAAGTGCAGTGACTGAACCCTGGCAAAGTACTGAAGATATGCTCCAAAAGAACTGTCACCGCCACATGTTTCTACATTTCTATAGCCTGACTCTCTCTCTCTCTCTCTCTCTCTCTCTCTCTCTCTCTCTCTCTCTCTCTCTCTCTCTCTCTCTCTCTCTCTCTCTCTCTCGCTCTCTCTCTCTCTCTTGGATGATCCTAGTCCAATATGATGGAAATATAAACGTGCATGTTATAGTCTTAGCTTTCCAATGATGTATAGGAAGGCATAGAGGAATAGAGGACATCATACTCGCCTTCTAACACATACATCAGATACGGTTTTGTGACCTAATTAATGTTCACGTACCCAAGTTTCGTGCGGCAACTGATCACGAATAATGGAGAACTTATAAACAAGCCAAATATAATCTCTTTAATAATTCAATGTACATGAGACACGTGCCATTGTCTTATGACTGACGGATCCGCACTTTAATTTTTTTTTTATGGGGAGGGGAAACGAAATTGTTCATTTGATAGAGCGTCGGATTTGTAATCAAAGGATTGCGAGTGCGAGACTTTCTCAAACCACTGCCCTGGCCGGCTGTTTCGGTGTTTCAACGGAAAAGATTCTTAGCTTCTACTTTCTTGGCATGGTAAAGCCATCAATTTCTATAGCCCTGCACGACCACCACTGCCGTTTTTTAGGGACATTATTAAAATCAAAGCGCCCAGTTAAAATAGTTGTATTTTAAAAATTAAATACTTCCAGAGTTATGTATACATTCTTTAGTGAAACCTTTGGGTAGATGCAAGTTGGAGTTATTCACCAGAAATATAAAACAATTGGAAAGTAAGAAAGAAAAAAAGAAATGGTGTGAACTGAACAGGTATGAGTTACAGAAGGCCAAATAAAATCAACTTTTTTATTTTTAAAAGAAAAGGAAAAGACAAAAATAATCAATTAAAAGAAAATAGTCTTCAAGTTGGCTCAAACAGCTACTGTCCGATACATTAGTACTAGAAACGAAACATTTACCACGACACTGCTTTATCGTCGACTCCTATAGTTGAAATATTGACAATATCCTAAATACCCTGGTGAGATTCCTAAGAATAGTAACTATATAAAATGCTTCGATTATTGGGGGTAGGTCTGGGAGTGGGGGTACTTAAAATAACAGATTTTTTACACATCGTAAAAAGTAGACAAATTGCACAATAATCCTTTGTCAATAAATAATTCTTTGAAAATTTATGCAATCAATAACGTGACGGTAGCTTAGCAAGTGGGCCTACTTTAAAACCCGGCTGCAGATGATAATTTAAAGTTAGGCACTATAATAAGTATTTAAATGAAAGAAATTAACGATCAAACTAACGATAAAACGTATTTTAATGTATCTGGTGATGATTTCATAACTAATGTCTGGACGTGGTTTACATTTTTCATTATCTTGTTTGCTGTGTCATTATATTTGAAAATATTGAAGAGTGGATATAAACAATAATTGCAACTTGATATGATCAGGTAGTTAAACAATACACGGCATTCCAATTTAACAGGCCAATTTAGTCAAAATGTATGCCATCATCGGCTGCTACTTGCTGTCAACATCATTCCTCAATGAGCTTCTTTATTTTGCAGCTCTCGTCCAAAATGCTCTGATTATAACTTGAACTAAAGAATGCCTCAAAATGCAGCCGTAAAAAGAAAAAGAAAAAATACAAATAATAATTGACATTTGAGCGTCAATTTTGTCTAAAGAAACATAAATGGCATTTCGTGCAACTGGTACGTGACGCTCTAAAGATTATGGCAGATGGACTAAGTTACGTATTTTGCCGTCTTTGTTCTGCTCGGTAATTATCATCACAAACAAGAACATGTCTACAATTTTTATATTTGTTAAGCAATTAAAAAATAGCTACTTTCATAAACGCAAACGTGATATCGAATGCCTGTTAGTTTTGAAGACTTCAAAGAGGCGAAAATCTGGTATATTTTAGCTTTGTTTATTGAAAACTGGCCGGTTAGAAACAAAATTAACTGTTAATTTCGCACTATTTCATTTTATCATTTTTACATATATTGCAGATGATACATACTAGATATGGCATAACCAATATAAATACCACAATAAAATTACAAGTAATATACAATTTCAAAACTTTTATATCTTTTCTTTCGCATAACGAACCATGGAAGATTGCATCGGGTAAGGGGAATGGGGGTGGGGTAATTCTGGAAAGTACTCTCATGTCCCTGTGTGGATATGGAAAACATTCCAAGTATAAGTATACTCTTTGACACAATGATATGGAAAACATTCCAAGTATATGTATACTCTTTGAAACAATGATATGGAAAACATTCCAAGTATATGTAAACTCTTTGACACAATGATATGGAAAAAAATCCAAGTATAAGTATACTCTTTGACACAATGATATGGAAAACATTCCAAGTATATGTATACTCTTTGACACAATGATATGGAAAACATTCCAAGTATATGTATACTCTTTGACACAATGATATGGAAAATATTCCAAGTATATGTATACTCTTTGACACAATGATATGGAAAACAATCCAAGTATAAGTATACTCTTTGACACAATGATATGGAAAACATTCCAAGTATATGTATACTCTTTGACACAATGATATGAAAACAATCCAAGTATAAGTATACTCTTTGACAAAATGATATGGAAAACAATCCAAGTATAAGTATACTCTTTGACACAATGATATGGAAAACAATCCAAGTATATGTATACTCTTTGAAACAATGATATGGAAAACATTCCAAGTATAAGTATACTCTTTGAAACAATGATATGGAAAACATTCCAAGTATATGTATACTCTTTGACACAATGATATCGAAAACAATCCAAGTATAAGTATACTCTTTGACACAATGATATGGAAAACATTCCAAGTACATGTATACTCTTTGACACAATGATATGGAAAACATTCCAAGAATATGTATACTCTTTGACACAATGATATGGAAAACATTCCAAGTATATGTATACTCTTTGACACAATGATATGGAAAACATTCCAAGTATATGTATACTCTTTGACACAATGATATGGAAAACAATCCAAGTATAAGTATACTCTTTGACACAATGATATGGAAAACATTCCAAGTATATGTATACTATTTGACACTATGATATGGAAAACAATCCAAGTATAAGTATACTCTATGACACAATGATATGGAAAACAATCCAAGTATAAGTATACTCTTTGACACAATGATATGGAAAACAATCCAAGTATATGTATACTCTTTGAAACAATGATATGGAAAACATTCCAAGTATAAGTATACTCTTTGAAACATTGATATGGAAAACATTCCAAGTATATGTATACTCTTTGACACAATGATATGGAAAACATTCCACATATATGTATACTCTTTGACACAATGATATGGAAAACATTCCAAGTATATGTATACTCTTTGGCACAATGATATGGAAAACAATCCAAGTATATGTATACTCTTTGACACAATGATATGGAAAACATTCCAAGTATATGTATACTCTTTGACACAATGATATGGAAAACAATCCAAGTATAAGTATACTCCTTGACACAATGATATAGAAAACATTCCATATATATGTATACTCTTTGACACAATGATATGGAAAACATTCCAAGTATATGTATACTCTTTGACACAATGATATGGAAAACAATCCAAGTATATGTATATTCTTTGACACAATGATATGGAAAACATTCCAAGTATATGTATACTCTTTGACACAATGATATGGAAAACAATCCAAGTATAAGTATACTCTTTGACACAATGATATGGAAAACAATCCAAGTATATGTATACTCTTTGACAAAATGATATGGAAAACAATCCAAGTATATGTATACTCTTTGAAACAATGATATGGAAAACATTCCAAGTATAAGTATACTCTTTGAAACAATGATATGGAAAACATTCCAATTATATGTATACCCTTTGACACAATGATATGGAAAACATTCCAAGTATATGCATACTCTTTGACACAATGATATGGAAAACATTCCAAGTATATGTATACTCTTTGACTCAATGATATGGAAAACAATCCAAGTATAAGTATACTCTTTGACACAATGATATTGAAAACATTCCAAGTATATGTATACTCTTTGACACAATGATATGGAAAACATTCCAAGTATATGTATACTCTTTGACACAATGATATGGAAAACAATCCAAGTATATGTATACTCTTTAAAACAATGATATGGAATACATTCCAAGTATAAGTATACTCTTTGAAACAATGATATGGAAAACATTCCAAGTATATATATATATATATATATATATATATATATATATATATATATATATATATATATATATATATATATATATATATATATATACTCCTTGACACAATGATATGGAAAACAATCCAAGTATAAGGATACTCTTTGACACAATGATATGGAAAAAATTCCAAGTATATGTATACTATTTGACACAATGATATGGAAAACATTCCAAGAATATGTATACTCTTTGACACAATAATATGGAAAACATTCCAAGTATATGTATACTCTTTGACACAATGATATGGAAAACATTCCACGTATATGTATACTCTTTGACACAATGATATGGAAAACAATCCAAGTATATGTATACACTTTGACACAATGATTTGGAAAACAATCCAAGTATATGTATACTCTTTGAAACAATGATATGGAAAACATTCCAAGTATATGTATACTCTTTGACACAATGATATGGAAAACAATCCAAGTATAAGTATACTCTTTGACATGATGATATGTAAAACATTCCAAATATATGTATACTCTTTGACACAATAATATGGAAAACATTCCAAGTATATGTATACTCTTTGACACAATGATATGGAAAACAATCCAAGTATAAATATACTCTTTGACACAATGATATGGAAAACATTCCAAGTATATGTATACTCTTTGACACAATGATATGGAAAACATTCCAAGTATATGTATACTCTTTGACACAATGATATGGAAAACATTCCAAGTATATGTATACTCTTTGACACAATGATATGGAAAACATTCCAAGTATATGTATACTCTTTGACACAATAATATGGAAAACATTCCAAGTATATGTATACTCTTTGAAACAATGATATGTAAAACATTCCAAGTATATGTATACTCTTTGACACAATGATATGGAAAACATTCCAATTATAAATATACTCTTTGACACAATGATATGGAAAACAATCCAAGTATAAGTATACTCTTTGACACAATGATATGGAAAACATTCCAAGTATATGTATACTCTTTGACACAATGATATGGAAAACATTCCAAGCATATGTATACTCTTTGGAACAATGATATGGAAAACATTCCAAGTATATGTATACTCTTTGACACAATGATATGGAAAACATTCCAAGTATAATTATACTCTTTGACACAATGATATGGAAAACAATCCAATTATAAGTATGCTCTTTGACACAATGATATGGAAAACGTTCCAAGTATAAGTATACTCTTTGACACAATGATATGGAAAACATTCCAAGTATATGTATACTCTTTGACACAATGATATGGAAAATATTCCAAGTATATGTATACTCTTTGACACAATGATATGGAAAACATTCCAGGTATATGTATACTCTTTGACACAATGATATGGAAAACATTCCAAGTATATGTATACTCTTTGACACAATGATATGGAAAACATTCCAAGTATATGTATACTCTTTGACACAATGATATGGAAAACATTCCAAGTATATGTATACTCTTTGACACAATGATATGTAAAACATTCCAAGTATACGTATACTCTTTGACACAATGATATTGAAAACATTCCAATTATAAGTATACTCTTTGAAACAATGATATGGAAAACATTCCAAGTATATATATATATATATATATATATATATATATATATATATATATATATATATATATATATATATATATATATATATATATACTCCTTGACACAATGATATGGAAAAAATTCCAAGTATATGTATACTCTTTGAAACAATGATATGGAAAACATTCCAAGTATATGTATACTCTTTGACACAATGATATGGAAAACATTCCAAGTATAAGTATACTCTTTGACACAATGATATGGAAAACTTCCAATTATAAGTATACTCTTTGACACAATGGTATGGAAAACATTCCAAGTATATGTATACTCTTTGACACAATGATATGGAAAACATTCCAAGTATATGTATACTCTTTGAAACAATGATATGGAAAACATTCCAAGTATATGTATACTCTTTGACACAATGATATGGAAAACATTCCAAGTATATGTATACACTTTGACACAATGATATGGAAAACATTCCAAGTATATGTATACTCTTTGAAACAATGATATCGGAATCATTGCAAGTATATGTATACTCTTTGAAACAATGATATGGAAAACATTCCAAGTATATGTATACTCTTTGAAACAATGATATGTAAAACATTCCAAGTATATGTATACTCTTTGAAACAATGATGTCCCCGAAGACAAATTCTTGGGTAAAAGCAAACAAAGCCAAGAAGAGCTCAGGCCTGTAAATGCTTTTTTTAGGTGCACATCCTGATGCAAATAGTTATACAAGGTCCTTCTGACCAAGGTAATTCTTATCGGAGTTTGTTTATGTGCTTACGCGCGCGCGCGTGTGTGTGTGTGAGTGAATGAGTGCGCGCGTCTGTGTATGAATAGATGTCATCACGGACATTTCATACACAAACTTCTTAAAGGTTATAGCTAGGAAGTTTGCAGCTGATAAGCGCCTCTCCAATGTAGCTCACACACATCTGGCAATAGGGAAGATCATTAGTTAAGGAGGCAGAATCTGACCAAAAAAAAAAAGTTGGTCTTCTAGCTTTTCAGTCAGTTCCATTTGATGTTTGGAGTCTCCAGCCGAACGTTTCCTCTTTTGCCTCGCCCAAATATTTTTCATTCCTGCAATGTGAGACACATACAAAGAAAAGCCCGAAAGACGGACTATAATGCACGCTGGACTGGTGTCGTCAGTCGGTTAGCTATTCCTCATACAAAATGATACATTATTTGTTAATCCCCGAACGTGCACTATTATTATTGGTAGCTGGCTGGGTGGTGGAAATGTTAGCACCCATAGAGAAATTAATTTAGTGCACATGCGCACACCGTTTAATTAAAAAACAAAACATGCGGTATGGGAGTGTAGCTCTTATTACATCTCGTTAGATTAATTAAGAATCCTGCGGTGTCAGATAATAACTAGTCACACAAGACCGTATGGCCATAAGTGACAGTAATTTAAGATCAGTCGCTCAAGGGAGCTACGGTGGCACAGTGGTTAGTTTGTAGGACTCACGACTGAAATGAGTTAGGTTCGAACCCTACCACCAGACCGTCCACGGTCAGCTACCATGGTGTGTCCTATGGCAGTGCACTTTACAAATTGACCACGCAATAAATCATATACTTGAGCTTATGTGTAGCAAAACACGAAACTTCATTCCACATTCTTTTTCATGTTTTATTCAGTCCTGACTTCTGAAGTTCTTTATTTTATTTAACTTCTATTCAATAAAATTAATGTAATAAAAAAAATCTTTTACATAGTTACCTTATTTTCCCTTTTGGGGTAGGGGCAGTGGTATTTGTTGTCTTTTCCTTGTTATTGTGAGGAATATTTGATAATCACGACTTTTATTTACAATTTTCATATTTGCTTTTTTACTAAATTTTACAAGTCAGATTATGTGATCAATAAAACACATTTCATAAAGGCGTAAAAATTAGTTTAAATATGCATATAATTCGAAGAGGGAGTTTTATTTCTCGAACACAAGTCCAAGCAACGCTCACGTTTTAATGCGCAAAAGTCGGATATTTCAAACTTAGTCATGCACAACTTTGCAAGAACGACACATTAATCTGGAGAACTGAGCTAAAACTGGATAATAGAAAACAGCACACATATTACCTGGTGTTTAAATATTTCCTCCATTCTGTCAAGCATTATGATAATCGAATCCGATCAAGATGAAGACTAATTTTCGGAGCCATGGCTCATTTCAAAATAAACTTCCACGGGCAGCAACGGCCTTAGCAAACGCGGGGCCAGATTTAGATCATTTTGATGGTGCCCCCTAAATTTACACGTGGTGTCCCCTGTAAGCATGGCATTAAAAAATATTAAAGAAGTTGTATATGATATTGAACTTAACATTTCTTCCATCGCTTTAAAATTACTGTCTCTTAATTAATATATTTGTAAACATTACTGACGAGAGGGGATACTGTGAGCACCGGGCCCGAAAGGCCGGCTCAGCCCACAAGCTCTGCCAAAGTATTTTACACTGCAATTGTTAAAGACGGCATTAGGAACGGTATTAGTTGCTTTATCTAAAACCAGTATCGTACTAAGGAGGGGGGGGGCGGAACAGAGGGCCAGAGGTCTTGGAGCACTAAAATCATGGGTGTTAAAGGTCTTGGTGCGCCAAGACCCCTTTGGAACATCATCGTCGCCCCGGGAGCCATTTAACCTTAGTACGCCACTGTCTAAAACCTGATTAATGAACTAATGTAATTACTGCAGTAATTGCCAAAATTCGTTCTTTTCACACGGGTTTACGTAGTTTCATATTATTCTGTTCCCTGTTAAGACAAACAGGAAGCGTTCATCTCAACCTGAAAAATGTTTTAGATCTCAATCATGTATTTTCTTTTTTTATGAATTTTTATATTAGGCAGGTGTATGCATCATTGAATTTATGCAATAAACTTTCCCTTGCACCCTAAATTCAAAGAGAAAAATAGTCTTAAGGACTGAAACGACTAACACTGATTACTTGATGGAGGTTTCCTACAATAAACTTTCTCTTGCACCCTAAATTCAAAGCGAAAAATAGTCTTAAAGACTGAAACGACTAACAGTGATTACTTGATGGAGGTTTTCAACAATAAACTTTCCCTTGCAGCCTAAATTAAAAGAGAAAAATAGTCTTAAAGACTGAAACGACTAACAGTGATTACTTGATGGAGGTTTCCTACAATAAACAATATAAAAGAAAAAAAAGAATACATAAATTGGTCTTAACATGTTAAAGATCATATTTTAACACATCCACTAACCGCTTGATATGAGATAACAGCCAAGACTGTTTCCCTGCTTCGTGTGCTTCGTGCGACCATACCAAGCTGGAAACACGACTAAAACCAGTTTCATCGCTTGAAAGTAATCAGAAAGTTAGATGTAAAGGAAGGCAACTCGTGCAAAACTCTTCCACAAGTTACACAGAATTTACGATATGAAGTGTAGTTTTTCCGCAATAGCTGTGCGCGCTAAACTTGCGTTTATTGAAAGTCTTTGGAGATACCAAAATACATGACTTGTCTGCACTGACAGGAATGAAAGCAAAAGTTTAAGGTTTCTGAAAATTTTACGATTTCTTCATTTTGTTATTCGAAAATTCCAGGAATTATATTACAAAGTACATGTATTTAATTTATATTTGAAAAAGTGAGTGAATACATGTTATTTTCAAATCCAGGATTTCACAGTCTATCAAAAACGCACTCATTTGGGAGAAAGTATCACCGCGATTACTTCTAATAACCCTTCTGAAAGTCCAAGTTATTCGATTCGTGTTAGAAAATGACATACATTTTTAGAATGAAGACTTTAGGTGTCAAACTGAACAGGGTGATTTCGGATTTGTCCAAATGAGATTTACCCATGTGACTTTTTTTTAAACAATTATTTATGATGCAGAGACAGTAACCATCGTTCTCCCCTGCTCTCATGTAATGTATTTCTTATTCCGAAAGCAATCTACCAATAAATCAATGCACACATGTAGGGCACAATAGGTTATTACCTGAACACAACTACTAAGGTGCCAGTTTTTATAACCATTTAACTCAAGCTAGTAGGTATATTTCCAAGATATTTAGCCGAGACGTTTTGTCGAACAGAGGATATTCTTTAGGACTTGTTTCTTGGCTCCCTAGTAGTGACATAAACGGTTGTAATTTCGATCACGTTGCTTTCTTGTGTGCAATCCACGTATGAAATTAGAAAATACATGATTCCTAACTTACAAATGCGCGGATAACAAATAACATACGAACAAGCAAATATATAACACCTCTGTCGACAATGCCTTCCAAATTCACAACTGCGTTTTGAAAGGATGATACTAAATCAAAAGGAGTTTAAAGAAAGGCAAAATATAATGCAACTTTATAGACATTTATTATGAATGTGTTCTTAACTAAAGATTTTTTAAATTTTTTTTTAGGCCATTTACATTTTCATACAAATTAAAAAAAACAAAACAAAGAACAAACCCGAGATATTGAAATCACAGTAGTTGAAGTTCAACTTGTGTGCATGGGTGAAAGATTATTGTTTTTGAAAAAAATAACCATTCTTCATTTGATTTAAATTCTGCACAGACCGCTCTGGTGGCCTAATCGTTAGAGCGTCCG